>JAMPIV010022556.1:0-282500 GCA_024509875.1 Oreohelix idahoensis
AACATTCCGGTCTGTGTGTCATGTCCAACTTAGGATACAGGTGTCTGTGTCATGTCCCACGTAGAGAGGATACAGGTGTCTGTGTCATGTCCCACTTAGAGAGGATACAGGTGTCTGTGTCATGTCCCACTTAGAGAGGATACAGGATTCTGTGTCATGTCCCACTTAGAGAGGATACAGGTGTCTGTGTCAAGTCCCACTTAGAGAGGATACAGGTGTCTGTGTCATGTCCCACTTAGAGAGGATACAGGTGTCTGTGTCATGTCCCACTTAGAGAGGATACAGGTGTCTGTGTCATGTCCCACGTAGAGAGGATACAGGTGTCTGTGTCATGTCCCACTTAGAGAGGATACAGGTGTCTGTGTCATGTCCCACTTAGAGAGGATACAGGTGTCTGTGTCATGTCCCACTTAGAGAGGATACAGGTGTCTGTGTCACGTCCCACTTAGAGAGGATACAGGTGTCTGTGTCATGTCCCACTTTGAGAGGATACAGGTGTCTGTATCATGTCCCACTTAGAGAGGATACAGGTGTCTGTGTCATGTCAAACTTAGAGAGGATACAGGTGTCTGTCCCACTTAGAGAGGATACAGGTACTGTTGTAAAAGCAATACTTGTCACTGTTTACAAATATTTTCTTTTAATTAACAGATAAAAATATCCTATTGAACACCTGATGGGTAGATATTACCTTCAACTACCACCATTATCTTACTGCCTAATTGTTTATTCCATAATGGACATCAGTTAATTAGAAATTCTAATTGTGTATTTTTTATATATTGGTATGTAGCGTTACATTAACATGAAAAAATAAAGTTATACAAATAAAAAAAAATAAAATGTAAACAACAAGAAAAGATTGTGTATGTGTGTTCACGGCATGTGGAGAATGTGTACTACCGAGTGACTGACATTTTCAAACGATTATTTCTTCACACCTGTCTAGTTAATGTATATGAAACAAACATCCAGATCCAGATAATTAACTGCTACTTTATGACATCAAATTCTATGTCACATTAACATTACAGCTCCAACACATCACATGACATGACAGCCGGCAGCCATTTTTATTGTCTCTTGTAACATGGCTACTTTATACTTTATTTTCTTTCTGGGAATACAAAAATAAAACTTATTTCTGAATTACTGGCCTTGTTTTAATTTATGTTACAGGAATATCCAATAGCTACAAGTGAGGACATAAACATTTTAAAAGAGGCAACTACCTTTTTAATTTGCCTGTATATTTTTTATTCCATAATTTAACAAAAGTACATTACATTTGTGTTTCTTCTTTCATATACAATATATATTTGCTTTTACTTTGTTTAACTTTCTCAGAATATATTTCTGAACAGTTACTTCTCTTTTCTCTCAATTGTGAGACAATGTGTGATACGACCAAGCAGATTTTATACAGAAATGTCCAAGATAATCTCCTCATATCTGCATCACAGCAACAAAAAACAGAACACAAATCAATGTGTATAAAAAATGATATCCCGGACTTCTGGTACTCAGGTCACCTCTATCAGCTAATGTAACATGATTTGACTCACATTTTTAGGGGGGGGGGGCCCGAAAAAAAAGACACGGTTGTGTTGTGGGTCTATACAATGAAAGGAGCCAAGGAAATTAACTGAAAGCGTCATACAACAAGACACTGTGTGACTGATTCAACTGGGAACAAAATTATCCTCAATGTGCTGAGCAGCACTTATTCCATTACACATATACTCACTTTAGTGTGATAACCACCACTTATTCCATTACACATATACTCACCTTAGTGTGATAACCAACACTTATTCCATTACACATATACTCACCTTAGTGTGATAACCAACACTTATTCCATTACACATATACTCACCTTAGTGTGATAACCACCAGTTATTCCATTACACATATACTCACCTTAGTGTGATCTTCTTCTTCTTCTTCCGTCCTTAGCCAAAGACCGACCAAGCAGTCAGAGGCCATCACGCCTTGTGGCGTCTTAAGGGCAACAGCAGATTGATTTTCTCTGTTGTAGTTTCCCATCACGCCTAGCGGCGTCTTTAGGGCAACAACAAATAGATCCATCTGCCGTTGTTTCCGTAATCGGTGTGACAAGCCAACGGGTGATCAGCCCTTAGTGTGATAACCAACACTTATTCCATTACACATATACTCATCTTAGTGTGATAACCAACACTTATTCCATTACACATATACTCACCTTAGTGTGATAACCAACACTTATTCCATTACACATATACTCATCTTAGTGTGATAACCACCACTTATTCCATTACACATAAACTCACCTTAGTGTGATAACCACCACTAATTCCATTACACATAAACTCACCTTAGTGTGATAACTCACTTTACTATGATATTGGGGAGCCGCGGTAGCGCAGTGGTTATTGCACTGGCTTCGTAGCTCAGTGGTTCATGGTTCGATCCTCAGGTGAGGTGGGATTTTTTAGACCGCATACGGCTCCAGGGTCGACCCAGCCTCATGAATTGGGTACCAGAACAACTCTGGGAGGGTTAAGGCTGCCGGCGTGATGCTGACCACATCACCAATAGTGTGCCAATGGTCAAGAAAATATGGGCCTAACACTGCATTCCCAATATGCCTCAATGGGCGTGTAACGGGATCCTTTACCTTTACTATGATAACCACCACTTATTCCATTACAGATAAACTCACCTTAGTGTGATCTCTTCTTCTTCTTTGATCCTTAGCCGCAGACTGTCAAAGCAGTCAGTGGTCATTACGCCTGGTGGCATCTTGTAGGGCGGCAACAAAATGCTTCCACTTTCTTCGGTCGGCGGCCATCCTTCGTACAGTGCCCCAACTCTGGTTCATTCTTTGCATCTCAGCCTCCACAGTTCTCCGCCAAGTTGTTTTTGGTCGGCTTCTCTTTCGCTTTCCTCGGGGGTCCATAGCATAGCTGTTCTTGTGATGGCATCAGGGTCCCTTCTGAGGACGTGGCCAACCCAACTCCAGCGTCTGCCAGCTATGATGATGTGCATGTCCTCTTGGTTACTCCGAATAAGTAGTTCTTGATTGGTGATGGTATTCGGCCAAAAGATTCAGTGAATTTTCCTTAGGCAGCTTGTGTGGAAAGAGGACAGTTTCAACATTTCCTTCTCTGTTACTCTCCATCATTACGCACCATAGAGAAGCACAGAAAGTACACAGCTCTCATATAATCTTAATTTAGTGTTTGTGCTGTACTAGGAAGAGATTTCCAGATGTAGAGACTAGCAAAGGCTGTTCTCACTTTATTCATTCTGTTGTTGATGTCCTTGCTTGTTCCGCCGTGTGATGTGTGATGATAATATTAATTAATCCTGTCTGAAGTTAATATTTTAATTTTAATTTGTAAAATGCTGAAAATTGTATTGCAGGGCAGAAATGTAAAAAGGCAATTATGCCTATTTCTTTACCCTGATGAAATAAAGATTTTGTTTGTTCGCCATCTGGTGTTACTATGCATCCTAAGTATATAGATGTGCCTGTCTGTTCTAGCTTATGGCTCCTTATAGTTACTGGCTCAGGATTGCCATGGCTGAGCATCATAACCCCGGTCTTCCTCAGATTGATGCTCAGACCCTCCTGCTGGCTATCGGTTTTGTCTTGGATGTGTTGATGTGAATGTGCAAGTAGTGCAATGTCATCCGCATATTCCAGGTCTTCCAGTGTAGAAAATGTTGTCCATCTAACTCCTCTTGGACTGCCCTCTGTTGTCTGATGCATCACCCAGTCTATGACTGTCAAAAATAAAGTTGTTGATAAGGGGCATCCCTGTTGCACTCCTGTCTTCACCTCAAAAGTTAGGTTGCTCAACCCAACACTGCATGTAAAGTTAGAATAGAGGCTTTTTATAATGGAAATTGCAGCTAGGAATTCCATAAGCCCTCAGTATTTTCCATGGGCTGTCCCTGCGTATGCCGTCAAAAGCCTTTTCAGAATCAACAAAGTTAATGTATAGCTGTCTCTGCCATTCTGAGCTCTGCTCTATAATGTTCCTGAGGGTGAATATATGATCTGCACATCCTCCATTCTTTCTGAATCCCGCCTGTTTTTTTCCTCAGACTACGGTCCACTGCCTTTGAAACCCTCGATAACCACCACTTACTCCATTACACATAAACTCACCTTAGTGTGATAACCAACACTTACTCCATGACACATATACCTTAGTGTGATAACCAACACTTATTCCATTACACATGTACCTTAGTATGATAACTACCACTTACTCCATTACACATAAACTCACCTTAGTGTGATAACCAACACTTATTCCATTACACATATACCTCAGTATGATAACCACCACTTATTCCATTACACATAAACTCACCTTAGTGTGATAACCACCACTTATTCCATGGAGTATATACAGAACTTCAAGACCTTACCTCTAGACTGGAGAAAGTAACAAGAACATATGGGATGGAAATTAATATAGAAAAAAGCAAGATATTGGTGAATAGCCATAAGAAACATGTTCCGACCAACATTACGTTAAATGGGCAAACGTTAGAAGAAGTTAACACCTTTAAATATCTCGGGTCCACTATATGTAGTGATGGAAGATCAAATAAAGAAATCAAGACAAGACTTGAGATGGCCTCAGCTGCCATGACAAGGTTGAATGTGATCTGGAAAAGTAACATCAGTTTTCCTGTGAAGATCAAATTATACAAATCACTTGTATTATCTATTCTCTTGTATGGGTGTGAGGGCTGGACACTCACTGCAGATACGGAGCGAAGGATTCAGGCTTTCGAGCATAAATGTTACAGAAGAATTTTGCGCATTTGCTATAAAGAGCACAAAACAAATGTCTATGTTAGAGAGAAGATAAACACCTATGCAGGCCATCAAGAACTACTTTTGTCAATAGTGAAACGTCGAAAGCTTGCCTGGTTTGGGCATGTAACTCGTCATGACTCCCTTTCGAAAACGATCCTCCAGGGAACAGTCGAAGGTAAACGGAGAAGAGGAAGGCAAAGAAAATCCTGGGCTGATAACATCAAAGAATGGGCAGGACACGGTTTCTCCACACTTGTACGCATTGCTGAGAATAGAGAGCAGTGGAGGACCCTGTCTGCTGATGCTTCCACCATGGCACCCCTACGACCCATGACGGGTTATGGGTTGAGATGATGATGATGATATACTCTCTTTACTATGATAACTATACGTTATCCCATGAGGTAAACATAAAAACATCTCTCTCCCGTTACAATCATTACTCCACAGATTTTGTATAAACACACTTACTGCTACATAAACTCTCACAACATACCTGGCTACAGTGCTAGTAGATATGCAAGAGAAAGGCAGTTGGACAATGCTCAAGAAATCATGTGGAAACATGGTATGACACTAGCCACAGCAACACATTCAGCACAAACAAGAAAAACTGCTTCTCTACATGACACTGAACGGCTTAAAGGTAGTCCCATAGTAGAAATTGCCTTAGGGTAGTGAAGTGTTAGAGACTTCACCATACTAGGTCTAGCTTTACGAGGTAGGGTGACCAGTCCCCTTCCTCGCTGTCTTGTCCTTCCCTAACTCAGAAGCTGAGTCTGGTACCATTTATAGCTGGGTAGACTGGAGTGTGACACTACCAGGTTATGATCCTGGAACCCAGTAACTGTGCCACGCAAGGAAAGCACTATAACCTCTGAGCCAATAGTGACAGAAAAAATTGAATATGTAAACACACAACATATTCATGCAGTGATGCACCAGTAACTGAGGACAAGTGTTAGGATGCCCTGTAAGAATCAATCTTGATTAGCTGGTAGTGTGAGAATAAAGTCTCAAAATGGCAGAAATCAACAACAAACGTCCGCTAGGATAAGTGAGATTGAAGATCTTATAGACAACTTTCAGAAGCATAACATGACAGCACACTAGGCCACAACTGTATGCTGGAATGGCAACAATAGGAGTTTACTGGCATTCCTTTCCTCCCCCCTCAAATGTTTTTCTCTGACAACATCAAGTAGAAGCTTTGGTGACTAGGATACCCACAAATTGACATTAAATGTTTGGTAAATGAAACCAAAAATGTTTGTAACTGATCTTGTTGCTGCCACAGATCTCATCAATATTACAGAGACCAAAGTTAGAACCACACACACACATATATAACCACATCTGTGTGTCTCCTGTATACATACTCTGGCATCCTCGCCAGTGCTGCGTAGCTCGTGCACTGTGCTGAGATCCTCCTTGTGTGATCTAAGGGAGGAGATCGGAGCACTTGTGGAGCTGTCCTTGCGCAATGAAGCTGGTCCTTAAAACCAGACCAAACCAATAACCAGATTTATTTATCTCTCACAACATTGGCCGTCGTCTGTCACAGACTTCTCTCATTGCTCATAACCACACTTATTTCTCTCATACGACAGTCTGTCACAGACTTCTCTCATATAACCACACATATTTGTCTCACAACATTGGCAGTCTCTAGCAGACTTCTCTCAGCACTCTCATATAACCACATCTATTTATCTCATAAAGGTCCACAATGTTGCCAGACAGGTTTTCCACATTTACGTTACACCTGGTAACCTAACACCTGGTAACCTAACAACACCTGGTAACCTAACACCTGGTAACCTAACACCTGGTAACCTAACATCTGGTAACCTAACACCTGGTAACCTAACACCTGGTAACCTAACAAACACCTGGTAACCTAACAAACACCTGGTAACCTAACACCAACAGTGTTTTGAGCTTTGCCAAAATTAATAACATCCAACAAACACTGACGTCATTTTAAAAATACCCCCCCCCCCCCAATCCAACTTAAAACCGAAACGCCATATTTTTGGCCACCAAGTCTACTGTACCATACAAGGGCCAAATTTTTACTTTAATAAATCATTTTTCATAAAAATACTGCACTGAAACTTTCAATGTTTATGTCCCTTTGAGGTCAAAGGTCAAGCAGGAAGAGCTTATGTAAAAATCCAAAAGTGTCCTCATGCCAGATCTGTCCCAGGCTCTCTCTCAGAATTTACAAGCACATCTTTGTTTACACATTACAACAGTCTAACAACAAACTACACAAACAACACTAAACAAGCCCTAATTTTGCCATTAACGCCTGAAACAGAGCATGAAACTGTTACGATATCTTTTCCTTTTACCTAAAGAGAAGGTCAATTCCACTTCCAAATCTTTTATATGTTTTTCATTTATCTCAAGGGCAGCTCATTTGCACTTTCAAATTTATAATGATATTTTTTCCATTTACCTCAAGGGACCTCATTTCCACTTTAAATTTTTAATGACATTTTTTTCCATTTACTTCAAGGGGAGCTCATTTCCAATTTCCAATTTTTAATATTTTATCCAGTTACCTCAAGGGGAGGGAGCCGCGGTAGCATAGTGGTTAGTGCACTGGCTTCCTAGCTCATTCGTAGATCATTAAGCTGACGTAACCTATTACACTGTAGATCCACCAGATTCAGCTCAACTTTAGCTAATGTAAAGTTTACATAAATGTTGACTATTTCTTGTTAATGCTATAAGGTTAAATGTTCAATGACGTACATTTTGGCAGCTTCAATGTTTCCTCTATCCCTTGGATCACATTAGTGAATGCAAAGTTCACAATTATTTACTGTGGCAGCTTCAATGTTTCCTCTATCCCTTGGATCACATTAGTGAATGCAAAGTTCACAATTATTTACTGTGGCAGCTTCAATGTTTCCTCTATCCCTTGGATCACATTAGTGAATGCAAAGTTCACAATTATTTACTGTGGCAGCTTCAATGTTTCCTCTATCCCTTGGATCACATTAGTGAATGCAAAGTTCACAATTATTTACTGTGGCAGCTTCAATGTTTCCTCTATCCCTTGGATCACATTAAGTGAATGCAAAGTTCACAATTATTTACTGTGGCAGCTTCAATGTTTCCTCTATCCCTTGGATCACATTAAGTGAATGCAAAGTTCACAATTATTTACTGTGGCAGCTTCACAAATGAATAACTTTCAACCACTCATTACTCTTCCTCCATTAGTGTGTTTAAAATTCACAAAAACTGAACGACTGCAGGGTAGAAATTTTACAAAGCAAAAATGTCTGCTCCTTTACCCTTTGTTCAGAGCACTAACTGATGTGTCCAGGGGCAGATCTGACCTGGGGGCCCTATGTGGAATGTTACATGTTTATAAAATGTCAACTTGCTCACCTGTGTCTCAGTATGTTACTGAGTGTGTGTGTGTGAGACAGTGAGCCTGTTTATCTGCAAATCCTCTCTCTCTCTCCTCGGCAAGCTAACAGAAAGCACACAGAATTGTTCTTGATAATACAGTAAACCCTCTATATAACAGAACCATGTAACACTCAAAGGTCTACACTGTTTTGCCAAAATGACAGACAGACCCCATTTCAGCGTCACCAAGTTTTGACTCTACAATATACAAAAATAAAGAGTTACTTCCCTTCATTCTGCTCTGCTACATAACTGGTTAATGTTTGAAATTTGAAGTACAGTCTACACCCAGCTGTCAACATGGGCAACAGGTCACCCCCACCTCATAAAGCCGCAGTAGCACAGTGGTTAGTGCACTGGCTTCCTAGCTTGGTGGTCCATGGTTCAAACCCCAGTTGGGGCGGGAGTTTTCAGACCGCAAACGGCTCCGGGGTCGACCCAGCCTCGTGAATTGGGTACCAGAGCAACTCTGGGAAGGTTAAGGCAGCCGGCGTGATGATGACCACGTCACCCCTAGTGTGCCGATGGTCAAGAAAATATGGGCCTAACACCATATTCCCCAATATGCCTCAACGGGGGGGGGGCGTGTAATGGGATCCTTACAGAAACCAACAATGCAAGAGTATGTGCTTTGGTATAGACTTCCAGCATGGAAGGTTGGCCATCTGCTGTGGTGGTTTTATGTTTCAGAAGGAGCTAATTTGTAGATGATATATTTAATGGTTGTTGGGTAGTTTATATTTTTTTGTTCATTTTCCTGTTTACTGCATTTATTTTGTTTGTTATGTGTGTATGGGCTATTTTCGCTTTATTCTGGGCCCCCCAGTATGACATATAGGAACCCTCATCATCATCAGGTGCCATCTTCACATTGAAGGTCAGCTGCAATGGATCTCCTCCGTCTCTTGTCTTGGTGGTGCACTCTGGTAGACTCTTTCCTGTCCATCTCTTGATGTTATCTTCCCACTTATAGTGCGGTCTTCCTCTTGCACGTTTGCCTTCAACTCTTCCTTTTGTTATGATCTTCAGTAAGGTGTTGTCTTTTTACATGGTCAAAATATTTTAGCTGTCTAATTTTGATCTCCTTCATTAGATCTTTTTTTTTATTTCTAGGACCTGTCTATCTGTTTTCTTCTCATGGAAAGATGTGCCCCATTTTTCTATGTATTCACACCACAAGGATCTCAATTCTTTCTTCTAATTGCTTGTTCATTGTCCATGTTTCTCCACCATACAGTAATGAAGAATATATATAACATTTAATGATTCTCTGTTTGAATATGTGAGTTAGTTATTTAGATGTTAGTATCTGTCTCATGTTGTTGAATGTGTGAGTTAGTTGTTTGAATGTTAGTATCTGTCTCATGTTGTTCAATGTGTGAGTTAGTTGTTTAGATGCTAGTATCTGTCTCATGTTGTTCAATGTGTGAGTTAGTTGTTTAGATGTTAGTATCTGTCTCATGTTGTTGAACGTAGCTTTGAATATACGACTACTGGTGCTAAATAAAACATGCTTTTTCTCTCCCTCCCCTCCCCAAACCAGTCATGCATATCAAGAGTTTACTGTGTGTCAGAGGTCAAGCACAAAACCCTTGTATCACCTAACAAAGTCATACCTATCACAATGTCTTTATACACAACAATATATTTTTTCTTTTATGTCACAATCATTACAGTTTTAAAAACATAAAAATTGTAGTCATTGATTCAATCCCTTACCATCTACTCTTGTGTACTGTACAATTTTGTCCAACCAGGAGTTGACACAGCCAGGATAAGACAACGAGCACACAATTTGTTTGACATCTTAAACTGAAGGAAACTGGCAGCAGCAACAACTATTTTAATGATGTCATCACCATTTTCCTTTGTGATCATGATGGAGCATCATACCACCATGACAGCTGGTCCCCTGGCACCACCACCATGACAGCTGGTCCCTGGCACCACCACCACGACAACTGGTCCCCTGGCACCACCACCATGACAGCTGGTCCCTGGCACCACCACCACGACAGCTGGCACCAAGCAGTCACAAACTCTTGCAGCAGTGGTTTCTATAGCAACGTTTGACATGATCAGGTTGCCAGCCACATTGATAACCTTATATTGGTCACCTTGTACAACATGCCGGAGAGGGGGGGGGGGGAGTAGTCCTAATCTTTCTGTGGCCTCTTTAAAGACCCTTGTCAACTACAATGGACAATGTTTACCATGTCATGACAGACAATTTCAGCTTACATATTTGTTAATGATGCTTACCAAGATAAAATGCCCCACACAAAAAACCCATTCAGTCAAAATGACACTGTCATATAGTTATGAGACACGTCACACAAAGCCGTGACGGGCCAATACAGTCATTGTGACAGAAAGCACCACATTTCTTGCATACAACCATGGCCTTGTGACTACAGGCACAGTTTGCAGATGGCCCGGAGCCTTGATCATTGGGAAGTCCTGAGTGATGCTCACAAGATGAAGAGTTCTGAACATTAACAGTGGCTGACCTCAGGGAGGTCACTTGCTGGCTGTTGGCTGAATTTAGAGTCACAACAGGGTGAAAGGTCACCACGTTACCTAGTTTGGCGGGGCTGGAAAGCTGTGCTACTGTCGGCAACTGTTTGCCAGGACCAGATACGTGGATAATGCGGGCTGTACTGAATTTCTTACCTGAAATGGTGTGACTAGCACTACTGATGGGAGCAATGATCGGAGACGGAGAGAACCTGAGTGGAGGAATAGCGTTTGGGATGTTTGGTGTCCCTGCAGTAGTCAGAGAAGATAGGTCCACTTTGTGGACACTGAAACTTCCAGAAATTGTGGAAGGGAAAGAGGATATGGTCTCTGAAGATGATGATGTTGAAAACACTGGGATGTGATTATTTGTTAGGATTCCAACTCCAGTGTTTTGTGATGGAGAAATAGTTCCTGAATTCTGAGATGGAGAACTCACACAAGAACTGCTCACACTCTCAATAGTAATGCCCTGCGGTAAGTCTCCCAATGAAACAGTAAATGTCTGGTGTGAGGGTGGAGTACATCTGGATGGAGATGATGCTGATGTTGCATTTGTTGTTGCTGGAGACTGCGGTGATAATAAAATTCCATTGTTGCCCACACTGGCAGACCTAACTATAGCAACAGTGGTTGGTGTCTCAACTTTGGAGTCTGCATTGTTTGGAGGTGCACTAGCAGCTCGAGGAGGTGCACTGAGAAAAGCTCTAAGTGCATCCTGTGTTAGATAACGTCTGTGTATCTGAGAGACTCCTGTACAGCTTGACAGTGCACCTGGGGAGGAAGTCACCACTAAATTGGACTGGCTGGAGGAGAGGACAGGAGCTTTAACTGAAGAGCTCTGAATGTTGCTGTTTGTGCTGAGCAATAAGACTGTGCTGGATGGCTCCTTGATTGGGCTGACACTGGAAACAACGATGATCTTGTTACTGGCAGCATCAAATGCATGTGTTGATGAGCAGACCACAGAACCAGGCAATGTCATAAACTTGGTTGTCACAGGCGACACCGAACCCCTGTTGATGACGACAGCGGTTGGCGTGACTGACCTGGAGGAAGGTTTGGCCGGGGACACAGGCTGTATGAAGTGCTGCTGAGGGGATGGTGTGCAAGTCACATGGCCAATACTAACACTTCCTGCTTGCCCGACTGGCAAAGACACTGACTGGGAAAACAAAATCTTTGAGGCACTGCTCATCTGTGACTGTGAAGGTGGAGGTGTCTGCGGTGGAAGAGGAGGTGGAGTGTCTGGGGAAGCCCGTAACTTGCTACTAGAAGAAGACAGTATATTGGGCACATGGGGAGAAGCAGAACTCCCATCAACAGAAGCGGGTTTCAGCAGCTGAGGTTGTATAGGGGCTCTTGCCTGAGTCTGAGCTTTAATTTGGGCTAAAGTCCGAGTCTGAGTGGCAGTCTTGTTGCCAGGACCACTGGACAGCAAGCTTCTCATTGTTTGATTAGTCTGTGTTTGTGAGACAGTGACTGGTGTCGTCGAGACAGCCCTGGCTGCTTGTGTTTGGGCCTTGATCTGAGCCAGCGTCCGAGTCTGCCCCTGCGTTTTGATTATAATCCCTGTTGATGTCATTGTTACAGTCCGTGTTATGCCTTGCAAAGAGTTCGGGCTCCCAGCTGAAGAAACTGTCACAGAAGATGGTGCTTTATGACTTGAAGAGGGCAATACACTCAGAGTTTTAGACCTGGCAGCTTGTGTTTGTGCTCGTATCTGAGACAGCGTTCTAGCATGTGCCTGCATCTGTTGCTGGGGTCGGTTTGTTACCATGGGAGAAGATCCTAGGACACGCCTCTTTTTAGCTGGGGTAACACCCAAAATTTCAGTTCTGTCTTCCGATCTGTGGAGAAAGATGGAAAGATCAATAACCATAACACACAGTGTTACATTTTCCACCTTAATAAAGTGGTCTACCAACCTGAACATAATGCTAGCAACAGTATTTGTTTTCACCACTTACACTAGAATTATAACAACAACAAAACAGCAACAATCAACATGCTGCAACTTCTGTGCTTTAAATAAATAACATGACAATGTGTTGGCCAAGGGCCACATGGTATGCTCATTTGGTTAAGGTTACCACCCATGGATAATATAAGACAAACTTATCTGTTACATATAAGACATAAACACGTCATAGCAATCTGCAGCCAAAGTAAAATGATTTTATAAGCATTATAAGATATAACGTTCCTAGGGGGTCACATTATAAGATATTTTATGCTTAACGTTCCTAGGGGGTCACATTATAAGATATTTTATGCTTAACGTTCCTAGGGGGTCACATTATAAGATATAACGTTCCTAGGGGGTCACATTATAAGATATAACGTTCCTAGGGGTCACATTATAAGATATTTTATGCTCAACGTTCCCAGGGGGTCACATTATAAGATATAACGTTCCTAGGGGGTCACATTATAAGATATTTTATGCTCAATGTTCATAGGGGGTCACATTATAAGATATAACGTTTCTAGGGGTCACATTATAAGATATAACGTTCCTAGGGGGTCACATTATAAGATATTTTATGCTCAACATTCCTAGGGGGTCACATTATAAGATATAACGTTCCTAGGGGGTCACATTATAAGATGTTTTATGCTCAACATTCCTAGGGGGGGTCACATTATAAGATATAACGTTCCTAGGGGGTCACAGAAAGAATAGGACCACGTACTCTCACCATGTATGTCTTAAGAGGTGACTAAGGTGAGTTATGCATGGGGTTGTACAGATCACCACCAAAAGCCATACACCACCTATACAGATCACCACCAAAAGCCATACACCACCTATACAGATCACCACCAACAGTCATACACCACCTGAACAGATCACCACCAACAGTCATACATCACCTGAACAGATCACCACCATGTCATAAAAAAGGAAAAGGAACCCGTTACACGCCCATTAAGGCATATTGGGAATATGGTGTTAGGCCCATATTATCTTGATTGTCGGCACACTAGGGGTCATGTGGTCGGCATCACGCCGGCCGCCTTAACCTTCCATGTCATACTCCACCTGAACAGATCACCACCAACAGCCATACACCACCTGAACAGACCACCACCAACAGCCAAACATCACCTGTACAGATCACCACCAACAGCCATACATCACCTGTACAGATCACTACCAAGTCATACATCACCTGTACAGATCACCACCAACAGCCATACACCACCTGTATAGATCACTACCAACAGTCATTCACCACCTGTACAGATCACCACCAACACCCATACACCACCTTTATAGATCACTACCAACAGTCATACACCACCTGTACCGATCACCACCAACAGCCATAAACCACCTGTACAGATCACCACCAACAGCCATAAACCATCTGTACAGATCACCACCGTCATAAACCACCATCTTTGCAGACTACTACCAAATCACAGACCGCCACATTAATTACAACCAATCAAAAATGATACTTAAGATCATTGGTGTGTAACTGATGACAGAAGTACAGACAGATGTCTATGGAACAGAAAGTGTGATAGCATCACTGGTGTATAACTGATGATAGAAGTGCAGACAGGTGTCTATGAAACAGAAAGTGTGATAGTATCATTGGTATGTAACTGATGATAGAAGTACAGACAGGTGTCTATGGAACAGAAGGTGTGATAGTATCATTGGTGTGTAACTGACGACAGAAGTCAGCAGAATGAAAAAAAATTACAATAACACAGAAATAGTAATGTAGATCAGCCACATTTGACATCACTCTCATATAACCACATCTATTTCTGTGTAGATCAGCCACATTTGACATCACTCTCATATAATAACATCTATTTCTGTGTAGATCAGCCACATTTCCCATCACTCTCATATAACCACATCTACTTATGTGTAGCCACATTTCACATCACTCTCATATAACCACATCTACTTATGTGTAGCCACATTTCACATCACTCTCATATAACCACATCTATTTCTGTGTAGACCAGCCAAATGTTATTGTCTTGGGGAAAGCTGCAGACTTCCATGTTGACTTGAGAGACATCTGTTTTTATTTATCCAGGCACTGACATCCTGTTTCATCCATTTTACTTGCCACTAGACAGAGTGGTTGGAGGACTTGTAAATGTAGGTATGCTGTAATATTACTTGTATAATGTTACACTCGTACTTAAACTATACACAAGAATTGGGTGCTGTAGTAGCACTGTGGTTAGTGCACTGGCTTCCTAGCTTGGTGGCCCATGGTTTGATCCCCAGCTGATGTTACATGTATTTAAATTAATACTTAAACTATACACTTTCTTCTTCGTTCATCCTGAAAATGACGTTGGTTGCGTTGTGTCCGTTTACAGCAAAGCTGCGATATTTGCGCCTTTCGGCCGAAACATCCGACTTCAGCACAACAACATTTTTTGGACTGGGTTAGCCTTTCCTCTTCGATCCCTACTCACTCAGCCAGACTGCAGTGATGCAGCCTGTTTCCAGGACCACCACTTGGAGGTGGAGTAGGGTCTTGGTCAGCTCTGGTTCGCTGACCCTGACGCAAGCAGTCTAGCTATGGGTCGCTGACTGCTTGGGCAACACGGTAACACAGTGGTTAGTGCACTGGCTTCCTAGCTTGGTGGCCCATGGTTTGATCCCCAGCTGATTACTTACTTACTTAGTCATTCCCCTTCTACCGTGAGGTGTAGAGGTTTGGAAGAGAGAGCGCCAGACTATCCTATCAGCTATCTTCCTCCTGGCCTGGTTCCATTCTAGTCCTCGGTCCTTCTAAGATTGTCTAATGTTCTTCTCCCAGCAGACTCTGGGTCGTCCTGGGGGTCTGGATCCCTGGCTCTTTGTTTCCCATGCTTGTCGTGGTAGCCGATCTTCTCCCATTCTGCAGACATGGCCAAACCATCTTAGTTGGGACTGTTCTACTTGGGTCTGCAGGGGGTGGCATTTTAGGCCTTGACGTATCGTCTGGTTGTGGACCATGTCTCTTCTTGTTACTTCAACCACCTTCCCCAGATACCTCATTTCTGAGGTTTGGATCTGGCTTTTGGGGGCTGTAGTCATTGCCCATGACTCGCATCCATACGTCAAGACTGGGACATAGGTGGAGCGGTATACAGCCATCTTCATTTTCTTACCAACCTCTCTCTTGCTGAGGAATCCTCGATTTATGGCCTGAAAAAGTCTCCCAGCTGCTGCTTTTCGAGTGGCCAACTCTTCTTTGATGCCTCCCTTTTGGTCTATAATAGCTCCGAGGTATTTAAAGTGGTCGACCTGCTCCAGGACCTGTTCTCCCAGCTTAATCTGATGTCTTCTTTCTTCTCGTGATATCACCATGGATTTTGTTTTAGAGCTGCTTATGACCATCCCTCTCTTCTCCAGCTCTTCCTTCCAGACTTGCAGGTTGGATTGGAGATGTGCCTCTGATTTAGCAATAAGGGCAACATCATCAGCAAATGCCAGCTCTGAAATACATACCTGTCTCATCTTCCAGTACCCCACTGAATACTTTCTTGTTCTCTCCTTACATGACTTGATAACATCGTCCATGAGGAGTATGAAAAGATAAGGTGACAGGATATCACCTTGTCTTACACCAGTGGTGGTCCTGAACTCTTCTGACTTATGGTTTGCTGTCCTCACATAATTCCTGCAAGACTTGTAGAAACTCTGTATAGCATGAATCAGAGGTGCTGGAATGTTCTTCCTTGCCAAACAGTCCCAAAGTTTGCTCCAGGGGACCCTGTCAAACGCCTTTTCCAGATCTATGAAACAAAGATGGATCTCACTCAAGGGCCTTTTCACTCAGCTGTCTGAGTGTGAAGATTAGGTCTTGAGTAATTTGGTTAGCTCGGAATCCGCACTGGACCTCATCCAAATTGTGGCTCAGCTAGGCATCGGAGTCTCTGCTCTAGGATTCTAGAGTAGATTTTACCAGGGACACTGAGAAGGGATATGCCTCTATGGTTTCCACATTGTCGATTGTCACCCTTTTTGAACATTGGTGTTATGATAGCAATCTCCCATTCCTTTGGTATGGTCTTGTTGCACCACGCTGCCTGTAGGACCCTTAAGAGTAATAGGTCGCCTGATGCTCCCATGTACTTAACCATTTCTGGTGTTATACCATCATGCCCTGCTGCTTTGCCCATCTTGATTTTCTCCAGTGCTGCCTTCAGTTCTTCTATCTTTATGTCATCTTCACCATCATTGGTTTTCTCTTCTGTGCTAGTGCTAGTGACTTTTTAAAAATTAATAAAATGCAAAATAATTCTACTTTTTATACTGCTAAAAGATGCATGACATATGTTACGTTATATTTCAATTAGTTACTGTATTTTGAAATAATTCTGAGTGAAATATGGCTTCTAGAAATTGTAGAAATTCGGCTGATCTGTTCTGTTACGTGTGCGGATATTTTACCGATCGTGTTCACCAGAAAAACTTTACACCATTGCTAAAGAAAGCATATGAACTTTATTTCGATTCGAAAGTTGATGATGCAAATAAATCTTGGAAGCCAAATGCAGTTTGTTCGACTTGTGCAAATACATTGGCAGGTTGGTTACGAAAATCGCCGAAGCATAAGTCGATGCCTTTTGGAGTGCCAGTAATATGGTGTGAACCGACAAATCACGCTACTGATTGTTACTTCTGCTTGACAAATATCTATGGTTTCACTTTTAAAACTAGAAAGTCTGTGGTTTATCCAAATATTGAATCGGTTTCGAAACCAGTGCCTCATGATCCAATCACGTGTCCGATCCAAGTTCCACCAGAACAATATCCGTTGGACGTGAATGAACCATCAGAAAGTGATAGTTTACCTGCTTTAGAAACTAATTCTGACTCGGATTATATACCGGTGAATGATGGTGTTCACTTAATTAACCATTCAGAACTTTCAGATCTAATACGTGATCTCGCTCTCCCCAAAGGACAAGCAGAATTACTCGGTTCGCGACTCAAAGAATGGAATCTTTTAGCGCCCAATACTCCGATATCTAAATTTCGTCATAGACACAGAGAACTTGTTCAATACTTTGAGATGGATGATGACATTTGCTATTGCAAAGATGTAAAAGGTCTAATGGTGCACCTCGGTCATGAGCACATAGTCAACGAATGGCGACTTTTCATCGACTCTTCCAAGACTAGTCTAAAAGCCGTGTTATTGCATAATGGAAATTTATTTTCATCAATTCCAGTCGCCTACTCTGTTCATATGAAAGAAACTTATGACAATATGGCTATACTTTTGGCAAAAATAAAGTACAATGACTACCAATGGCGGATTTGTGGAGACCTAAAGGTCATTGCAATTCTCAAGGGCATGCAAACTGGGTATACTAAAGTTTGTTGCTTCCTATGTGAATGGGACAGCCGCAACAGACAGGAACATTATGCAAGAAAGGTGTGGCCTATCAGGGATCGTATGCAGCACGGGCATAAAAATGTAATACACGAGCCATTGGTTAACAAAGACAGCATCATTTTACCACCGTTACATATAAAGTTGGGGCTCATGAAGAATTTCGTAAAAGCGTTAGATAAAACGAGCAAAGCTTTCACTTATCTTCGAGAAAAGTTTCCGCAAATTAGCGATGCAAAGATTAGCGATGCAAAGATAAAGGAAGGTATCTTTGTAGGACCTCAGATTAGGAAAGTTATTGCAGACAAACAATTCGAGAACTTGTTACATGGTAGTGAACTTCGCGCATGGATGGCATTCAAATCGATCGTCGATAACTTTCTGGGAAATCACAAATCTGTCGACTATGTGCATATTGTTAAGCAGTGCATACATGCATACAGAATTATGGGCTGTAACATGTCCCTCAAAATCCATTTGCTCAATTCGCATCTTGACTTTTTCCCTGACAACCTTGGCGAAGTCAGCGATGAACATGGAGAACGATTCCATCAAGATATCGCCGTAATGGAGTCACGTTATCAAGGACGGTGGAGTGTGACCATGCTTGCCGATTATTGTTGGATGCTTCATCGCGATGTACCACATGCCATTCACCGATGAAAGTCGACTGCAAAGAAATTCAAGCCTACATAACTGTTATACTTCTTGTACAAATGATGTTGTAATACTGTATGCATTGTTAAAAAACTTCAATTGCGTATTTCTAGAGATCCCGACCTGATAGAGAAAAACGGTTTGCAGATTTAAAAACAGCGCATTAAAATTGACCAGAAAAACATAGAAATGTTAGAGAAAGAAAAAAAAAATTTTTTTTTGTTAGTCAGTGTTATCATTTCTGATGCTTCACCTTGCTCACCATCAAGGAGTTCCGAGAAATACTCTTTCCATCACTTCCTTCGGGGCAGTAAGCAATTTGCCTTGCTTGTCCTTTATAAATTTGAGAGGGCATTGTTTTTCCTTCCTCATGTTCTTTAGGGTCTTATAAAACAATTTCAGGTTTTCTTGCGCATCTTTTTCTAGCTTTTCTCCAAATTCTTCCCAGGACTTCTGTTTTGCTGCTAGCACCTTGTTCTTTGCTTCTGTTCTGAGTATCACATATTCTCTATATTTTTCCATTTGTCCTGTTGTGTTTTTAGCTCCTAAGTATTGTTTCCATGCCATTTTCTTCTCTTTTATTTTCTCTTTGACTTCCTCTGTCCACCAAGGTGTCTTCTTTCTCTTGTTCCCAAGTCGGACTTCACCACATGCTTCTGCAGCAGCTGTCTTTATGATGTCCTTGAATTTAAGCCAGAGGGTTTCCAAGTCATCGCCAGCTGATGTTACATGTATTTAAATTAATACTTAAATTATACACAAGAATTTGGTGCCTCGGTAGCACAGTGGTTAGTGCACTGGCTTCCTGGCTTGGTGGCCCATGGTTCGATCCCCAGCTGAGGTGGGATTTTTGGACTGCAAACGGCTCTGGGGGTAAACCCAGCCTAATGAATTTGGTACCAGAGCAACTCTGGGAAGGTTAAGGCAACCGACGTGATGCTGACCACATCAGCCCTGGTGTGCAGATGGTCAAGAAAGTATGGGCCTAACACCATATTCCCAGTATGCCTCAACTGGCGTATAACGGTATCCTTTACCTATATGCAAGAACTGAGGGATACAGTATGAAAGATGAGAGAAAGCAAGGGCAGAATGTTAGACGGACATGCATGCCCAATTCTCAACCCTTTGAAAATAAAATATGTTATTAATTTGTTCATATTAATATATATATAATTATGACCAAAAAAAAAATTAATGTTCCCATGGCTGTTCAGTTTGACAACTGATAATATAAAGGGAAATAACACACAGGGTACGTTTCTACTAAATATCAAGGGAAGTAAAACACGTCTGACACAAAAATATGCTTTTTTCACAAAGGGTTAAAGAATTCAATATACCTGTTCATGAAGAGTTAAACTTCTTGACACACCACATAGAAGGTGTGCTAGTACAGTGGCTGTTCCACATAAAAGATAAGACCACAACTGTAAGAACACTCAATGATGCCTACATAAAAGATTGGCTTGACTCGTAACCTTTCAACTTTGATTGTCAGAATCAACAATGAATGAACAGCCTCCCCTTATTTGTGGGCTAGTAAAGGAGCATGGAGCCACCAATCCAGGAAGCCTGCACTAAAACACATCATAATCTTTCCCCATCTTCCTCTTTATGAAGTCACCTCTGTACATGGCCCTCTTACAGGCAAGCCTCTACCAAAGTGTTCACATGATCTTACAGCTTAGGTTTCTGTAACATCTTGTTTGACATGACAAAGTTGCCAGCCCCATGAAAACACTTGTAATGCTCTTGTAATGATAGTTTCTGTAACATCTTGTTGTACATGAGAAAAGTGATGTCTAAATGTTGGGTCATAGTAACATCAGATCTCAATCTGTGCATCTTAAGAGTTCATTGACACACAAAAAAACATGCTGCTGGGAAACATGGATTAATGAAATACATGAAAGTTCTGCTGAAACAGTAAGGGTTCAATTCCTGATACTGTGGCATCCATGAAAGATACCCAGCCCTGTATAAGATAAACTGTTGCTCATGATATCAACTAACAAAGGACACAACATCTGGTTTTTCACATGGCCACAGAAATATCTGATAATCACATGGCCACAAAAGTATCTGATAATCACATGACCACAGAAATATCTGATAATCACATGACCACAGAAATATCTGATAATCACATGGCCACATAAATATCTGATAATCACATGGCCACATAAATATATGATAATCACATGACCATATAAATATCTGATAATCACATGGCCACAGAAATATCATGTAATCACATGACCATATAAATATCTGATAATCACATGGCCACAGAAATATCAGATAATGACACGACCACAGAAATATCAAATAATGACACAACCACAGAAATATCAGATGACATGACTAAAGAAATATCACGATAATCACATAATATCAGATAATGACATGGTTACATTATTATCAGATAATGACACGGTTACAGAAATATGAGAGAACTATATGGTTACAGACATATTAGATATACTTGCCTGAGTTTCTCCACTTGTCTGGCCAACATCTCCCTGCTGGCTGCAATGGCTGAGTCTAGGGAGGAACTGTTACTGGAAAGAGAGGAGGTCGAGTTTGGTGATGACTCTGATACAGATGAGGCTGATGCAGGGATAGGGGATGCTGATGATGTGAAGTCTGATGACAAACGATTGGTGGATGATGACGAGACAGCATCCACAGATTTTAAGAGTTTCTTGGTGGCAGGGACAGAATTTTCTATGCTGGCGCGGTGAGCTCGGTGTTTTAACGAACGCTTGTGGATAATGGAGGAAACTCGCATGTTTGACTTCAGGACAGGTTTTGTCTTCGTGACTGGCGTATTCTCAGAACTCAGTCTATTTGATGGCGGGCCAGTTGCTTTTGGAACATCTGTCATTATTTTGCTGAAAAGAGATTGAGGACATCTGAACAAACTTTACTTTTTTACAAAGGAATGAAAAAATAAGGAGGTAAAATTAGTACCAGATACTGAGGTAAGGGATGAAGCTACTTCATGACCTACACTGTAAACCAACAAATAGGGGTGAAGCTCATTCACGACCTACATTGTAAACCAACAAATAGGGGGTGAAGCTAATTCATGACCTACATTGTAGACAAACAAATAGGGGTGAAGCTACTTCATGACCTACATTGTAGATCAACAAATATGGGGTGAAGCTACTTCATGACCTACATTGTAGACAAACAAATAGGGGTGAAGCTACTTCATGACCTACATTGTAGACAAACAAATAGGGGGTGAAGCTACTTCATGACCTACATTGTAGATCAACAAATAGGGGTGAAGCTACTTCATGACCTACATTGTAGATCAACAAATATGGGGTGAAGCTACTTCATGACCTACATTGTAGACAAACAAATAGGAGGTGAAGCTACTTCATGACCTAAATTGTAGACAAACAAGGTGAGCTAAAACATGTCAAAAAGTTTCAAAGTGTGGACTAATGTGTGTCTGTGTCAGAGTCCAATCTTATACCTGTTTGTACATGACTCTGCTGTGTCAGAGTCCAAGCTTATACATGACTCTGCTGTGTCAGAGTCCAAGCTTATACCTGTTTGTACATGACTCTGCTGTGTCAGAATCCCCTGTTTGTACATGACTCTGCTGTGTCAGTTCCCTATTTGTACATGACTCTGCTGTGTCAGAGCCCCCTGTTTGTACATGACTCTGCTGTGTCAGAGTCCAAGCTTATACCTGTTTGTACATGACTGCTGTGTCAGAGTCCCCTGTTGGTACATGACTGCTGTGTCAGAGTCCCCTGTTTGTACATGACTGCTGTGCCAGAGCCCCCCATTTGTACATGACTGCTGTGTCAGTCCCTCATTTGTACATGGCTGCTGTGTCAGAGTCCACCATTTGTACATGACTGCTGTGTCAGAGTCCACTGTTTGTACATGACTGCTGTGTCAGAGCCCCCTGTTTGTACATGACTGCTGTGTCAGAGTCCCCTGTTTGTACATGACTCTGCTGTGTCAGAGTCACCCGTTTGTACATGACTGCTGTGTCAGAGTCCCCTGTTGGTACTTGACTGCTGTGTCAGAGTCCCCTGTTTGTACATGACTCTGCTGTGTCAGAGTCCCCCATTTGTACATGACTGCTGTGTCAGAGTCCCCTGTTGGTACTTGACTGCTGTGTCAGAGTCCCCTGTTGGTACATGACTGCTGTGTCAGAGTCCCCTGTTGGTACATGACTGCTGTGTCAGAGTCCCCTGTTGGTACATGACTGCTGTGTCAGAGTCCCCTGTTGGTACATGACTGCTGTGTCAGAGTCCCCTGTTGGTACATGACTGCTGTGTCAGAGTCCCCTGTTGGTACATGACTCTGCTGTGTCAGAGTCCCCTGTTGGTACATGACTGCTGTGTCAGAGTCCCCTGTTGGTACATGACTGCTGTGTCAGAGTCCCCTGTTGGTACATGACTCTGCTGTGTCAGAGTCCCCTGTTGTTACATGACTGCTGTGTCAGAGTCCAAGCTTCTGTTCTCCAGTAACTTCTCATGGAGCCACCACTACAGCTGGTCCTCATGTGACCTTACAGTGGTGGTTTCTGTATCAATCTGTTTGACAAGGTCAAGCTGACATCTCCATGTCAAACTTTTCATATGAGTAGCCTTTTATGATATGCCTGTGGTCCAATAATGTTGTCTCTCCAGAAACCCCTCCACTGAATCTGAGCATGAGAGATCCATCTAGAAATATTTCACAATGGGTAAAGTACGTTGTTGTTATTGATCCAGCAAAGCTTGGGCTCTAGCCCTTCGTCCCAATGCCATGTAGTGATATCTGCACGTTTTTGTAAGTTATGGGGTAAAGTAAGAAACCATATAATTCTGATACAATATAGCTAACGTGACTGTTCCAAAATACTTGATTCTAAGCAAGATTCTCTATTTGTTTACATCTATTAAAATTTTTATTTGTAAAACATTTGGGAAAGGTTGAATTGAAAAAAAAAACCAAAAACTTAAGTCAAACTAACCTGTGTCCCCAGACTGGTTCAAAGTGTTTGGCCTAGAGAATATAGAAATAAAAAATTGTCAAAAATGCCAAATAAGATTTTCATGAGTACCTGGCTATCATCCCTTGTACGCTTGACACACTTACACAAAAAAAAAAAACCTTAAATAACACTGACAAACAACATTTTTCTTTCTTATATAAGAATAAGTGTTCTTAGGTCAGTTTCTTGCGCTGATTTCAAATCTGAAATCCGTTTATCTCTATCACGTCGGGTTCTTAAGATATTTGTGAATAAATATATTTTTGGGAAACCGTTATTTGCTCCGTTTCATTTTTACTATATAACTTATTAAAAATTAATAAAAAGCAACATAATTCTACTTTTTATACTGCTAAAAGATGCATGACATATGTTACGCGATTTTTCAAATAGTTACTGTATTTTGAAATAATTCTGAGCAACGATTCTTCCAAGACTAGTCTAAAAGCTGTGTTATTGCATAACAGAAACTTATTTTCATCAATTCCAGTCACCTACTCTGTTCATATGAAAGAAACTTATGACAATATGGCTATACGTTTGGAAAAAATAAAGTACAATGACTACCAATGGCGGATTTGTGGAGACCTAAGGTCATTGCATTCTCACGGGCATGCAGACTGGGTATACTAAATTTTGTTGCTTCCGATGTGAATGGGACAGCCGCAACAGACAGGAACATTATGCAAGAAAGGTGTGGCCTATCCGGGATCGTATGCAGCTCGGGCATAAAAATGTAATACACGAGCCATTAGTTAACAAAGACAGCTTCATTTTACCACTGTTACATATAAAGTTGGGGCTCATGAAGAATTTTGTAAAAGCGTTAGATAAAACGAGCAAAGCTTTCACTTATCTTCGAGAAAAGTTTCCGCAATTTAGCGATGCAAAGATAAAGGAAGGTATCTTTGTAGGACCTCAGATTAGGAAAGTTATTGCAGACAAACAATTCGAGAACTTGTTACATGGTAGTGAACTTCGCGCATGGATGGCATTCAAATCGATCGTCGATAACTTTCTGGGAAATCACAAATCTGTTGACTATGTTGCATATTGTTAAGCAGTGCATAGATGCATACAGAATTATGGGCTGTAACATGTCCCTCAAAATCCATTTGCTCGATTCACATCTTGACTTTTTCCCTGACAACCTTGGCGAAGTCAGCGATGAACATGGAGAACGATTCCATCAAGATATCGCCGTAATGGAGTCATGTTATCAAGGACGGTGGAGTGTGACCATGCTTGCCGATTATTGTTGGATGCTTCATCGCGATGTACGCCATGCCATTCCCCGACGAAAGTCGACTGCAAAGAAATTCAAGCCTACATAACTGTTATACTTCTTGTACGAATGATGTTGTAATACTGTATGCGTTGTTAAAAAACTTCAATTGCGTATTTCTAGAGATCCCGACCTGATAGAGAAAAACGGTTTGCAGATTTAAAAACAGCGCATTAAAATTGACCAGAAAAACATAGAAATGTTAGAGAAAGAAAAAAAAAGTTTTTTTTTGTTAGTCAGTGTAATCTAACACTGATGAACGGTTCAACTAATTTTTTTTTTTTTAATCAATAAGAACGTCTTCTTCCAGACCTATGTTAGTATATCTGTTATTTTCAAGAAGACTTTTTGGTTGTAAAGTGTGCTGTATTTCTGTGTGTGTTTTAGTAAAGCTTATAAAGCACACCGCTGTTTTCATTATTGCAATATGTGTGTTTATATTCTTTTGTAAGAGGAATAGAACAAAATTCAGCTACGTCACCAACACAAATCACACCACACAAGTCATTTCATCAGTGTCTGTACCCTGTCATTGTATAAATTTCAATGACGTCACAGGCTTCTATCCTCTACAGAGAGGAAATAATGTGATGTGGGTCTTGTGATACAAGAATATCAATGGTGACACAATATTAGCAAGTGTCAAAAGATCATGTCAGTACATGAACAATTCAAATCAGCTGCTGGGATATCTTCAAAAGAAAAAAATCCAAGTCTAATTGTTTCGTCTGTTTCTGAATAACCTCTATGTAATATTTTAAAAATCCAAGGACAGAAACTGTCAAATAAATCATGTCTACAAGGCATAATGTTGGTAGATTATTCAGATCTGACACCAGTAAAATAACCATAGGTCATGACTAGCTGAAACATCAGGAAATAATAAACATCTGGTGCTCAAGACATAACTACAGGTAATGACTAAGCTGAAACATCAGGAAATAATAAACATCTGGTGTGAAGACATAACTACAGGTTATGACTTACTGAAACATCAGGAAATAATAAACATCTGGTGTTGAAGACATAACTACAGGTCATGACTTACTGAAACATCAGGAAATAATAAACATCTGGTGTTGAAGACATAACTACAGGTCATGACTAAGCTGAAACATCAGGAAATAATAAACATCTGGTGTTGAAGACATAACTACAGGTCATAACTTACTGAAACATCAGGGGATAATAAACATCTGGTGTTGAAGACATAACTACAGGTCATGACTAAGCTGAAACATCAGGAAATAATAAACATCTGGTCTTGAAGACATAACTACAGGTCATGACTTACTGAAACATCAGGAAATAATAGACATCTGCTGTTGAAAACATAACTACAGGTCATGACTTACTCAAACATCAGGAAATAATAAACATCTGGTGTTAAAGACATAACTACAGGTCATGACTTACTGAAACATCAGGAAATAATAGACATCTGCTGTTGAAGACATAACTACAGGTCATGACTGAAACATTAGGAAATAATAAACATCTGGTGTTGAAGACATAACTGCAGGTCATGACTACGCTGAAACATCAGGAAATAATAAACATCTGGTGTTGAAGACATAACTACAGGTCACAAGTAATCTGAAACATCAGGAAATAATAAACATCTGGTGTTGAAGACATAACTACAGGTCATGACTTACTGAAACATCAGGAAATAATAGACATCTGCTGTTGAAAACATAACTACAGGTCATGACTTACTCAAACATCAGGAAATAATAAACATCTGGTGTTAAAGACATAACTACAGGTCATGACTTACTGAAACATCAGGAAATAATAGACATCTGCTGTTGAAGACATAACTACAGGTCATGACTGAAACATCAGGAAATAATAAACATCTGGTCTTGAAGACATAACTGCAAGTCATGACTACGCTGAAACATCAGAAAATAATAAACATCTGGTGTTGAAGACATAACTACAGGTCATGACTACGCTGAAACATCAGGAAATAATAAACATCTGGTGTTGAAGACATAACTACAGGTCATGACTAAGCTGAAACATCAGGAAATAATAAACATCTGGTGTTGAAGACATAATTACAGGTCATGACTCACTGAAACATCAGGAAGTAATAACCATCTGGTGCTCAAGACATAACTACAGGTCATGACTTACTGAAACATCAGGAAATAGTAAACATCTGGAGTTGAAGACATAACTACAGGTCATGACTTACTGAAACATCAGGAAGTAATAACCATCTGGTGCTCAAGACATAACCACAGAAGATGATAGATTTCCCTACAGTGGCACAAATAGTGAATACATTAATGGGGCAGCATTCGTGAACCATAAGAACATGGAGAACTCTGATATGGTGTATGTCCTGATCTCAGACATAATTATCTCACTATTGACACAAGCTTTAACTCATTCAGAAATTATGAGGTTGTGTGTCTGTGTGTGGGGGGGATTAGGTAGGATTAAAGAAAAAGTGTGCCACAAGAGGTTTGTTGTAACCACCTACCTTCCACTCATCCATCTTATTCTGCTCCAGGTCATTCTCTTCCTTCAACCGCTGCTGCTTGTCCAATGTGAACTCTCCTGCAAATTTATAAACATGTGGTCATTAATTACGAACTCTGCACAACAGGCATTAGAGGAGATAAAAGCAGAAGGGAAAAAAGGAGAAATAATTAATTGTGTCATGGCATTTTTTTATTAAATAAAAGAGAGCAGGAAATGTCATGAGAAGTTATAAGTGCTTGAAGTTTGTGTGTCTGAAATGTCATGAGAAATTATAAGTGCTTGAAGTTTGTGTGTCTGAAATGTCATGAGAAGTTATAAGTGCTTGAAGTTTGTGTGTCTGAAATGTCATGAAAAGTTAAAAGTGCTTGAAGATTGTGTGTCTGAAATGTCATGAGAAGTAATAAGTGTTTGAAGTTCGTGTGTCTGAAATGCCATGAGAAGTTATAAGTGCTTGAAGCTTGTGTGTCTGAAATGTCATGAGAAGTTATAAGTGCTTGAAGTTTGTTTGTCTGAAATGTCATGAGAAGTTATAAGTGCTTGAAGCTTGTGTGTTTGAAATGTCATGAGAAGTTATGAGTGCTTGAAGCCTGTGTGTTTGAAATGTCATGAGAAGTTATAAGTGCTTGAAGATTGTGTGTCTGAAATGTCATGAGAAGTTATAAGTGCTTGAAGCTTGTGTGTCTGAAATGTCATGAGATGTTATAAGTGCTCGATATACATCGAGTTTGTCATTGTATTGGTGAAAGAACAGCGGCGTTACAAGAAACAGGCGGTGCATTATATGGGGCGAAGGTAGATTTCAGAGGCCGGCTCGCAAAGAATTCAAGCCTCGTTGGCATCGCAGGCGTGTCAGTGGTGTGCTGCGAAACAACCGCAATTATTTGTCTTCTCTTTGCTACTTTCACAATTGCCTCCTGCTGGCGGAATTGTGGATTTTAAAGCTGCATCCAAGGTGGAATGGGTTCATTTTCTACAAAAGATAACACAACAGGAGGCTGAGACACTTGGGAGTCATGACCCAGGTGGGCAGGCCCCCCTTAGAGTGTAAAGGAGAATAATGGGCTGAAAGACTTGTTCGACAGGGGGACTCTTCTGATGATCAGATTGCCTCCTGTTGTATCGCTCTGTATAGAGTTTCCTATCAGTGTTTGAAGATAGTGTGTCTGTAATTTCATGAGCAGTTAGATGTGCTTGAAGCTTGTGTGTCTGAAATGTCATGAGAAGTTATGTGCTTGAAGTTTGTGTGTCTGAAATGTCATGAGAAGTTATAAGTGCTTGAAGATTGTGTGTCTGTAATTTCATGAGCAGTTATAAGTGCTTGAAGTTTGTGTGTCTGAAATGTCATTAGAAGTTATGAGTGCTTGAAGTTTGTGTGACTGAAATGTCATGAGAAGTTATAAATGCTTGAAGATTGTGTGTCTGGAATGTCATGAGAAGTTACGAGTGCTTGAAGACTGTGTGTCTGAAATGTCATTAGAAGTTATAAGTGTTTGAAGTTTGTGTGTCTGAAATGTCATGAGAAGTTATGAGTGCTTGAAGTCTGTGTGTCTGAAATGCCATGAGAAGTTATGAGTGCTTGAAGCTTGTATGTCTAAAATGTCATGAGAAGTTATAAGTGCTTGAAGTTTGTGTGTCTGAAATGTCAAATTATGAGAAAATAAATTAACAAAAACAGTAAGTCAAGTGAGGTCAAGACAAATCAGATCAAGTCAAGTTAGGTCATGGCAAGTTAATCATGTCTAATCACTTAAAGTCAATCATGTCAAATCCAGTCAAGCGTCAAGTACTCTACTTGTGGAGTCAGTGACTCGCAGCATAAGTGAACATGTCCATTGACATATCGACTTGTGATGCTCGTCATCAGTTCTGTTGTCCTCTTCCTCCAATATACTAGTCTCTGATGAGACAAAGACAGAACAGGCCTGCTGCCCCCTCAACCATGTCATACAAGGTAACGAGGTTGAGCATGAAGCTGGTGAGGTTGAGCATGAAGCTGGTGAGGTTGAGCATGAAGCTGGTGAGGTCGAGCATGAAGCTGGTCAGGTTGAGCATGAAGCTGGTGAGGTTAAGCATGAAACTGGTGAGGTTGAGCATGAAGCTGGTCAGGTTGAGCATGAAGCTGGTCAGGTTGAGCATGAAGCTGGTCAGGTTGAGCATGAAGCTGGTCAGGTTGAGCATGAAGCTGGTCAGGTTGAGCATGAAGCTGGTGAGGTTGAGCATGAAGCTGGTGAGGTTGAGCATGAAGCTGGTGAGGTTGAGCATGAAGCTGGTCGGGTTGAGCATGAAGCTGGTGAGGTTGAGCATGAAGCTGGTGAGGTTGAGCATGAAGCTGGTGAGGTTGAGCATGAAGCTGGTGAGGTTGAGCATGAAGCTGGTGAGGTTGAGCATGAAGCTGGTCAGGTTGAGCATGAAGCTGGTCAGGTTGAGCATGAAGCTGGTCAGGTTGAGCATGTAAATATAAACTGCTACAGAAACCATCGCTACAAGAGCATATGCCAGCTTGGTCAAGACTTGCAGGTACAGTGGTGGTTCTATAAGGACAATGATGCTTCACTAGCTCTACACAAGCTCTACTCAAGCTCTTTACTAGCTCTACTCAAGCATCCTACATTAGCTCTACTCAAGCTCTTCACTAGCTCTACACAAGCTCTACTCAAGCATCCTACTCAAGCTCTACTCAAGCATCCTACATTAATCATTTTCACCATCCATGGGAGTATTAACATTCTTCTGAGACACCACAGCTGTACTGCCTCCATTGATGTTTGTTATTTATTTTTCACATACTGACCAGCAGTCGTTTCCATATAATAATACTGGCTCAGTCAAACACCTCAGAATCATTTCCATATAATAATACTGGCTCAGTCAAACACCTCAGAATCATTTCCATAAAATAATACTGGCTCAGTCAAACACCTCAGAATCATTTCCTTACGTTCAAGAATGAGGATTTATTCCACAGGATGTTCCTCAATTTACAGAGCACTGTTTTTTTTCCTCCTTGACATATTCTGCTCTTAACCAGTGATTCATGTTTACATCGGATGTAATCATTGTGACTTTATCAGGCCATAAATCGAGGATTCCTCAGCAAGAAAGAGGTTGGTAAGAAAACGAAGATGGCTGTATACCGCTCCACCTATGTCCCAGTCTTGACATATGGATGCGAGTCATGGGCAATGACTACAACCCACAAAAGCCAGATTCAAACCTCAGAAATGAGGTATCTGAGGAAGGTGGTTGAAGTAACAAGAAGAGACATGGTCCGCAACCAGACGATACGTCAAGGCCTAAAATCCCACCCGCTGCAGACCCAAATAGAACAGTCCCAACTAAGATGGTTTGGCCATGTCTGCAGAATGGGAGAAGATCGGCTACCACGACAAGCATGGGAAACAAAGAGCCAGGGATCCAGACCTCCAGGACGACCCAGAGTCCGCTGGGAGGACAATATTAGACAATCTTTGAAGGACCGAGGACTAGAATGGAACCAGGCCAGGAAAAAGACAGCCGATAGGATAGTCTGGCGCTCTCTCTTCCAAACCTCTACACCTCACGGTAGAAGAGGAACGACTAAGTAAGTAAGTAAGTAATCATTGTGCAGTTAATGTTTTCTTGCTGTTCAGACCAAATCTGTATTCTACTACTGTGCTACCAGGACAGCACAACTTAGTTATACAGTAACATTCATCTTGTGTTCCTGGTTCATCTTTGATTGACCTAATACAGATCCCTGCCTCACTTCTTGTTTTACTGGCTAAAAACTGCCCAGTTTATTTCCACTCTTACAGCAGTCTTGTATTTTACTCATAAAAAAAACACCTCAAAACCACTTCCACATAAAATAACACCTCGAAACTGCTTCCACTCATAAAATAACACCTCAAACCTGCTTCCACTTATAAAATAACACCTCAAAACCGCTTCCTCTCATAAAATAACATCTCAAAACTGCTTCTACTCATAAAAATAACCAAAAACTGCTTCCACATAAAATAACACCTCAAAACTGCTTCTACTCATAAAATAACTCAAAACTGCTTCCACATAAAATAACACCTCAAAACTGCTTCCACTCATAAAATAACACCTCAAAACTGCTTCCAATCATAAAATAACACCTCAAAACCGCTTCCACTCATAAAATAACACATCAAAACCGCTTCCAATCATAAAATAACACCTCAAAACCGCTTCCACTAAAAAAAACAAAAAAACATCTCAAAACTGCTTCTACTCATAAAATACACTCAAAACTGCTTCCACATAAAACAACACCTCAAAACTCTTACAGCAGTCTTGTATTTTGCTCATTAAAAAAAGACACCTCAAAACCACTTCCACATAAAATGACACCTCAAAACTGCATCCACTCATAAAATAACACCTCAAAACTGCTTCCAATCATAAAATAACACCTCAAAACCACTTCCACTAAAAAAAAACACCTCAAAACCACTTCTACTCATAAAATAAAACCTCAAAACTGCTTCCACATAAAATAACACCTCAAAACTGCTTCCACTCATAAAATAACACCTCAAAACTGCTTCCACTTATAAAATACCACCTCAACACCTCTTCCATTCATAAAATAACACCTCAAAACCACTTCCACTCATAAAATAACACCTCAAAACCGCTTCCATTCATAAAATAACACCTCAAAACTGCTTCCACATAAAATAACACCTCAAAACCTCTTCCATTCATAAAATAACACCTCAATACCGCTTCCACTCCTAAAATACATCAAAACCGCTTCATAAAATGACACGTCAAAACTGCTTCCATTCATAAAATAACACGTCAAAACTGCTTCCATTCAAAAACTAACACCTCAAAACCGCTTCCAAATAAAATAACTCCTCAAAACTGCTTCCACTCATAAAATAACACAAAACTGCTTCCACTCATAAAATAACACTTCAAAACTGCTTCCACTCATAAAATAACACCTCAAAACTTCTTCCACTCAAAAAATAACACCTCAAAACCGCTTCCACATAAAATAACTCAAAACTGCGTCCACTCATAAAATAACACATAAAAACCGTTTGCACAAAATAACACATCAAAACTGCTTCCACTCATAAAATAACACCTTAAAACTGCTTCCAATCATAAAATAACACCTCAAAACTGCTTCGACTCATAAAAAACACCTCAAAACCGCTTCCAATCATAAAATAACACCTCAAAACCGCTTCCAATCATAAAATAACACCTCAAAACCAGTTCCACTTTAAAAAAAAACATCTCAAAACTGCTTCTACTCATAAAATACACTCAAAACTGCTTCCACATAAAACAATGCCTCAAAACTCTTACAGCAGTCTTGTATTTTGCTCATTAAAAAAACACCTCAAAACCACTTCCACATAAAATAACACCTCAAAACTGCATCCACTCAAAAAACAACACCTCAAAACTGCTTCCAATCATAAAATAACACCTCAAAACTGCTTCCACTAAAAAAAAAAATCTCAAAACCACTTCCACTTATAAAATAACACCTCAAAACTGCTTTCTCATAAAATAACACCTCAAACCGCTTCCGTTCATAAAATAACACCTCAAAACTGCTTCCACATAAAATAACACCTCAAAACCTCTTCCATTCATAAAATAACACCTCAATACCGCTTCCACTCCTAAAATATATCAAAACCGCTTCATAAAATGACACGTCAAAACCGCTTCCATTCATAAAATAACACGTCAAAACTGCTTCCATTCATAAACTAACACCTCAAAACCGCTTCCAAATAAAATAACCCCTCAAAACTGCTTCCACTCATAAAATAACACAAAACTGCTTCCACTCATAAAATAACACCTCAAAACCGCTTCCACGCATAAAATAACACCTCAAAACTTCTTCCACTCAAAAAATAACACCTCAAAACCGTTTCCACATAAAATAACTCAAAACTGCGTCCACTCATAAAATAACACATAAAAACCGTTTGCACAAAACAACACATCAAAACTGCTTCCACTCATAAAATAACACCTCAAAACCACTTCCACATAAAATAACACTTCAAAACTGCTTCCACTCATAAAATAACACCTCAAATCTGCTTCCACTCATAAAATAACACCTCAAAACCGCTTCCACTCATAACATCTCAAAACTGCTTCCACTCATAAAATAAGACCTCAAAACCGCTTCCACATAAAATAACACCTCAAAACTGCTTCCACTCATAACATAACACCTCAAAACTCTTACAGCAGTCTTGTATTTTGCTCAAAAAAAAAAAAAACCTCAAAACCACTTCCACTCATAAAATAACACCTCAAAACCACTTCCACTCATAAAATAACACCTCAAAACTGCTTCCACATAAAATAACACCTCAAAATCGCTTCCACTCATAAAATAACACCTCAAAACTGCTTCCACTTATAAAATACCACCTCAACACCTCTTCCATTCATAAAATAACACCTCAAAACCACTTCCACTCATAAAATAACACCCCAAAACCGCTTCCATTCATAAAATAACACCTCAAAACCACTTCCACTCATAAAATAACACCTCAAAACTGCTTCCACATAAAATAAGACCTCAAAATCGCTTCCACTCATAAAATAACACCTCAAAACTGCTTCCACTTATAAAATACCACCTCAACACCTCTTCCATTCATAAAATAACACCTCAAAACCACTTCCACTCATAAAATAACACCTCAAAACCGCTTCCATTCATAAAATAACACCTCAAAACTGCTTCCACATAAAATAACACCTCAAAACCTCTTCCATTCATAAAATAACCTCTCAATAACGCTTCCACTCCTAAAATACATCAAAACCGCTTCATAAAATGACACGTCAAAACCGCTTCCATTCATAAAATAACACATCAAAACTGCTTCCATTCATAAACTAACACCTCAAAACCGCTACCAAATAAAATAACCCCTCAAAACTGCTTCCACTCATAAAATAACACAAAACTGCTTCCACTCATAAAATAACACCTCAAAACTGCTTCCACTCATAAAATAACACCTCAAAACTTCTTCCACTAAAAAAATAACACCTCAAAACCGCTTCCACATAAAATAACTCAAAACTGCGTCCACTCATAAAATAACACATAAAAACCGTTTGCACAAAATAACACATCAAAACTGCTTCCACTCATAAAATAACACCTCAAAACTGCTTCCAATCATAAAATAACACCTCAAAACCGCTTAAACTCATAAAATAACACCTCAAAACTGCTTCCAATCATAAAATAACACCTCAAAACCGCTTCCAATCATAAAATAACACCTCAAAACCAGTTCCACTTTTAAAAAAAACATCTCAAAACTGCTTCTACTCATAAAATACACTCAAAACTGCTTCCACATAAAACAATGCCTCAAAACTCTTACAGCAGTCTTGTATTTTGCTCATTAAAAAAACATCTCAAAACCACTTCCACATAAAATAACACCTCAAAACTGCATCCACTCAAAAAATAACACATCAAAACTGCTTCCAATCATAAAATAACACCTCAAAACTGCTTCCACAAAAAAAAAAAAAATCTCAAAACTGCTTCTACTCATAAAATAACACTCAAAACTGCTTCCACATAAAATAACACCTCAAAACTGCTTCCACTCATAAAATAACACCTCAAACCGCTTCCACTCATAAAATAGCCTCAAAACTGCTTCCACATAAAATAACACCTCAAAATCGCTTCCACTCATAAAATAACACCTCAAAACTGCGTCCACTTATAAAATACCACCCCAACACCTCTTCCATTCATAAAATAACACCTCAAAACTGCTTTCTCATAAAATAACACCTCAAACTGCTTCCGTTCATAAAATAACACCTCAAAACTGCTTCCACATAAAATAACACCTCAAAACCTCTTCCATTCATAAAATAACACCTCAATACCGCTTCCACTCCTAAAATACATCAAAACTGCTTCATAAAATGACACGTCAAAACCGCTTCCATTCATAAAATAACACGTCAAAACTGCTTCCATTCATAAACTAACACCTCAAAACCGCTTCCAAATAAAATAACCCCTCAAAACTGCTTCCACTCATAAAATAACACAAAACTGCTTCCACTCATAAAATAACACCTCAAAACCGCTTCCACGCATAAAATAACACCTCAAAACTTCTTCCACTAAAAAAAACACCTCAAAACCGCTTCCACATAAAATATCTCAAAACTGCGTCCACTCATAAAATAACACATAAAAACTGTTTGCACAAAATAACACATCAAAACTGCTTCCACTCATAAAATAACACCTCAAAACCACTTCCACATAAAATAACACCTCAAAACTGCTTCCACTCATAAAATAACACCTCAAACCTGCTTCCACACATAAAATAACACCTCAAAACCGCTTCCACTCATAACATCGCAAAACTGCTTCCACTCATAAAATAACACCTAAAAACTGCTTCCACATAAAATAACACCTCAAAACCGCTTCCACTCATAACATCGCAAAACTGCTTCCACTCATAAAATAACACCTAAAAACTGCTTCCACATAAAATAACACCTCAAAACCGCTTCCACTCATAACATCGCAAAACTGCTTCCACTCATAAAATAACACCTAAAAACTGCTTCCACATAAAATAACCCCTCAAAACTGCTTCCTCATAAAATAACACCTCAAAACCGCTTCCACATAAAATAACACCTCAAAACTGCTTCCACTCATAAAATAACACCTCAAAACTACTTCCACTCATAAAATATCACCTCAAAACTGCTTTTACTCATAAAATAACATCTAAAAACTGCTTCCACATAAAATAACACCTCAAAACTGCTTCCACTCATAAAATAACACCCCAAAACTGCTTCCAGATAAAATAGCACCTCAAAACTGCTTCCACTCATAAAATTGCTTACCAGAAATGACAATGTTAACCAAATAAAAGTGCTTCTCCATTTTTCTTTAAGGGGAGGTTAAACCCCCAAAATGAAAAACACAGAATTATAAGATAATAGCTATTTCTGGTCATTTATACATGCAAAATGACTGGAAAAAATACAAAACATTGAGGTATATAATAAAAAATTGTGGTCTATGGGGGAAAAACTGCAGAAAAAAGGCAAATTTTAGCTTTTTTGGGTAATTAGTTGCCCACGATATCTCAAATGTGAGTATAACTTGACTTATGAAATTTGGCTGTTTCATTTGTTAATATATGATAATGAATTTATACTAAAATAATTTTGATTGGTTTGATATCTGAGTTTCTTTGGATTTTAACATACCAATCGACAAATAGTTGAAATTTTTAAGGGGGTATCTTAGCTATTTATTAACAGTTTTGTAGTTTGTTAACATATCCTTTGTTTTAGTTTATTTTTATGAGCACTATGTGTACAGCATGTGGCCCAAAATTCACTGCTGTATCACTAATAGTTTTTGAAAAATCATGGGCAACGTGCCCACATTTGTGTGAAAAATGCGGTTTTGAGAAAATTAAGAAAAAAGGGAAGAATTACACTTTTACACAAAATTTACTCACCTCAGTATCCCCCCTGCTATGTAGGAATTATTTCTGGTATTTTCCTTTATTGATTCCATGGGCTGTTTCATACTTCACAGCTTACTTTTCATTAAATTCTTTATTTCTGCAAACTGTATTCGCTTTTCGTCAGATTCCGAAAAATTCATCATTTCTCTGGTCAACACGTACTATGTGGGGGAAAGCAATTGCTCTACCCTCAGCAGACTCAGTACATGTAGAAGAGGCTTTGCTCTCAATATTCACAAGATTAGGATTCCCTTATCAGATATTAACTGACAATGGTTCACAGTTCAGAGGGAAACTGATGGAGGAAGTTTTTAGGATTTTTCAAAATATACTCATCCACAATCCAATGGACAAGTGGAAAGATATAACGGGACTCTACTTACAATTTTACGGAAGCTCGCACAGGAGAAACCAGAATCCTGGGATTCGTTTTTGCCTGCAGCTTTATTTGCGTCTAAGGAGGTACCCCACCACTCTACTGGAAAACCTCCAGCCACGTTATTATTTGGACGACCCATCAAAGGACCCCATGGTTAATAAAAATTAGCCAGTCAAAATTATTTTTACATATGAAACGATGTTTAAATAAACTTTAATTTTGTTTGCTTCAGGGAAATGAATACCGAAAAATGTTTAAAATCCATGCATTAGAAGCAAAGATATACCAATTTGTATATTTTGCATATATAATTAGGTAAAAATACACTTACCTGACATACTTTAAAAATTTATATAAAATCATCCACAAAGGTTTTAGTGAAAATAAACATACAGAAATGTGGGTAAATGAATGTACTTTACAGTGCAATATATATCTAAAATTTGATATTTTCAATGACATTCTTCATTTTAGGGGGTTAAACCTCCCCTTAAAACTTTAATGTCAGCATGTGACAAATTTGATGAAGCCGTGTCACATGTCAACTAAATGTTACCTTCTGAAAGTCTATCCTTCCACTCCCCACAAGCTTTGGTGAAGAATTCATTACTGAGAGCAGTGGTACTCAACCTGCCAAGAAGGCAAGAGACAGAAGCATGTGTGAGATAAGCATATAACACAAACCACAATTTCTGCAGCATACAATCATAAATATTAGTCTCACACCTGAAATCACCTGACGTTGCCTGGATAATTCATACAGCAAAGGTCTACCACCCACAATTTTTATACAAGACTCTCTACACAAACACAGACATATGTATGTATAACACACATACAAACATACGCATGTATGTACTGAACTACTGGAGATGTCTTCCACACTGTTGTAAATGCTAATAATTTTCCTATGTGGCATGTAGTACTTTATTATTTCATAATAGACCATATCAATGTATTTGACAGAGAATAAAGAGTCTTGATATATATGTGTGTGTATGTATGTATGTATATATATATATATATATATATATATATATATATATATATATATACATATATATATATATATATATATATATATATATATATATATATATATATATATATATATATATATACGAGGGAAGGTAAAAAAGTAATGCCTCCTATTTTTTATGTATGTAAATACTGCATCGGTGTGCAATTTGTAAATTTAGCAGGATTCCTCAAACACTCTTCTGCACTGTATAGCATTACCAACCTGTTTCAGTAACAGGTGGCACCACTGTAACAGTTTAAAAATGGCTGCCAAAGACGTTCGGTTAAAACAACGTTATGTCATAGAATTCCTCAATGCTGAAGACGAGACCTCAATTCACATCCACGAATGTTTGAAGAATGTTTATGGAGATTCAACAGTGGATGTTAGCACTGTCCGACGTTGGGTACACCGTTGTGATGAAGCTGAAGTAGTTCAATCCTCAATGGCAGACGCAAATGCATCACACAACATCGCCGACAAGAAAGAAGTTCAAAAGTTCACCATCTGTAGGGAAAGTTATGGCCTCCGAGTTTTGGGATGAGAAGGGTGTTTCTTCTCGACTTCTTGGAACAGGGAAACACGGTGAATGCAGACCGTTGCATTGAAATTTTGAAGAAGCTTAGAGGTCGTCTTCGACGACTTTACCCATTAAAAGATCAGAGAACTGCACTACTGTTGCACGATAATGCCACGCCACACACAGCTAAACGCACCATTGATGCGATTGCAGAATTTGGCTGGACATTATTACCACATCCCCCTTACAGTCCCGATCTTGCACCTTCTGACTTCCATCTGTTTGGACCACTGAAAGAAGATCTTCGCGGACATCACTTTGAGGTCACCGAGACCCTTAAACGCGCCGTACGCCAGTGGTTTAGGAAAAAGGACACACATTTTTACCGTGGGGGGATACATGCCCTTGTGAGAAGATGGACAAAAACTGTAACAAATAACGGAGACTACATTGAGAAATAAATTTTTGAAGTTCAGACTTGGGGCTACATTTCAATGTGAATTTTATCTGTTTTCTTGCCTATTGAATGAAATTAAAAATTACGAGGCATTACTTTTTGACCGTCCCTCGTATATATGCATATACATAGTTGGGGTTACATTCTCAATACATAGCATAATGTTAATAATCACATATAGTCAGAATAACCATTTAAAACCCATGAAATAATATAACATATTATTCATATTTAAACCTTGTACTACATTTGCTTATATTACATAACTAAACAAGTAAAATGCTGTTTATATATATATATATATATATATATATATATATATATATATATATATATATATATATATATATATATATATATATATATATATATATATATATATATACGAGGGGAAGTCAGTAAGTAAGTTACAAATGGTTATGAAAAAATAAATAAATGAGACGACAGCGATGAAGAGATCAAGGATGAGTTCTATCAACAGGTACAAAAGGAAATGGAAACTGTACCCAGGTACGATCTTATTATAGTAATGGGAGACCTAAATGCGAAAGTTGGAACACACAATAATTATAACGAAAGAGTAATGTTGAAATGTGGCAGTGGAACAGTAAATGAGAATGGGGACAAATTAATAAGCTTCTGCAGTATTAACAACCTGGTCATTGGAGGAACACTTTTTCCACACAAAGAAATGCACAAGTTAACATGGGAATCACCAAACGGACGAGACAAAAACCAGATAGATCACATAATGATCAATGGCAGATGGAGACATGCACTACAAGACGTGAAAGTAAAAAGAGGTGCAGATGTGGGAAGTGATCATCACCTAGTAGTAGCAAGACTGAAGGTGAAACTCAGAGCTGCTGGACCAGCTGTAGCCAAACAGAAAAGATACAACATCACGAAACTTAAGGACCCCCTCACCAGAAAAGCGTTCGTGGTTGACGTAAAGAGACGATATCTGGTTACCAAAAGCCAGGAAAGAACAGAGACCGACGATGTCGACCAGAAATTCAACACCATCTCAACAATATACAAAGAAAGCAGCAAGTCATGCTTGGGATTCCAGGAAAGAAAGAGCCAAGACTGGATAACACCAGAAACACTAAACACCATAGTGAAGAGAAAGGAAATGAAAAGAAAAAAAAACAGAAGCTAAGTCTCCCAGGTTAAAGGCAATATATAGTGAACAGTACAGTCAGCTGAACAAGGAAGTAAAACGTCAAACCCGTGCTAACAAAAGGACATTTCTGGATGACCTTGCCTGCAAGACAGGCAGAAGAGGCAGCACTGAGAAATGAACAAAGCACAGTCTATAAAATAACTAAAACTATCATTCGAAAACGAGGTGCAAACAACATAACGTTAGTAAGAGTCAAGCAAGGAAATCTCATCACCACAGCACAGGGGCAGGAAACAAGATGGGCCGAGCACTTCAGAGAAACACTGAATAAGGAACCACCAGAGACTCAGCTGAATGTTCCTGAGGTTGAAAGTGACTTAGATGTAAATACAGACATTCCACGAAAAGAAGAAATCATCACAGCCATCAAAGGGCTAAAAAATGGAAAAGCGCCTGGTCAAGACAATCTAAATGCTGAGCTATTCAAGACAGACCCTGAACTAGCAGCAGAACTATTAGAACCACTATTTGCACAAATCTGGGAAACTGAGACAACACCAACAGAGTGGAGTAAAGGAATAATTGTCAAATTGCCCAAGAAGGGCAACCTTGCAGACTGCAACAACTGGAGAGGAATTACCCTCCTCTCAGTTCTCAGCAAAATACTAGGCAGGATAATCATCCAGAGAATTTCAAAAGCAGCTGACCATAAACTGAGGAAAGAACAAGCGGGCTTCAGAAAGAACAGAAGATGTGCAGATCATATAATTTACCCTCAGGAACATTATAGAGCAGTGCTCAGAATGGCAGAGACAGCTGTACATTAACTTTGTTGATTTTGAAAAGGCTTTTGACAGCATACACAGGGACAGCCTATGGAAAATTTTGAGGGCTTATGGAATTCCCAGCCACATTGTTTCCATCATAAAAAGCCTCTATTCTAATTTTACGTGCAGTGTTGTATCGAGTAATGAACTTTTGAAGTGAAAACAGGAGTACGACAGGGATGCCCCTTATCAACAACATTATTTTTGACAGTCATAGATTGGGTGATGTGCCAGACAACAGAGGGCAGTCCAAGAGGAATTAGATGGACAACGTTTTCTACACTGGAAGACCTGGAATATGCAGATGACATTGCACTACTCGCGCATTCACATCAACACATTCAAGACAAAACCGATAGACTGAATAAGTATGGCCAGCAGGTTGGCCTGAACATCAATTTGAAGAAGACAGAGGTCATGACACTAAATGTGGGCAATCCTGAGCCAATAACAGTAAGGAACCAGAAGTTAAAACAGACAGACACATTTACTTACTTAGGATGCATAGTAACACCTGACGGCGGAACAAGCAAGGACATTAACAACAGAATGAATAAAGCGAGAACAGCCTTTGCTGTTCTCAACAACATTTGGAAGTCTACCCAGTACAGCACAAACACCAAATTAAGACTGTATGAGAGCTGTGTACTTTCTGTGCTTCTCTATGGTGCGGAATGTTGGAGAGTAACAGAGAAGGAAATGTCGAAACTGTCCTCCTTCCACACAATCTGCCTAAGGAAAATTCTCCGAATCTTTTGGCCAAACACCATCAGCAACCAAGAACTATTTATTCGGAGTAACCAGGAGGACATGCACACCATTATAGCTGGCAGACGCTGGAGTTGGGTTGGCCACGTCCTCAGAAGGGACCCTGATACCATCACAAGAACAGCTATGCTATGGACGCCCGAGGGAAAGCGAAAGAGAGGCCGACCAAAAACAACTTGGCGGAGAACTGTGGAAGCTGAGATGCAAAGAATGAACCACAGTTGGGGCACTGTACGAAGGATGGCCGCCGACCGAGCAAAGTGGAATCAATTTGTTGCTGCCCTACAAGACGCCACCAGGCGTGATGGCCGCGGACTGCTTTGACGGTTGGTGGTTATGGATCAAAGAAGAAGAATATATATATGTATATACATAGTTGGGGTTACATTCTCAATACATAGCATAATGTTAATAATCACATATAGTCAGAATAACCATTTAAAACCCATGAAATAATATAACATATTATTCATATTTAAACCTTGTACTACATTTGCTTATATTACATAACTAAACAAGTAAAATGCTGTTAATATATATATATATATATATATATATATATATATATATATATATATATATATATATATATATATATATATATATATATATATATATATATATATATATATATATATATATATATATATACGAGGGGAGAAGTCAGTAAGTAAGTTACAAATGGTTATGAAAAAATAAATAAATGAGATATGAACTTGAACACCATGTATTATTACACTTACATTTCCTCTTTATTTCTCAACATAATCTCCACCAACATTGATACCCTTGTCCCATCGCTGTATTAGTGCTTCGAAACCTGCAGCCACATTCGCACCTTACGTTCAACTGCATCACCCGTGAAATGCTTACCGCCAAGGTGAGCTTTTAGTGGACCAAACAGGTGAAAATCCCTCATGGCTAAGTAAGGATGATGTTCAAGAATTTGCCACCCTAGTTATTCAATTTTCTCCTGGGTTAATCGAGCCGTATTTGGTCTGGCATTGTCGTGATGGAGCAGTACTCCTCTAGTCAGTGGGCCTGGGCGTTTTCTTCGAATTGCATCCCAAAGCATCAACAGAACTTCACAGTACGATGCAGCATTCACATTGGTTTCCCCCCAAATTTTTTGTTTGTTTTAAAACTGGTATGCAAGGAACCAAAAAAACCGCAATCTTCAGTTTATTATATTTCCAGCTGTGACGCGCAAGGTGCAATATAGGCTGACGTAAGCGCTACCGCATGATACACATTTTTAAAGTGTTGTTAGTTTTCTCTCGTCACTGCATACAGCCACGTGTTGATATATTTACAGGTATGCGAGAAACTGACCACAATATATGCTGACGTAACCGCTATTGCGTGATATGAATGTTCAGACATAGCGTGTCTGTTGTGTACCAGCATTGCTACCAGCCACGTGTGTGGATAATTCTGAGCTTTTTTGTCATTTTGAGTTGGATATTTGTGTGCTAATTTTGTGATTTAGAGTTTAATTCCATTGTGAAAATTTCGAAAAGAGCTGCATATATTCCTGTGGATAACAGTGGGAATACGAAAAGGAAGCATTTGTCATTATCGATTGCACAGAAAGTAGGGTTATTGCAGAAGCTTGAGCGTGGTGTCTCGGTACATCATCTTACAGAAGAATATGGTGTAGGAACTACCACAGTATATGACATAAAGAAACAGAAAGAAAAGCTGCTGAAATTTTACAGGGACAGTGATGACCAAAAACTAATGTCAGATCAGAAAACTTTACACAGAGAAAAAAATGAAGATCTTGACCGTGTACCGAGGGAATGGATTTGACAACGGTGAAGTTAACGCATGCTGCTGACTGGTTTGTTGGTCATGAAACAAGCTTAAATATACCATGAAGAACTGAACACTGAAGGCGAGTGTGAATATTCGGTAGGGTGGCTGCAGAAATGTAAGCGCCGCCATGGCATAAAATATCTAAAAATCTGTGAGGACAAAGGTTCTGCTGACCACGAAGCAGCTGAAAATAATATTGACGAATTTGCAAACATAATTTGTCATGAAACTTAGTCCCGAACAAGTATATAATGCTGACGAAACTTCTCTGTACTTCCTAGGAAAACTTTAACAATGGCTGAAGACGGAGTCTACAGAAAGGCCATCTGTCATAATGCCTATTCATCAGTTGAAAATCCTATTCCTGGTCCATCAACAGATGTCTGAGTTGAAACTGATGACGACGATTAGAGCTTGAATGTAGGATACATGTGCTGGTATTTAATGTGTATTTTTAAAGTTAAAAAAAAAATATGTTTCTGAAAAAAAATTGCGATTTTGAGCGAAATCTGAAAAAATCTGACAAACGGCTGTCCCCCAGCATTTCAGATTCTGGGTTACGCACCCTGTATGTGTACGTGTATATATATATAATTGCCTTTTACTTCCAGTTTCTCAAACATATCATTATTACTACTTATATTAATATTATTCATATACCCTCCTCTTCATACTTGTTATACTTTATACAGTAAGATCTTGGGCTGCGGCAGTTTAGACTAACGTCAACCCAACGAGGTCCATACATAACGTCAATCTACCGAGGTCCATACATAACGTCAACCCACTGAGGTCCATACATAACATCAACCCACTTAGGTCCATACATAATGTCAACCCACCGAGGTCCATACATAACATCAACCCACCGAGGTCCATACATAATGTCAACCCAACGAGGTCCATACATAACGTCAACCCACCGAGGTCCATACATAACGTCAACCCACTGATGCAAATGAACCCATAATATTTAGTTCTGATCAAATTTCAACTACTGCAACGGCATCCATTCGCTACTTATGAACAAGGCAAACTAGCTCTGACATGGTGAATAGTAGACGTATGGTAGTGAACGTACGGTAGTGATTATTGTTGTTAAGGTTCAGGATGGGGTTATTACCAGTCAACTCATGCTCTCGTTCGTTGCTGTCACATGTAGGGTAGAATACCATGATATTAACAATTATTAGTTTGCATTGTTTGTGCTCTGTAACTTACTGTGTTTTACTACATTGCCATAATTAATAAGCTGTAGGAATTTTTGGGTCAAATAAATGTATCTAAAACTTTATTTTAGCTGGTGGTTTACTAATGGACTCTCATGCACATTTCAATTCAATACCCTTTAGCTCCCCAAGGAGCATAGGCCTTCAACAACCACATGCCAAGTCTTCCTGTCTTGTGCCATCCGCTCAAGTTCTTTCCATGTTTTCCTCACCTCTGTCTCCAGCCCTCCCCCCCCCCCCCATGTGTCCCCTGGTCCACCCCCGCCTCTCCCTCCCTGTGGATTCCAGAACAAGGACTGCCCTGCAATGCCACCAACAGGTTTCCTCAATGCGTGTACCACCCATCGCCAGCGTCCTCCTCTCAACTCCCGTTCCATCGGCACCTGTCCGGCCTCTGTCACCAATTCCACATCCGCGACCCTGTCATACCATTCCAGTCCCTCCACTCCACGCAAGCACCCATCCACAAAAGTCTACAGCTTCTCTGCTGCTGTCCCTGTTGCTCTCCAAGTCTCAGAGCCACACAACAGGACCGACCCCACATCTGAGCCAAAGACTCCCACTTTCGTGTTGGACTCGACCTCTCCCCTTCTCCATAAGCTTCCCAATTCAATGAAAGCTCCACTTGCCCTCTGCATTCCTATTTTGATATCACTGTCCATCCCTCCAACCTTGTCCACATTACTTCCAAGACATGTGTACGAAGTCACATCTTCCAGTGGCGTCTCCTCAAGTTCAACCCTGCCATCACCTCCTGCACCTATTCTCATAATCCCTGTCCTCTCCCTGTGTATCCCCAGGCCCACCCGCCGTGACCTCCCATCGAGAATTCACACTTTCCCCTGCATCCAACTACGGCCATGGGACAGAAGAGCCAAGTCATCCGCAAAACCCAGATCATCAAGCTGTTCAGTCAGACTCCACGTCTGCCGTGTGACGTCGATGTTTTCACAACCCAATCTATTGCTAGCAAGAAAAGAAATGGAGACAAGAGGTATCCCCGCCCCACTCCCGCCCCAATCCCAAACGGCCCTGCAAGCTGTCCCCCATGAAGAACTCCGCATGCCATGTCCTCACAGGTCTTCTCCACTAAGTTAATGATCCCCATGGGAACTCCACAACGCCTCATCACCTTCCAAAGCGACCCTCTGTCCACACTGTCAAATGCCCCCTCACAGTCCACGAATCCGATGCACAGCGGTGAACTCCATTCCAGACCTTGTTCAACTATTATTCTCAATGTGGCTATCTGGTCTATACAGGATCTATTTTGTCGAAAACCTGCTTGTTCATCTCTCAGTTGCTTGTCTATGGACTCTTTTAATCTCTCCAGGATGATTCATGCACATTTACTGGATGTAAAATTCCGGCCTATGGTAAAATTGGGTTATGAGCACTCTTAGAATTAATTCGTTTGCAACCCAAGACCATAATGCAGGTCATTGTTTTTTCCATGACATTGTTACAAAGTTACCACAATGGCACAGATGCAGGATCTGTTAAGGTCATAGCTACACAGAAAGTTGACACCAACTCTTACAGTAATGACGAATAAAATTAAAATTTTAAATTTAAAAAAAAATGGAAATAGCTAGCTTAGCAGGAACACAAAAAATAAAATATCTGAACTTAACAACAAATAATTTTTCATCAGTGAATAAACAAACACAAATAAAATAACAATGAAGAACAGACGACTAACCTAAGGAATAAATATTAAACCTGAAAATATAATGGGAAGAAGAAATGTTAAAAAAAACTGACAGTGATAAAGAGAGTCACAACAAGTGCCAGACAGCGTAAATATTCACCATCGTTTTCTATTTGATTATTTCTTTATTTGTTGAGTAGTAATTTCTCTATTAGACGCATTGCAAAGTTTTATAACTTATAACTTCAAGGTGAGGCATAAAAAAAACTTGAAACACAAAAAATCTAAAAATCTGTACAGCCACTGATAAACATGCGGAGTCTGAAATCAAACAAGTTCTTCTTTATTTGGGTTTATGTTAGTGATTACATGTTTCTTTATTATGAGGATGAAGTGATGTTGTTGTGGCTGAGAAAATCAAAATCTTTATTCAGTCCAATAAAAAAAAACAGTTGCCATAAGAAATTAAGTGTAGTGTGAAGAAGTCAATGTCAGTCTAGACGTGATTTTGTTTGTCTTATAATGTGCAATATAAGTCCAGGACAAATATCTGTCATACATGTGTATAACTTGATTTTCTATGAGTTACTTCATGCCATGTCTCCTAATGTTTCTGAATAGTCACAAGATAACCCTGCAATGTTCTGTCTCACTATTTACAAATGTTCCTTCTAAATTTTAGCAAAATCTGTATGGCCTATGTCTACATCCCAAAGTCTGCATGGCCTACATCTACATACTAAAGTCTGTATGGCTTATGTCTACATTCCAAAGTCTGTATGGCATATATCTACATCCCAAAGTCTGTATGGCCTATGTCTACATCCCAAAGTCTGCATGGCCTACATCTACATACTAAAGTCTGTATGGCTTATGTCTACATTCCAAAGTCTGTATGGCATATATCTACATCCCAAAGTCTGTATGGCCTATGTCTACATCCCAAAGTCTGTATGGCCTATGTATACATCCCAAAGTCTGCAAGGCCTATGTCTACATCCCATAAAACAAAACTCCTTAATAATTCGAGCTGTGCCATATCTACTTACATGTGTTGTCCATATACATATGAACATTTTGTATTGATGTTGAAGAAATGTCTGCTCTAGTATCAAGTGCATGTTGTATTATTATCATCTTTCATACGTGTGGGAAGAAAATTTCAGAGCAAATGTGGAATCGATTGGTTTTCATGATGGAACGGTAGGCGTTGACTAGGTTACTAACTTTGGTTCCCAAGTGAGAAGTCAGTGATCGACTATGCCATTGTTAGGAGGAGCTCATTCAAATATGTCCGGGATGCTAGAGTCTGGAGGGGGCCAGAGATTGGAAGTGATCACTACCTGCTTACAATTAAAAGAACAACTGAAAGAGTTGCTCAGCCTAAGAACTGCCCAGCATCACGCAAGAAACCAAGTAAACGAACGGAAGAAATGAGCATTAAGATCTACAAGCTGAGAGAGCCAGAAATTAAGACCAGATATCAGGGGCTTATTGCTACAGCGGTGAGAAACACAGAAGAACAACCTGATGACTTGGAAACCCTGTGGCTTAAATTCAAGGACATCATAAAGACAGCTGCTGCAGAAGCATGTGGTGACGTCCGACTTGGGAACATGAGAAAGAGGACACCTTGGTGGACAGAGGAAGTCAAAGAGAAAATAAGAGAGAAGAAAATGGCATGGAAACAATACTTAGGAGCTAAAAGCACAGCGGGACAAATAGAGAAATATAGAGAATATGTGATACTCAAAACAGAAGCAAAGAACAAGGTGCTAGCAGCAAAACAGAAGTCCTGGGAAGAATTTGGAGAAAAGCTAGAAAAAGATGCGCAAGAAAACCAGAAATTGTTCTATAAGACCCTAAAGAACATGAGGAAGGAAAAACAATGCCCTCTCAAATTTATAAAGGACAAGCAAGGCAAATTGCTTACTGCCCCAAACGAAGTAATGGAAAGATGGAAAGAATATTTCTCAGAACTCCTTGATGGTGAGCAAGGTCAAACATCAGAAATGATAACCACTAGCACAGAAGAGGAAACAAATGGTGATGATGATGACATAAAGATGGAAGAACTGAAGGCAGCACTGGAGAAAATCAAGATGGGCAAAGCAGCAGGGCATGATGGTATAACACCAGAAATGGTTAAGTACATGGGAGCATCAGGCGACCTATTACTCTTAAGGGTCCTACAGGCAGCATGGTGCAACAAGATCATACCAAAGGATTAGGAGATTGCCATCATAACACCAATTTTCAAAAAGGGTGACAATCAACAATGTGGAAACCATAGAGGCATATCCCTTCTCAGTGTCCCTGGTAAAATCTACTCTAGAATCCTAGAGCAGAGACTCCGACGCCTAGCTGAGCCACAATTGGATGAGGTCCAGTGCGGATTCCGAGCAAACCAAAGTACTCAAGACCTAATCTTCACACTCAGCTGAGTGAAAAGGCCCTTGAGTATAAGAGTGAGATCCATCTTTGTTTCATAGATCTGGAAAAGGCGTTTGACAGGGTCCCCTGGAGCAAACTTTGGGACTGTTTGGCAAGGAAGAACATTCCAGACCTCTGATTCATGCTATACAGAGTTTCTACAAGTCTTGCAGGAATTATGTGAGGACAGCAAACCATATGTCAGAAGAGTTCAGGACCACCACTGGTGTAAGACAAGGTGATATCCTGTCACCTTATCTTTTCATACTCCTCATGGACGATGTTATCAAGTCATGTAAGGAGAGAACAAGAAAGTATTCAGTGGGGTACTGGAAGATGAGACAGGTATGTATTTCAGAGCTGGCATTTGCTGATGATGTTGCCCTGATTGCTAAATCAGAGGCACATCTCCAATCCAACCTGCAAGTCTGGAAGGAAGAGCTGGAGAAGAGAGGGATGGTCATAAGTAGCTCTAAAACAAAATCCATGGTGATATCACGAGAAGAAAGAAGGCATCAGATTAAGCTGGGAGAACAGGTCCTGGAGCAGGTCGACCACTTTAAATATCTCGGAGCTATTATAGACAGAAAGGGAGGCATCAAAGAAGAGTTGGCCACTCGAAAAGCAGCAGCTGGGAGACTTTTTCAGGCCATAAATCGAGGATTCCTCAGCAAGAGAGAGGTTGGTAAGAAAACGAAGATGGCTGTATACCGCTCCACCTATGTCCCAGTCTTGACATATGGATGCGAGTCATGGGCAATGACTACAACCCACAAAAGCCAGATCCAAACCTTAGAAATGAGGTGTCTGAGGAAGGTGGTTGAAGTAACAAGAAGAGACATGGTCCGCAACCAGACGATACGTCAAGGCCTAAAATGCCACCCCCGTTCAGACCCAAGTAGAACAGTCCCAACTAAGATGGTTTGGCCATGTCTGCAGAATGGGAGAAGATCGGCTACCACGACAAGCATGGGAAACAAAGAGCCAGGGATCCAGACCCCCAGGACGACTCAGAGTCCGTTGGGAGGACAACATTAGACAATCTTTGAAGGACCGAGGACTAGAATGGAACCAGGCCAGGAGGAAGACAGCTGATAGGATAGTCTGGCGCTCTCTCTTCCAAACCTCTACACCTCACGGTAGAAGGGGAACGACTAAGTAAGTAAGTAAGTGCTGGACAGTTTATACGTAACCTACACCATTTATTCTTTTTTTCTAACTGTTTACGCACTCCTAGCGACTCATTGTTAAACAAATTTGCATACCACCACTTCCAAAATTATGGCATAGAGACTACTACTCAATATGCCTATGAAGTCATGAGAAACCCCCTCATTTTATTACTAGCTAAATATCCGCGGCAACATGTTATCTTTTTATGTTCCACTTATTTCAGAGTTACTTTTTTTTTTACCTTTGATAATGAGACCCCCCCAATCTGTTTTTATGGATAAGTTATGATAATTTAGGTTTTTGCATGTGTAATTAGGCTTCATACAACCACTGAGACCCTTGCAACGTTAGAAATGAAAAATCTGGCATACAGAAAGGGAGACAGACAAGAATGTCTTACATTCACACACACCAAACACAGGTTAAGTTTTACTATGAACATCAGTATGTGGTTCGAGACAGCACGTTAAATAATTTAGTTAACTATGGCTCACACTCACTTATGTCAGCAACAGGACATCACACACTAACTTAAATGCTTGAATAAAGTCATCTAAGGCATATCACTATGTGGAGTTTTTACATGGAATCAAATATTTCTACAAATAAAGATATAGGAAAGAAGACTGTAAAAAAAAAAAAAAACAATATAGAAGAATGCTTACCTCAGATCACTAGCATCTTGCCCAGGTATCTGGTCACACTGTGGCAGTAAGGTAATCAACTTGTACTGGTGGCCACAAGGTAACTGGCTGAATGTTTTATAGTTCAATAAGCCCTGGTGAGTACAAGGATATTAAATATACGTAACACAAGTTTTGGAGAGATTTCTGACTCTCACCATAACTGGTTACTCTTCCTTTTTGAGCACACAGCTGGCCCTTCTCCAGTTTGGAGACTATGTTATTTATCAATGGTTTTTTAATCTGATGCCTGATTAGTGGTCACAGTTTAAAGTCTAATATATCAAGATGAAGATAAATTGAAAACTATACATATGTACTTAATTCAACTTGTGGAAGGTACAACATGAAGATAAATTGAAAACTATACATATGTACTTAATTCAACTTGTGGAAGGTACAACATGAAGATAAATTGAAAACTATACATATGTACTTAATTCAACTTGTGGAAGGTACAACATGAAGATAAATTGAAAACTATACATATGTACTTAATTCAACTTGTGGAAGGTACAACATGAAGATAAATTGAAAACTATACATATGTACTTAATTCAACTTGTGGAAGGTACAACATGAAAATGAGCACATCAAAGACAGAAACTATAAAAAGATCAGCAGATCACCTGACCTACTTAACATAGATACAAGCAGTTAGAAACTTAAACATGGTCCAGAGTGTATGTGCCACAGAAAAAGTAAGACTAATTTCACTACACTATGTTGTAATATCATACAACAATGCTCTATAAACACAAAACATACTAATCTGATACAGGTAGACACAATCTTACTATCTTTTTGTTCATTAATTTCAACTGTTGCCATCTACTAACTGGCAATATCCTACCTAATCATTTATTCTAGATTGTGTTCAACATTCTCACCACCCAGAACTGGTTCCTTCGTAGGAAGTCTGCACACAATCATATATGTGCTCTTACAGCAATGGTTCATGTAGCAATTGTTTCACATGATAAGGCTGCTAGACCTACGCACAATCTGATACCAGTCACCTGAGAGATCAGTAGCATTATTCTTTCTTTGTCTCCACACTGACGTGAAGAAAATCTAAGAAACCTCAAAGACATGAAGACAATCTAATAAACCTCAAAGACGTGAAGAAAATCTAAGAAACCTCAAAGACGTGAAGACAATCTAATAAACCTCAAAGACGTGAAGACAATCTAATAAACCTCAAAGACGTGAAGACAATCTAATAAACCTCAAAGACGTGAAGACAATCTAATAAACCTCAAAGACGTGAAGACAATCTAATAAACCTCAAAGACGTGAAGACAATCTAATAAACCTCAAAGACATGAAGACAATCTAATAAACCTCAAAGACGTGAAGAAAATCTAAGAAACCTCAAAGACGTGAAGAAAATCTAATAAACCTCAAAGACGTGAAGAAAATCTAATAAACCTCAAAGACGTGAAGAAAATCTAATAAACCTCAAAGACGTGAAGACAATCTAATAAAGCTCAAAGACGTGAAGACAATCTAATAAACCTCAAAGACGTGAAGACAATCTAATAAACCTCAAAGACGTGAAGAAAATCTAATAAACCTCAAAGACGTGAAGAAAATCTAATAAACCTCAAAGACATGAAGACAATCTAATTGTTGCGTGAGTGGTTTACTGGTGTTGGAGGGTCCTTTGTTCTATTATTGTAAGTTCAGTTGGGATGCTTGCTTAATTATCGTTATGCCACTTGTGTCCAAGCAAACCCCGGCTCCGTACGAACTGATCCATTTATTTCTATAACTTCTTACAAGAAGAGAGTTCACCAGGTCAAAGGACCATCAACAATGCAAAGCTGAAGCAATCAAAACGTAATCAAAGGAATGTGGTAAGCCTTCGATTGAGTCCAATATTTAATACAAAATTGACGCACGAAGAACAGTTCACATTGTGGTACATCCAGATATAGTTCATACATAGTTCATTAGGAATTTACATGCATAGTATTCATGTCCGTCCGTGTCAAAACAATGTGTCAGAAGAACATCGTGGCTATATACATGCGCTGTTTAATCAACAGCCAGAAATGAGCACATGAGTTCTTGACATCTACAAATTGAATCACAATACGATTCTTCTTCCATTATTAGTTTAATTTAATTAATCTCATGCTTAGATTAATTTCCGAACTGACCCTGAAGTCTACATCGATTCATCTATAAAATATAGGCTATATACTCAGCCTTAATTCCTTGGAAGAATTACAAGACACGACCTTCATGCTTGACGGATAACGTAACAAAGGCCCAGTAACCAAGTCACCCGGCGTGACCTACCCAACGCGAATGCGTCATCATCTCCGCATATATTTCGCGTTCACTATACCGTAAAATATCGACATATTCTATAAATACTAATGACCCCTAAACGTTTGCACATGGGTAAACCCCAGCAGACGCCATCATTTAAAAATAACACCGTAACAGATTTCCTGTCAGACGGGGGCAAAAAAAAAAAAAAATCTATGAAATAGATTTTTTTTTTTTTGAACAATATTAATCAAAAATTTAACAAAACCCGACGTATGAACTACGATGTTCTATCTAGAACAGTGTCGCAGTCATGTCAGTAATATATTATAATAAAATCAACGTCATATCATACATATAACTTATATTAAACAAGTAAATGTTACTGTCACTAATTAATTAACTAATTAATTTGTTGTATGTATAGACTAACTAATAATGTGAGGTGTTATTAAAATTATTCTAACTAACTAAAATTAAAATAATTAATTATAGTATGTACGTATGGTATTAACTAATTAATATCTAATTGAAGAAAATGAGAAATAGTATAAGAGAGTAAAAGAAATAAAATTGAGAAGTACGGACAATTAAAACCAAACATTAAAGTCTACATTAAATTAGAATGTGTGTGAAAATGAAGTGTAAGGATAGACACCTAATTAAATTGACATAATCAAAAGAACAGAAAAAATTCATACATTTTAACAATATATATATGAAATGTCATAATGTATTATCCATTACCTTGATAATTACACTAATTAAAAGGTTTAATTGGTGTGATATTCTTTTGTTTCATCTTTTCTTAGTATATTTTATTTTTTTTTTTTTCATCACACTTTGACTTTATTATCTATTATATACTAATTTAGAAAAATTAATAATATTGGACATGAAGATCCAATCGTTGTTACCTCCTGTTGAATTGTATGAAAATTCATTAAGACACAAGGTTCATATTATCAAATTATGATTTGATGATCCATTCATTGTTAGTTCCTTTATTAAAATTTGAAAGTTAATTGACTAAGTCATCAAAGTATCTGTCCCTTCTTCATCAGAGATTGTTTATTTTGAGTGATACTCAAAGTGGAATTGAAGTTCAAACCTTCAAACGATCCGTAAATCTTGATAATTTTGATCACCATAGTTTATTTCGAAATGTCCTTATTTAGGTAGGAAGTCCAACTGAATTGTTGAATATTCTGACTTGATATCAATACTGTTTATTGCAAATGTAATGCTTGACTAGTCAGAAAATTTTTCGTGAAATTGAAAATTCATTCAGAATCCGTAGGATGTCTGGACAACGTGTCGGCTATGACATTTTCAGTTCCAGGTATCGACTGTATCTCGAATTCGTAGGGTTGCAACGTAATAGCAAATCTTGCAAGTTTAGCACTTTTATGATTTGAGCGACGTAATGCTGCCACTGATTTCTGATCAGTCTGGATCAGGAATGGTGATCCCAGTAAAAATTTCTCCAACTTTGTAATTGCCCAGATTACGGAGAGCAATTCTCGATCCACAGTGGAATATTTTGTCTCAGGAGGTTTCAGTTTGCGTGAGACATACATTACGGGGTGAAGGACATCATCATGATATTGCAGTAGACATGCCCCGAGTCCGTAATTACTCGCATCTGTACGTAGAACAAACTTTTTAGAAGCATCTGGTATTCTTAAAATAGGTAGACATGAAAATATTTTTAAGATAGTGCGAAAGGTTTTGTCACATTTGTCGGTCCAATTTATCCTTAAAAGCATATTCTTCTTTAGTAACGAAGACAGGACAGCCGTGATGGATGATAGGTGAGGTACAAATCTGCTATAGTATTGGATTAAACCTAACAGACTCCTAACCTGTTTCTTCGTTTGAGGAACAGATAAATTTAATATTTTAGAAACCGTACTGGGAATTGTTTGGATACGTCCCGATCCAATAATGTGTCCCAGGAATGTTATCTCATTACACGCTATTTGAATCTTAGTTGGTTTAGCGGTTAAATGGTTATCCCGCAATATTTCCAAAACTGATTTAAGACCCAAAAAATGTTCCTCAAATGATGAACTGAACAAACATATGTCGTCAATATAGGTAATTATATCTGATCTACCTGATAAAATTTTTCGCATCATGCGAATAAAGGTAGCTGGAGCATTCATTAGCCCAAAAGGCATCACGTTCCACTGGTAAAGACCTCGTGGAGTTGAGAATGCTGTGTAGTATTTGGCTCTTTCGGTTAGTGGAATCTGCCAATAACCTTTAGTTAAGTCAATTTTAGTGAAAAGTGTAGCATTGGATAGACGAGGAAGTAAATCGTCAAGGATAGGATGTGGTTCGCTATCTGGTACTGTCTGCGCATTAAGTTTCCTATAGTCAACACATAAACGTATGTTGTTGTCCTTTTTCCGGACAATGACTAAAGGAGAAGAAAATGGAGATGTACTAGTCTCAATAATACCTAATGATATCATCTGTTCGAGTTCCTGAGATGTCTTACTCAGAAAATGAAGAGGTACAGAATAAGGATGAACACGAATTGGTGTATCATCGTTCAGAATAATATCGTGACTAATTACAGATGTGCAACCCGGTACATCAGTTAACACATCTGGGAAAGATTGTAGAAGATCAGCAACGCGTTGATGCTGTTGCGGTGTAACCGTAGAAGAAATGGTCACATCACGCCAAGATTCAGTAGATTGGACAGTAAGTACAGGTAAAGGCATCTGCACTTCAGGAAAAGAAGATTCTTCCTCCTGTATAACAGATAGATTAGAATAATGACAAGTAGATACAGTATTGTCATCTAATTCATGAAAAATTGACTGTAAGTGTATAGGACGTGTATGAAATTGCTTGAGCATATTAATATGGAATATCTTTCTGTGTCCCTTGATATCTAAGACGTAATCAACGTCTGAAATTTTATCAGTAACCTTATAAGGACCAGTAAAGAAAAGAAATGATGAATGACTATGATGAGTCATCAATGATATGAGACAATTGTATTACCATAGCATGTTATCTGCGTGATGCAGCATTAGGTACTAATTGTAACCGTAGACAATGATGGTTAAAGTAAGCACCATTATCATGCTCGATGACCATTCGAGCATCTCTATTGTTACGAAATGTAACAAAGGCCCAGTAACCAAGTCACCCGGCGTGACCTACCCAACGCGAATGCGTCATCATCTCCGCATATATTTCGCGTTCACTATACCGTAAAATATCGACATATTCTATAAATACTAATGACCCCTAAACGTTTGCACATGGGTAAACCCCAGCAGACGCCATCATTTAAAAATAACACCGTAACACTAATAAACCTCAAAGACGTGAAGAAAATCTAATAAACCTCAAATACGTGAAGAAAATCTAATAAACCTCAAAGACGTGATGAAAATCTAATAAACCTCAAAGATGTGAAGAAAATCTAATAAACCTCAAAGACGTGAAGACAATCTAATAAACCTCAAAGACGTGAAGACAATCTAATAAACCTCAAAGACGTGAAGACAATCTAATAAACCTCAAATACGTGAAGACAATCTAATAAACCTCAAAGACGTGAAGACAATCTAATAAACCTCAAAGACGTGAAGAAAATCTAATAAACCTAAAAGACGTGAAGAAAATCTAATAAACCTCAAAGACGTGATGAAAATCTAATAAACCTCAAAGACGTGATGAAAATCTAATAAACCTCAAAGACGTGAAGACAATCTAATAAACCTCAAAGACGTGAAGACAATCTAATAAACCTCAAAGACGTGAAGAAAATCTAATAAACCTCAAAGACATGAAGAAAACCAATAAACCTCAAAGACGGGAAGAAAATCTAATAAACCTCAAAGACGTGAATAAATCTACCAAACCTCAAAGATGTGAAAAATCTACCAAACCTCAAAGATGTGAATAAATCTACCAAACCTCAAAGATGTGAATAAATCTACCAAACCTCAAAGATGTGAATAAATCTACCAAACCTCAAAGATGTGTATAAATCTACCAAACCTCAAAGATGTGAATAAATCTACCAAACCTCAAAGATGTGAATAAATCTACCAAACCTCAAAGATGTGAATAAATCTACCAAACCTCAAAGATGTGAATAAATCTACCAAACCTCAAAGATGTGAAGAAATAAAACTAATATATCTCGATTGAGTAAACTAAATCTAATTATCTCAGACAGAAGCAGAAAAACAATTGATTTCTGAGAGCTTCACTCTATTCAATTCTTGACTATTTAAGGTTTTTTGGGTGGTTTTTATGTGACATTTTTTAAAAGCACGTAAACTATTTTTAAATATATGAAACCTTTCGGTATTATACATAAATATGTTTTGAAATGAATGGATTTTAGTACAGTAGTAGTTGTTGTGACCTTGGTTGAGTAGCAACAAGTTAATTACATAGATGTAGAACAAATTTACAAACACTGAAATATTCAAAGGAAAAAATCTAGCAAATGCAAAATGTACAAAACAGTGACTTTTATTAAAAGTATGTCCAATTTTGTACATGATTTGAAAAAAAATTAGACGAATCTGATCATAAGTTAATTAATAAAAAATTAATTAAACTGTAATGTAGAAGGGGCAACAACTGCGCATTTGTACATGATTATGGTGACATTACAAAATATCCTTTGAAATCTTTAAAAATGCATGAAACAAATGCATTTTATGCATCAGTATGTTAGAAGATGAATAAACTGTGTGTTTGTGGTATTTATAGCAATAATTTGTTACAATGTTATTTATCCAAGGTCAAAATAATTGCTGCATTGGTCATAAAAGTGTACATAAACTATTCAAGACATTCAAGAATTTAAAAAACTAGCTCTCAAAATAATACAATAATTATACTTTTATTTAAAAGGTCATCCAAGAATGTACATATTTTGAAAGAAAAATTAAAAGATTCTAATAATAAATAAATTAATTAGAGAATAATTAAAATTAGTAAGTAGAATTGGGCACTAGTGGAAACTTTTTAATTTAAAAAAAAATAAACTAAGATTTTTGAAAAAAAGTGAAATTCATAACCATTTCATATTAGTTGAATAAAGATATAGAAGATATCAAGATTGATTTAGGACTTATGGTATTCAAACAGGCAGTTTCTATTTTAACTCCGCCTAGGCCGGTCCCAAGCCCGGTTGAAAAAGGAGGAGGGCGGCTTGCATGGAGGCAGCCCCTCCATCATGCAAAAGTACAATAGGCCAATCACCTGTTTGCCTTAAAACATGATTACACGAAACACAAAAGAGAAAACTGGACTGATCCTAAATGTGATGAACTGGAACGGACTATGACTTATGGAACATGGAATATAAGGAGTATTAATGTGAAAGAAGAGGAGCTGGTGGAGGAGATGAGGAAAACAAAACTAGAAATCCTAGCTCTAATGGAGATGAAGAAAAAGGGACAAGGAGTTATGGATCTCGATGGCGACACGCTGCTCTACAGTGGAGTCCCCACATCTGAAAGAGCTAAGGGGGGAGGGGGCGGGCGTGGGATGTATTGTGGCAAAAAACCAAAAGGATAGCATCAAGGGATGGAACTGTCTCAGTGCATTATGGTCCTAAAGCTAAAAGAATGAGAAAACATAGTCAACCTCGTCATTGTGTATGGGCCAAATGAAGATGAGAGAGCAAAGGTCAAGGAGGAATTCTTCGAGCTACTTCAAAAGACAGGGAGCCGCGGTAGCATAGTGGTTAGTGCACTGGCTTCCTAGTGCAGTGGTCTATGGTTCGATCCCCAGATGAGGTGGGAATTTTTTAGGCCACAAACGGCTCCTGGGTCGACCCAGCCCCAAATGGGTACCAGAGCAACTCTGGGAAGGTTAAGGCGGCCGGCGTGATGCCGACCACATCACCCCTAGTGTGCCGACGGTCAAGATACGTAATATGGGCCTAACATCATATTCCCAATATGCCTCAATGGGTTCCTTTACCTTTACTTCAAAAGACAGTGGACGACTGCCTGGATGAAGTTATCCTGCTTAGAGATTTCAATGCCGGAGTTGGAAATGACCATGCTAGATGGGGTGGAGTTATCGGAAGGTATACACTTAATGACAGTGGAAAGTTCCCCCATAAATGCATACACTAGATGTGAACCAAGAAAGAATGAGAAGTCAGTGATCGACTATGCCGTAGTTAGGAAGAGCTCACTCAAGTATGTCCAGGATGCTGAGTCTGGAGAGGGCCAAAGACTGGAAGTGATCACTACCTGCTAACAATTAAAAGAACAACTGAAGGAGTTGCTCGGCCTAGGAATTGCCTACCTTCATGCAAGAAGCTAAGTAAAGGAACAGGAGAAATGAGCATTAAGACCTACAAGCTGAGAGAGCCAGAAGTTAAGACCAGATATCAGGGGCTTATTGTGACAGCGGTGAGAAACACAGAAGAACGACCTGATGACCTAGCAACCCTCTGGCTTAAATTCAAGGACAATATAAAGACAGCTGCAGTAGAAGCATGTGGTGAAGTTCAACTTGGGATGAAGAGAAAGAGGACACCTTGGTAGACAGAGGAAGTTAGAGAAAATAAGAGAGAAGAAATAGGCATGGAAACAATACTTCGAAGCTAAAAGCACAGCAGGAAAACAGAGAGTATGTGATATTTAGCAGAACAGAAGCAAAGAACAAGGTGCTAGTAGCAAACCAGAATCCTGGGAAGAATTTGGAGAAAAGATAGAAAACGATGCACAAGAAAACCAGAAATTGTTCTATAAGACCCTAAAGAACATGAGGAAGGAAAAACAATGCCCTCTTAAATTTATAAAGGACAAGCAAGGCAAATTGCTTACTGCCCCGAAGGAAGTAATGGAAAGAATATTTCTCAGAACTCCTTGATGGTGAGCAAGGTCAAACATCAGAAATGATAACCACTAGCACAGAAGAGAAAACCAATGGTGATGAAGATGGCATCAAGATGGAAGAACTGAAGGCAGCACTGGAGAAAATCAAGATGGGCAAAGCAGCAGGGCATGATAGTATAACACCAGAAATGGTTAAGTACATGGGAGCATCAGGCAACCTATTACTCCTGAGAGTCCTACAAGCAGCTTGGTGCAACAAAGGATTGGGATTTGCCATCATAACAACCATTTTCAAAAAGGGTGACAACTGACAATGTGGAAATCATAGAGGCATATCCCTTCTCAGTGTTCCCGGTAAAATCTACTCTAGAATCCTGCGGCAGATACTCAGACGCCTAGCTGAGCCACAAATGGATGAGGTTCAATGTGGCTTCTGAGCAAACCAAAGTACTCAAGACCTGATCTTAACACTCAGACAGCTGAATGAAATTGCCCTCGAGTATAAAGGTGAGATGCACCTTCCTTTGTTTCTTGGATCTGGAAAAGGCATTTGACAAGGTCCACTGCAGCAAACTTTGGGACTGCTTGGCAAGGAAGAACATTCCAACACCTCTGATATGTGCTATACAGAGCTTCTATAAGTCTTGCAAAAATTATGTGAGGACTACAAACCATAAGTCAGAAGAGTTCAGGACCACCACTGGTGTAAGACAAGGTGACTATTCTGTTCATACTCCTGATGGACGATGTCATCAAAACATGTAAGGAGAGGACAAGAAAATATTCAGTGGGGTACTGGAAGATGAGACAGGTCTGTATTTCAGAGCAGGCATTTGCAGATGATGTTGCCCTGATTGATAAATCACAGGCACATCTTCAACCTAACCTGCAAGTCTGGAGAAGAGAGGGATGGTCATCAGCAGCTCCAAAACAAAAACAATGGTGATATTATGCGAGGAAAGAAGGCATCAGATTAAGCTGGGAAAACAGGTCCTGGAGCAGGTCAACCACTTTAAATATCTCAGAGCTGTCACAGACTGGAAGGGAGGCGTCAAAGAAGATTTGGCTACCTGAAGAGCAGCAGCTGGGAGACTTTTTCAGGCCTTAAATCAAGGATTCCTCAGCAAAAGAGAGGTTGGTAAGAAAACAAAGATGGCTGTATACCGCTCCACCTATGTCCCAGTCTTGACATATGGATGTGAGTCATGGGCAATGACTACAACCCACAAAAGCCAGATCCAAACCTTAGAAATGAGGTATCTGAGGAAGGTGGTTGAAGTAACAAGAAGTGACATGGTCCGCAATCAGACGATACGTCAAGGCCTAAGAACCCAACCCCTGTAGACTCTAGTAGAACAGTCCCAACTAAGATGGTTTGGCCATGTCTGCAGAATGGGAGAAGATCGGCTGCTACGACAGGTTTAGAAGGCTAAGAGCCAGGGATCCAGACCTCCAGGACGACCCAGAGTCCACTGGGAGGATAACATTAGACAATCTTTGAAGGACTAGAATGTAACCAGGCCAGGAGGAAGACAGCAGATAGGATAGTATGGCACTCTCACTTCCAAATCTCTTCACTTCACGGTAGAAGAGGAATGAGTAAGTAAGTTTCTATTTTTCAAGAATCAAAGAAAGATGTTGCATGCACTACATTTTGTTTGCATTTTTTTTTTCAATACCTAGAGTTGCCCAACAATGTTTACAATTTTGTCTTGTAGCAGTACATTCTGGTATAACTGAGTGTGTCTAGTGCTGATTTTATTTTTGATGGCATGTGAAGAAGGAATATTCTCATGCTTTTCAAGTCCACCCAGTTCCTTAATTAGTTCTTTTGTAAAATCTATTTGAAGGTAACGGTTTGGTCTTTCTTGTTCTTCAACATCAGGATGATCCTTTCTCTACTCTTTAAAAATAATATAGCTGTTAACCCTAGCCATGTCAAGAAAATGATAAATAAGTTTTTCAAAATTCATTTGTTTTCCTAAGAACATTATGTTTATTAATTAATTGGTAAATTTTATGTACCCCACCCATGTAAGTGTTATATTGTTTCACTACATTAGACTGCTTAACTTTTAACTCTTTGAATTCCCCCATTAACTTTTGTTCTAGTAACTTGTGAATGTTCACTAGCTGTCATCAAATTGGACATGATAGAAACTTCCACTGTTACTCTTCACATCTTATTCTCCGTGATGTGAGACGTCACCACAAGCTGATTTTGTTTTCAAATGATTTTATTTATTTTAAGGACTTTGGAAAACCTTTTTTCTTTTCTTTTATAATAGTTCCCCATGCACAATAGCTTTCTTTATAAGATATTTAAAAATTGTACACTAGTGTCAAAATTATCAAACTATAACTTTGATTAATATGAGACTTTATTAGCCTCATAATTATATCATAAGCCAAACCAAATGGGGAAGCATAGGTATCCTTACCAAGGTAACTTTAAAAGCATATGTATATATGTTTCAGCCTCAGCAAGGATCCATAATTTCATTCCCCATGTAGTTGGCTTAACTCTAATATACTGCCTAAATAATTTAAGATACCTGCCTTTATTACAAACCATCCGTTAATTAGTGCAAATTTGGAGGCTGATAAAGTTTCTGGAATTTCGTATGAATGAAATCAAACAGAAAGCATACTTTCCTCCTTTAGATGAACTACAGGCTCTTGACATGGCAGAAACTTCAGAACTAACGCAGGGGCTCCACCATCAAATCATTATAGCCTTTGGATCTGTAATGAAAGAATTTAACATACTGTTAGTTACAGTTTGAGAAACTAATGGTAATTTTTTTAAATCACACATTCTATATTATAATTTAATGTTTAAAATAAAATAAAAAATTACAAACTGTAAATATTTTTAAACATTGTCGCTCCACAATATATAACTTTCACCACTTTCTGGTCTGTTTTATTCTTTTTTAACTATGTATCTGTCGTATAAATGTCCTTAGCAACCATTGATATGGACGGGAACCTTTAAAAAATTAAGTAAAGAAAATACTGTTCACAATAAATGTTAAAATCATTATAAATTTTAATAGAAAATAGGTTATAATAACTATTTAAATAGTAATTTAAAAAAAAAAAAGATCACTAGGCTATAACATTCTATTACAACCCCTAGCACTAGGTTTAGACTTTCGTTCTCACAAATTACCTTACTGTGTCTGCTTCATAAATCGGGTCAGCAAGGACATTTTGGTCAATATTCATGTCTGAATCCAATGTTTCAGTCTCCCAGACATCTTCATCTGCAGAATCAGTGATGACTTCATCACTGAAATCATCGCTGAAGTTCATTATTTAATGTTTTTCTGCGACAGTGAAATCCGACTTTTTTGAAAAATTCAAAATGGCGACGAGTGTTCCCGGTGTTCAACCGAGACTTCAATGTTGATTATGTTTTTTTATAAAACTTGTTTTAAAAATTAACAGTTAATATAAAATATCTAACAAGTTTCAAAGTGATGAAGAAAAACATTAAAAAATAGAAAAATTTAAGAAAGATGAAGAAACAAATCTAGGAGAACTGAGGGACCCCAAAAAAAAAAACTATGAAGTCTCAGAGGCAAGATTTAATTAAAATGAACTAATGTCAAACCTTGAGATTGGTTTTACACAAAATAGAATCTGGAGTCATGTCAATACATCCTTCCTTCGTCTGCTCAATCTGTGCAGCCACTGACTTGGACCGTTTACCGTTCCGCTTGCGAGGCTGCCAGAAAAAGATATAAAGATATATATTTCAACAACTGATCAACCAGCACGTACACTTATACAAATCTAACAACCACTTACCCTCATGCATTTCAAACAACCTATATATATCTATATGTTAAGTATATGCCTGAATTGGGGCATGATTTTTTTTTTAAATCAGCTAACGACATTGTCAGCCATGGTGACTTGGTAAATTCTGTTCACAAAAATGATGACGTGAAATTTCTGCACATTTTAACAATAATGGTGTCGTCAACAAATGTCTTGACATCGTAATAAGCAAGGTAAAACTTGAGTCAAGGCATCTTCAGTCATAGTCATTAATTAATGACCCTAAGTCTAAGGTGATCCAATGTGCCGAGAGACTGGATGGCTACTAGGAAAGTAGTCTTGAACACTGGCTGTCTGGGGTGTGAGCCAGGCGGCACCAGGCAGATGAACACCCTCAGGAACATCCCTTGCCTCTTCCCTGGCATGGTGGCTCTACCAGGGTGACCTAATATTTCCACCATATGTTGCAAACATAATATGGATTACGCAACAAACCAGAATTATCGCAGGAGCTACAGAGATCGTGCTCTGTTCCCGATGCCTTCGGCAAATGTAACGAAGAAGTGTGGATGTAGACGGAGAGGTAGGGGAGAGAAAAAGAAGAGCTGGTAAGAGAAAAACCAGAAAGAAAGCGAACTCTCTCTCTCTATGAAATATATACATATGGGGTACTGGAACTGTTAAAGTGCCTACCAACAAGCAGCCATTTTTCAAACAATCATCTATGATTTTGATAAACTAATGATTCAGGAGACTAATTTAAAAGCAAATATTGTTGTCAATTGCCCAGGTTACAGATGTTACACAAATCCATGTGGGCTTGACAGACGAGGGCAAGCGATGTATGTGAAAAATGAACTCCCTCGTGCAAGGCTGGATACAAGTTTCCATTCTAATGAGGATGCAGAATTGCAGGTGATTGTACTGCATTTAAGTGGTCAAGAATGGCAAGTCTTCAATTTATTCAATGAGGGATGAAGAGGTGGAAGATTTTAAGGATAAAAAGCAAAGAGCTATCAATAACTTCAAGGGCATGGCAAGAGAAGCCAAGGACACAGTGTGGGAGGCCTTTGTGGCACAGGTGGGCACTGACAAAACACTACAGAAATTCCTGTTCTTACATCACAGAACGAGCAGGAAAAGTACAAGCCAATCCATTCCTAATATTCTCAGCTCGACAGGGATAAACCTGAAGACTGATGCCAAAAAGGAACATGAATTACTCAAGTGTTATATTACTGAGACTGATAAAGGTGATAAAGCTGGCGGCCGAGAAATTAAAGACTGTATCCTGGAAAGCGACAGAAGAGACGACATATATTTCGACCTCATATCCGAAGAAGATGTGTGCACTTTAGAAACCAGTAAAAACACTGCCCTAGTTCATGATGGTGTACAGTATCACCACATAAAACAGCTCAATGACACGGGCATTAAGAATGTAGTGAGTGATTTCAACACCAGCATAATGAATGCTGAGGTGCCTGAAGACTGGCTGCCTAGTTACCTACGGCCACTTTCTAAACCTGGTAAAGACCCCACACTTCTAAGCAGCTACAGAATTATCAAAATGCAGAATGTCTACGGTAAACTACTAGAAGAGATAGCAAGGAAAATAATGAATCACCTTGAAAATGCACAGATCCTACCTGATACTCTCGGAAACTATAGGCCCATGAAAGTAACATGGGTTAATGCTGGAACCTTTGCTGTTGATGTGTACGAGGGGTTCAAGGTTAAACAAGAAATGGTTGCTGTAGCAATAGACCTAGAGGATGCTTATAATAGCGTGAACTTTGAAACATTAATGAACTGTGTAATGGCTTGCAGTGTTAACCCTTGGCTAACAAGATGGATAGCAGCTGCCTTAACTGAGAGATCAGTTGCATTTCACTTGGGAACATGAACATCAGACCCAATGTGCCTGGGACTACCCCAGGGTTCTCCACTATCACCGGTGCTGTTTAATATCTATACAGAAAAAGTAGTCACTGTTCATCCAACTGGGTTGGGACGAACACTGACTTTTGCTGATGACACATTTACAGAACTGGCTCTGCCCAACAGGAAATGGTTAATAGCATCCATGGGACACTACAGGAGGTGTTTAAATAGCGCTAGGGAACTGGCTCCAAAGTCAATCCCAACAAGACCTGCATGCTGTGGTGCTCTTTAAACAACTCCATAGTGAAAACATATCTTCCAGATATTACTCTCAATGGACAGAAAATTGAAAGGCAAGACAAGCTGAAATACCTTGGAGTTACATTCAATCACGGGCTATCGTATAAGTACCACATCATATAGAAATACAGGAGAGGTATGACAGCCCTGAAAATAATGGCCGCGGCGCGTCTGGTGCACAGATTACTATTTCTTCTTTATCATCAGCTCGTCATATCGGTCATTGAGTAGGGGCTGGGAATACTCACGCTGTCAGTAACACAATGTGAACGACTAGAACGCATTCAAAATGAAGGGAAGCGTATAGTCTTAGGCTGTACGCGAGATACCCCCATTGTGACAATGAGGTACATGTTTGGAGTGCTGTCGATTAGATCCAGATATGTGATGGTCCAGATAAAAGCCTATATGCGAGTAACGACAGACAAACGGCACTCCCTGTATGGAAACATAGCTGACATTAAGACAATGATCAAGCAGGTGACCACAGATGAAAATATATTCAAAGGGGAAGAGTGGATTAACTACCAGCAAGTCATCATCAGTCTTGGCAGAGAGTGTAGAACTTGGGGCAATGGAAAAGCAGAACTGGAAATTAATCAACTGATACATGATCATGCCGGGGATAATGATGTCATTGTGTATACTGATGGGTCTGTGATCGGTAGTGAGAAATCAGGTTGGGACGTCTCTGCTAGGGTAAAGGGCAGAATCGACGCCGAACATAGCAGAGTTTACAGGATAACAACTTCCAGCATGAGAATGGAGGTAGAAGCAGCGACTGCAGCCGAAAGGTGGCTAACTGAAACTTCATTAACAAAGACAGTCATTATGTCAGACTCTCAGTCCATGCTTCGAAAAGTTAAAAATGGTTGGCCAAGGCATGAATGGGAAACATTCATAGAAGCTTTGAATCTGCAGGAGCTGGTGGATCTACTGTACTGGTCATGCAGGGGTAAGCGGTAATGAGAGAGCTGACAGACTTGCATCAAGAGCACCCACAGTGGGGACACTGGATACAGATAAGGGAGAGTTACTGAGAACAATTAATGATCGCCTGTTAGAGAATGACACTGCAACAGATGAATCATCAAGGTTAATCAATCAATCAATCAATACCCTTTAGCTCCCCAAGGAGCAAAGGCCTTCAACAAACACATGCCAAGTCTTCCTGTCCTGTGCCATCCGCTCAAGTTCTTTCCATGTTTTCCTCATCATTTTCACCTCTGTTTCCAGTTCTCTTCTCCATGTGTTTTTTGGTCTACCTCTGCCTCTCTTTCCCTGTGGATTCCAGAACAAGGATTGCCTTGTAATGCTATCAACAGGTTTCCTCAATGTGTGTCCTATCCTTCACCAGCATCTTCTTCTCAACTCTTGTTCCACTGGCACTTGTCTGGTTCTTGTCATCAATTCCACATTTGTGACTTTGTCATACCATTTCAGTCCTTCTATTCTATGCAAGCACCCGTTTTAAAAGTCTGTAGCATTTGGGTTGTTGTTTTTGTTGCTCTCCATGTCATCAAGGTTAAGACTGTTAGAATTTGGCATCAAATGTCAGGCTAGCAGAGATGGACGTATGAGAGGATGCATCGGTCCTGTGTATAACCAGCGAGCTACAGGAACAGTTAGCATTCACACTCTTCAACAAATACCGAGGGAGATGGAGTAAGTATGGGTTTGCCCAGAGTGCAATAATGTAGATTTTGTTGTTGTTTAACTAGGGCTGCTGAGCTTCTCGCTCTTTAGCAGCCAATAACAAGTTGAAGACTCCTTGATATTATCTACACTGTAGATCTAGGCTTTTCCTGTGGCTTTTCTGCCATTCCGAAACGTGCTGAATTGAAGTCATGAGCTCCAGTTTCTCCAGCTTGGCTTGCATTTAAAGGATTGTCACATCTGGTTCAAAGCTGGGAGTAAGAAGTGCGTGGCATACTGTGCTTTCCCCGCCATTCAAGGGGGCTCTCCAACTATGCAGAGCTAAAACACTGTACTCTGGTTCTGGGCTCTCCCAAGGAATTGTCATGTCCTGCACAGAGCCACTTCTGTTTCCCTTGCCTATCACTCGGTCTACAGTGAGATCCTTCTGCATGCAGTCAACCAAGTCAAAGAATTATGCCTGGGGCTAAGTGACTTCTCCAGTCTTAGTGTGCAATGCTGGGTTCTCAACAAGTTTCACCACAGGGGAAATCCCTGGAAGTGTGTGACTGATTTCAAGAGTCAATGAGGATGTAATTACCCTCACAGACAGAGGTTCACTTCCATGTACATATACTGTAGCATTGTGCATAGCTGGGTCATATTAGATGGATGGGTTTGAAAAAAAATCGAAAAAAGGTGATTCGTCTTACGAGGACAAAAGACAAAGAAAGTAGTCTACGTTACGGCCACAAGGCCTTCGTCAGGAAAAGAAATAAAGTGAAGGCTAGATAGGAGACATAAGAACTTAAAGAAATATAAAAATAAAACCTAGGTACTTCCCTGAAGGCGAAGCATGGCTGAAAAGGAAGTGACTTCTGCCTCTGGATGTACACAATACATACCGGTACTAAGAAACTAAAAACTAAAAAACGAAACTGAACAAAAAACTACCCAAACGTAATAAAAGTGGAAGACTGGAAATAGAAGAGGACAGAATAAGTAGGAGATAAATGAATATGAAATAAAAAAATCAAGACAAATTAGAAACCGTGTATATCCATACATATTATGGAGGATGGCATAAAAATAGAAGAATAGGATAAGAGTGGAAAGAGTCCACAAGTGGTCATATTAGGGTGACTTCAGATATTCCTCCATGCATAATGATGTTGTTGATTCAACAATAATATCAACAAATCACCAAGCCTCTTATAATCTAATAATCATTTATTTTTATACAAATCTAACAACCAGCTAACCTCGTACTAACAACCAGCTAACCTCATACTAACAACCAGCTAACCTCGTACTAACCAGCTAACCTCATACTAACAACCAGCTAACCTCGTACTAACAACCAGCTAACCTCATACTAACAGCCAGTTAGCCTCTTGCAAACACATCAAACTTACCTTCATGCTAAATATAATTCCAGTCTTACTGAAGACATTTGTCAAACAACGTTTATTGCCAGGTTTTCTGAGAGAGTTTGAGGTAGTCACTGTGGCCAATCCATTTGTCACACTACCATTTGATTTGAGTGAGGAATCGCTGGACTTACTGGCAGAAGAATCTTCACTCAGTGTTCCATTTATCTTAGAACCAGCTGGAGTTAGATTAGATGCTCGAGGTTTAGGTTTGAGGTCTGATGGATCAAATTTGTCTGTTGCAATATGATAAATATGAAGAAAGAAACTGCAGTATAAACAATGTTTATAAATCTGAATTACAAAAAGTGTTTTTCTTAACACTATATAAATAACATGAAGAATTAAAGGAATGTACTCAACAAGCAGTCACCTAAAGTAGTGATTCCCAAACACAGGCAGGTCTATGAAAAGTATGAGAAAAATAAGAAATTATACCTTCTAAGGGTCGCAAGATGTGAAAAAAAGAAAAATATTTGATCTCTTCTTGGTTGAGGAGCAGTATACGTCTGTTATATCTGACTGGGTGTTCTCTCAACCATTTTTCTTTGAGGCTATTTTTGATTATTGCTTTGATAACAAATGTCACTTCTTCTTTGTTCACCTTCAGACGTCAACTTGATTATGTTCACATGTCACATCTTCTTTGTTCACCTTCAGACATCAACTTGATTATGTTCACATGTCACATCTTCTTTGTTCACCTTCAGACGTCAACTTGATTATGTTCACATGTCACATCTTCTTTGTTCACCTTCAGATGTCAACTTGATTATGTTCACATGTCACATCTTCTTTGTTCACCTTCAGACGTCAACTTGATTATGTTCACATGTCACATCTTCTTTGTTCACCTTCAGACATCAACTTGATTATGTTCACATGTCACATCTTCTTTGTTCACCTTCAGACGTCAACTTGATTATGTTCACATGTCACATCTTCTTTGTTCACCTTCAGACGTCAACTTGATTATGTTCACATGTCACATCTTCTTTGTTCACCTTCAGACGTCAACTTGATTATGTTCACATGTCACATCTTCTTTGTTCACCTTCAGACGTCAACTTGATTATGTTCACATGTCACATCTTCTTTGTTCACCATCAGATGTCAACTTGATTATGTTCACATGTCACATCTTCTTTGTTCACCTTCAGACGTCAACTTGATTATGTTCACATCACATCTTCTTTGTTCACCTTCAGACATCAACTTGATTATGTTCACATGTCACATCTTTGTTCACCTTCAGACGTCAACTTGATTATGTTCACATGTCACATCTTCTTTGTTCACCATCAGACGTCAACTCGATTATGTTCAAAGAAAGCAGTGGTCATCCTGAGGCTGCTGATATCTCCATTCCAAGAATGGTACTGACGATGGCCATATGCACTTTCTCTGTTCCATGTGTTATAAATATGGAGTGTTAATAAAACTAATGTGAATGCTTACAAATATGAAGTGTTAACAAAACTATACAGTATGTGTACAATATGAAGTCTTAATATAACTAAATGAATTACTGAAATATTATCACACAATGACCAGAACTGGGGTTTATAAACTTACATTTCTTATTACGTAGTGACTGTCGAACACTTCTCCGGCTGGGTACCACAGTTTTTACACTGTTTTCCTTCACAGCTGGATTGTCCATCATGGTTTTCTAAATTTGTTTATCAAACATGGTGTTCATTAGCGCAAGCACATCTTGTTACAAAAAATAATGTTTTGTCTAAAATAATTGTTCATCATGGACTCAACAATACACAGCAAAAGTTAACATCTACATATAACCTTGTGCCCTTAACAACAGCAGTTAATATCTCACATTACCAGCGGCATATCAAAATATGGCATAGCAATTTGCCACCAAGGCAAATAACATGATACTGCTTCGATTCAACCCAAAAATGATTTATCCTAAGCTTTTCCAGCACATCAATCTTCTCATTTTAGCACCTTGAAATCACCCAAAAAAAAATTTACTAATTCTCCTGAACTGCTCTCTCTAACCTTGCTCAACATCACAGAACAAATTATATATCACGCCTTATTTTTTATTTAATTTGATCAAGCAGTCTCAAAAACAATTTAACCTCAATGTAAACTGAGGCAGACACAACCAATCAAAAAGAGCAAAAGTTCTGCTGTAAATGGTTTATGATTTTGTAACAAAAGGACAAAGAATGAAAGCAAAGAATTACTTTTCTTTTTCCAGTGGTCCTTTTCCTTTTATAGTATTAAAAGATAATGCAGACAAAAAAAACTATAAATAGCAACAATGGTTATCTCCAAGTAAAGAACCACATCTAAATGGAGAAAAATGATTAAATGGAACAACATCAAAACACATCAGTTTCAAATACTTAATGACAGAAAATGCATCACTAAAAACAGAATATGCCAGCAAAAACAGCAATCCACAAATTGAGGAACATCCAATGCAATAAATCCTTATCATTGAACAGAAAAATAGGGTTCTGAAGTGTTATGTCAAGCCAAAGTTATTATATGGAGGTGAGTCCTGGACAATGAGCAAAAAACATTGTAGGCAATGCAGATGTGGTTCCTCAGAAGGATGTTATGAATCTCAACCACAGCTAAGATAACTAACATGAATTTCAGGGTCAGATCTCTGATTACACGCTGCTCATGCATGAATTCCAGGGTTAGATCTTTAACCAAGACCCTGAAACACCACTTCATGGTGTATCCTGGAGACAAAACAAACTTTGAGTTGCCTGGGAAACTCTTCAGAGATCAACTAGCCACACCAGAGTGTCTCAACGTTACGATTCCCCCTGTCATGAAACATGCTGACAACCCAGCACTGTACAATAAGACTGGGGGGAATCATAAGAGCCCCAAACTCGACTTCAGCTGGTACTTGGTTGGCTGTGTGCAGGAGGATCTCAAAACGAATAGATGACAAGCAGGGGAAGCTGGGAGGTGACTCTGTGCAGGACATGATGACTCCCTGAGATCCCAGAACCAGAGCACAGCATTTTAGCACTGCATATTTGGACAGCCCTAATGTATATTGGGGAAAGCACAGTATGCCACTTCGCTTCTCTCTTCCAGCTTGAAACTAGATGTGGGGACCCTCTAAATGCATGCCAATCCAGGACAGAATACCAAGTAAGGAGACTGGATCTCTGGACTCTACCTAGACATGTTTCGGAAGGGCAGAAAAGCCACAGGAAAAACCTAGATCTACAATGTAGATAATACCCAGTATTCTTCAACTTGGCATTGGCTGCGAAACATTAGCAGCCCTAGTTAAACAACAACATGCCCTATGATAATATCATGTCTCCTGCCAATTTAACTCCAGAACAACGGTCAGATCGTTGCAAAATTTCAACTGCTGTGCTGTGTGCATGGTCAGACAGTTGCTCAAGATTTCTATCTAATAAATGTAGACACTCAACCAGGTAATCTAATTCATATTTCCTAAACCGTAACTAAGCTTCTGTTAGTGTTAGTTGTCTATTTTGGTTGAAGTTTTGGTGGCACTGGTATTTCTTTGTTATCATATTTATTTGCTTGTCAAATGTGATCCCATTTTGAGAAAGCATTTTTTTTGTGTGGCTAGAGAGAAACGTCAAGTCATATTCCTACTAATTCTATGCCTTCTAGATGAATGTCTGCGTCTAAAGCATTAGGTTTACTTCAAAGTATCATTGAGAGTGATGATGATATGATAGACAGTGATAATTTTTCATCAAATGAATGGAAGCATTGCAGCAATGTCAGATACTTCGGATTCAGGTGATAAGGGGTGTTGCCCCAGCCTGGCCCATCAAAAGGTAAGAAAGCTAGGTTTACAACTACACTAGATGACTGGTCACAGGTTGCTGATGATGCTAGAAGTATTGTTAAAACTTCAAGCAACTTTAGATTTATACCAAGTCACAAAAACAGCACCAGGTGTTAACTCAGAATATGTTGATGAAACATCAACACCACTGGACTGCTTTTTGGCTCTTGTCAGAAATGATGTGATGGAACATATGATCACAAGCATCAATGAATATGCCCCAAGACGCGTACAGATGAACACCCCAGTTCAAAAAAAATTCAGTGTATAGCAAGTGGGAACCCGTAACATGGCATGAATTTTTAAAATACATTGCAGTCACTAATTCAATGGGGCTGGATAAGAGACCAAGTATACGAGACTACTTTTCAAGAGAGCCAAGCTTGTATACATCTTTCTACATCAAAATGTTTGAAAGACCGAGATTTGAGGTTATATATCACACCATGCTTCATATGGAAGATGCAGATGCTGATGGAAAGAGCAAAATTGAGTCTTTTGTGAACATGCTATGCTCAAATTTCAACAGGGCCTTTATTCCATCCAAAAACATTTCAACTGATGAAATGATTATTGGTTTCAAGGGAGCGTTGGAGATATAAACAGTTTAATGCATCCAAGCCAAACAAGTATCATATAAAAAGTTTTGATTTGGTAGACAGTGCAACTGGATAAATACTGAATCTGCTCATTTACTATGGAGCAGATACATTAAACAATCCAGAATGGGATTCTGCCTGTCTCAAGTCTTTCCCCCAGTTTTGGGTGTTAGTGAAGATAATACGCATACACAATGTGGTCAGGCTCGTAAAATTATGTTAGTAGATCTTATAGGCAAAAATGAAAGGACAAGAAATGCTGTGATGTTGGCTTCATGCCAAAGATCAACTGTTGTTGTGGCCCTAGAATCCAGGAGGAGCAAAAGATAAAAAGTTAAAGAAGACTGGATAAATGGGTTAACTAGCAGGGGTGAAGTAATGCCTTACTACAACAAAATATCAAATATGAATCAAACAGAGGGAGACTGGGCACCTATGGGTTTGCCCAGAGTGCAATGATGTCGATTCTGTTCAACAATAACAATCTTCTATAGCAATTGCCAGGACCATATTATAAAAACCTTACTTACTTACTTACTTAGTTGTTCCCCTTCTACCGTGAGGTGTAGAGGTATGGAAGAGAGAGCGCCAGACTATCCTATCGGCTGTCTTCCTCCTGGCCTGGTTCCATTCTAGTCCTCGGTCCTTCAAAGATTGTCTAATGTTGTCCTCCCAGCGGACTCTGGTATTATAAAAACCAAAGACATGAATTAGCACGAATGAGCAAATGTTATTTATCTGCACATAGCAGTGTATAGGCCTACTTTCTTTTGTCCTCATTTCCAAAACTGTGACAGACAAGCATACAATTTTATTTATTTATTTAACTTCACAAGATAACCTAGCCTAATAAATTTACCATTTCAATACCAGGTCAGACTTGCAAAAGTTGACTGTAAACACTACCGCTTGTTCTAGCAATAATTTGCAGTATAACTAAATATTAGAACAATACTTGGTCTTACAACAGATAATGTTATGTTAACACACATTTCTATACGACATATTATCAAGAGTGTGTGTAATGTAGGCCTGTGCTACAGCTTCCAATAATCTACAGGCTAACTCATGTTTATTGTTTGAACATGATTTTCTAAACATCAGTATCTATGCTTTTATTTAGCAGCCTTATCTAACTGTACAAGCAATGTACAAACTGGTATGAATTAACAATTTCAATTGAACAGCATATTGTAACCGAATATCTATAATCTATTATTATAGGCTACAGAAAAACAGTTGCATTTACTAAATAACGAAGCCGACTAGGCCTATAGGAAGACCGCCGACAAGTTGTACTTTTTCATGTTTCCAAAATAAATTACAGCCAGAAATATTGTATAAATAACGACCTCCGACCCAAACTTACAATTTTTTTATCAAACCAAGAACTGCAAAAGTACTTTAATTTTGAAGCTACATTCTTTACAAGAATAGCACATACAGCTTTTGTTTATCAACGTTAAAAGAACTGGTAGTCGCCATTTTGATTTTTTTGATTCCTTCGGTAATTCTCGCCCCGGAAGTAAGCTTGGGTCCGTCAATTTCCGTCCATAGAAACGCAAAGCGTCTAAATGGCGGTTTAGTAAAAGTAGTCATCAAATATTGTGAAATATATAACGAAGTTCAAGAATGTGAAATATCGTGTCTGCAATTGACAAAACTCGTGTGGTACTATGGCAATGGATACGATAGTTAAGGCAGAAGAAGAAGGATAACAAGAAATGAGTCTGGTAAACCTGAACATGGAATTAACAGATGAGAGTTCCAGCGCGGCACCGACCCATTGTGATAAACATTCTACTAGTTCTGAAAAACTAGTTCAAGCTGGGATCTGTCGAAGTGAGTTTTTGTTTAATCTAAAAGAACTTGAGAAAGATCATTTTACCATTGCAAACAATTATCTTGTAACGTCACTGACAGTTAAGAGATAAATAATATCAACTTTGAATAATTCAATCAATCATTACCCTTTAGCTCCTCAGGAAACGTAGGCCTTCAACAAATACATGCCATGTTCTTCTGTCACGTACCATCAACTCAAGTTCTTTTCATGTTCTCCTCATAATTTTCACCTCTGTATCCAGTTCTCTTCTTCGTGTGTTTTATTTGGTCCACCTTTGCTTATCTTTCCCTGGGGGTTCCAGAACAAAGACAGCATTGTAATGCTATCAACAGGTTTCCTCAATGTGTGTCCTATCCATCGCCAGCGTCTTCTTCTTATCTCTTATTCCACTGGCACTTGTCTGGTTCTTGCCGTCATCAGTTCCACATTTGTGACTTTGTCATACCATTTCAATCCTTCTATTCTACGCAAGCATCCATTTATGAAAGTCTGAAGCTTTTTGGTTGTTGTTCTCCATGTTTCAGAGCCATACAGTTTGATTGACTTGACATTTGAGTTGAAGATTCTTATTTTCGTGTTGGACTTGATTTGACTATGAATAATTACTGCACATAATTTATTTCATGGCTACTTAAAAGCCGTTTTGTTTGAAACAGGAAAGGGATCTACGGTGAATTAAAATTATGGGGACCTGGCAGTTGCTACATCATCATCACCTTTCAGCTCCCCAAGGAGCATAGGCTTTCAAAAACATGCAAAGTCATCCTGACCTGTGCCATCAATCAACTCAATGTCTTTCCAGGTCTTCTTCATCCCCTTCCTAGGAAAAATAAGGTTACCAGAGGAAGGACCTTCTCCTGTCTTGGATGGTTGAGTTTTGTTTTCTTCAGTTATCCTGTCTATATTCTTTTAGTGAAGTTTTTGTGGCTAAGAGTTTTCTACAGGATGGTGTAGCCAAACCCTCTCTAGTTACTTTATGAATGGTAGGGTACAGTGGGACTACACTTTGCTTCCCTTTCAGGCCCTGGTAACACATGGGTGGCAGTTAATGCTAAGTAGAGGAAGTTTTAGGTAAGATATTGACTTGAAAGATTGTTTTTAAATGCAGCTTCTAGTAACGCTTACATTAAGTCACAGGTTGATATCACATTAATGTAAGCAAATGGTGACACCTCTATTTTGTGAGAATAGTGGTATCACAGGGAAATAGTTTCTGCTTCAATAAGTTGCAGTTTGCTAATGGAGATGTAGTTTGTGAGTTATTATTCCTGCTGCTCCACAAAAGGCAAACTTTACTTTTGTTGTATTAATTCATGAAACATCCCCATTCATGACTTCATATCATTTCTTAGTTCAAATATATCTGAATGTCATCACACTGTCTTGAAATAAGTCATTGGGCTTTATTACCTGTGAACGCTAATCACTTTAGGAGAAATATAATCATTATAATTTGTTTTGTTCCTATGAAAAGTGAAACCTATCATCCTACCAGGTGGGTCAACCGGATTGCGGATGGTTGAAGAACCATTAGATATAGGGGTTAGCTGTGAATACTAAATAAACAGAATGGGCAAAAACATATATTTTGAGCAGATAGAGCTCATGATCCTTGGTTGGTAGGCTATGTAAGAGAAGGTAAAACTGATTTCAAACTTCTGCTGGAAAGTCTTACTTACTTACTTAGTCGTTCCCCTTCTACCGTGAGGTGTAGAGGTTTGGAAGAGAGAGCGCCAGACCATTCTATCAGCTGTTTTCTTCCTGGCCTGGTTCCATTCTAGTCCTCGGTCCTTCAAAGATTGTCTAATGTTGTCCTCCCAGCAGACTCTGGGTCGTCCTGGAGGTCTGGATCCCTGGCTCTTTGTTTCCCATGCTTGTCGTGGTAGCCGATCTTCTCCCATTCTGCAGACATGGCCAAACATCTTAGTTGGGACTGTTCTATTTGGGTCTGCAGCGGGTGGGATTTTAGGCCTTGACGGATCATCTGGTTGTGGACCATGTCTCTTCTTGTTACTTCAACCACTTTCCTCAGATACCTCATTTCTGAGGTTTGGATCTGGCTTTTGTGGGTTGTAGTCATTGCCCACGACTCGCATCCATATGTCAAGACTGGGACATAGGTGGAGCGGTATACAGCCATCTTCGTTTTCTTACCAACCTCTTTCTTGCTGAGGAATCCTCGATTTATGGCCACCAACTCTTCTTTGATGCCTCCCTTTCTGTCTATAATAGCTCCGAGATATTTAAAGTGGTCGACCTGCTCCAGGACCTGTTCTCCCAACTTAATCTGATGTTTTCTTTCTTCTCGTGATATCACCATGGATTTTGTTTTAGAGCTGCTTATGACCATCCCTCTCTTCTCCAGCTCTTCCTTCCAGACTTGCAGGTTAGATTGGAGATGTGCCTCTGATTTAGCAATCAGGGCAACATCATCAGCAAATGCCAGCTCCGAAATATAGACCTGTCTCATCTTCCAGTACCCCACTGAATACTTTCTTGTTCTCTCCTTACATGCCTTGATGACATCGTCCATAAGGAGTATGAAGAGGTAAGGTGATAGGATATCACCTTGTCTTACACCAGTGGTGGTTCTGAACTCTTCTGACTTATGGTTTGCTGTCCTCACATAATTTCTGCAAGACTTGTAGAAGCTCTGTATAGCATGAATCAGAGGTGCTGGAATATTCTTCCTTGCCAAACAGTCCCAAGTTTGCTCCAGGGGACCCTGTCAAACGCCTTTCCAGATCTATGAAACAAAGATGGATCTCACTCTTATACTCAAGGGCCTTTTCACTCAGCTGTCTGAGTGTGAAGATTGGTCTTGAGTCCTTCGGTTAGAGCGGAATCCGCACTGGACCTCATCCAATTGTGGCTCAGCTAGGCGTCGGAGTCTCTGCTCTAGGATTCTAGAGTAGATTTTACCAGGGACACTGAGAAGGGATATCTCTTCTTCTTCTTCTGTCCTTAGCCACAGACCGTCAAAGCAGTCAGTGGCCATTACGCCTAGCGGCGTCTTAGGGCAACAGCAGATAGGTTTTCTTTGCCATTGTTTCCCATCACGCCTAGTGGCGTCTTTAGGGCAACGGCAAATCAACCCATTTGCTGTTGTTTCCGTAATCGAAGTGACTGGCAAACGGGTGATCAGCCCGTTGTGGAGAAGGGATATGCCTCTATGGTTTCCACACTGTCGATTGTCACCCTTTTTGAAAATTGGTGTTATGATGGCAATCTCCCAATCCTTTGGTATGGTCTTGTTGCACCATGCTGCCTGTAGGACCCTTAAGAGTAATAGGTCGCCTGATGCTCCCATGTACTTAACCATTTCTGGTGTTATACCATCATGCCCTGCTGCTTTGCCCATCTTGATTTTCTCCAGTGCTGCCTTCAGTTCTTCCGTCTTTATGTCATCTTCATCACCACTGGTTTCATCTTCTGTGCTAGTGGTTATCGTTTCTGATGCTTGACCTTGCTCACCATCAAGGAGTTCTGAGAAATATTCTTTCCATCTTTCCATTACTTCCTTCGGGGCAGTAAGCAATTTGCCTTGCTTGTCCTTTATAAATTTGAGAGGGCATTGTTTTTCCTTCCTCATGTTCTTTAGGGTCTTATAGAACAATTTCTGGTTTTCTTGTACATCTTTTTCTAGCTTTTCTCCAAATTCTTCCCAGGACTTCTGTTTTGCTGCTAGCACTTTGTTCTTTGCTTCTGTTCTGAGTGTCACATATTCTCTATATTTCTCCATTTGTCCTGTTGTGTTTTTAGCTCCTAAGTATTGTTTCCATGCCATTTTCTTCTCTCTTATTTTCTCTTTGACTTCCTCTGTCCACCAAGGTGTCCTCTTTCTCTGGTTCCCAAGTCGGACTTCACCGCATGCTTCTGCAGCAGCTGTCTTTATGATATCCTTGAATTTATTCCAGAGGGTTTCCAAGTCATCAGGTCGTTCTTCTGTGTTGCTCACTGCTGTAGCAATAAGCCCCTGATATCTGGTCTTAATTTCTGGCTCTCTCAGCTTGTAGGTCCTAATGCTCATTTCTCCTGCTCGTTTACTTGGTTTCTTGCAAGATGTTGGGCATTTCCTAGGCTGAGCAACTCTTTCAGTTGTTCGTTTGATTGTTAGCAGGTAGTGATCACTTCCAATCTCTGGCACCCTCCAGACTCTTGCATCTCGGACATATCTGAATGAGCTTCTCCGAACAATGGCATAGTCGATCACTGACTTCTCATTCTTGGTTGGTTCACATCTAGTGTATGCATGTATGTGCTTATGGGGGAACTTTGTGTTTGTAATGATCAGATTCTGCTCACTGCAGAATCTAAGGAGTCGCTTTCCATTGTCATTGAGAGTATCTTCTCCATATCTTCCGATAACTCCACCCCATCTAGCATGGTCATTTCCAACTCTGGCATTAAAATCTCCGAGCATGATAACTTCATCTAAGCAGTCATCCACTGTCCTTTGAAGCAGCTCGAAGAATTCCTCCTTGACCTCTGCTCTCTCATCCTCATTTGGCCCATACACTATGACCAGGTTGACTATGGTTTCTCCTTCTTTTAGTTTTACAACCATAATGCGCTCTGAGACAAAGTTCCATCCCTTGATACTATCTTTTTGATTATGGGCCACAATGCAACCCACGCCCCCTTTAGCTCTTTCAGATATGGGTACACCACTGTAGAGCAACATATTGCCATCGAGATCCATGACTCCTTGTCCTTTTTTCTTCGTTTCCGTTATAGCCAGGATTTCTAGTTTTGCTTTCCTCATCTCTTCCACCAGCTCCTCTTCCTTCCCATTTATACTTCTTGTGTTCCAAGTTCCATAAGTCGTAGTCCGTAGTCCGTTCCAGGTCGTCGCCTTTAGAATCAGTCCGGTTTTCTCTCTTGTATTGCTCGTAATCGTGATTTAAAGCAAACAGGTGATTGGCCTGTTGTGCCTTTGCATGGTGGAGGGGCTGCCTCCTTACGGCCTCCATGCAGGCCGCCCTCCTCCTTTTTCATCCGGGCTTGGGACCGCCATAGGCGGAGTTTGCTGGAAAGTCATCAGGAGTAAACCCTGAGGATAATATGGAATCAGAGTCCCTAAGGCAGTCTTATGTTGATTCAACATTATTCTGGCAACTCCTGAAATGTGGCTGGCACCAAACTGTATTGGTTCCTTTGGACCTACTGGCTACATGGAGAGGGGGAATGTGAGCATGGGCAACAGCTTGATTTCCATATAACTGTGCCCAAGCTCGCACCCTGGAAAGTACTTACCAGGTTCACCCTATGGTGTTGGCACAAAATGGGAGCATGGATCAATTGTTGCAGCTAATCCACTTGCAGGAAGCCTAATCCACTTGCAGGAAGCCTAATGCCCTTGCAGGAAGCCTAATGCCCGTGCAGGAAGCCTAATGCCCTTGCAGGAAGCCTAATGCCCATGCGGGAAGCCTAATGCCCTTGCAGGAAGCCTAATGCCCTTGCAGGAAGCCTAATGCTCTTGCAGGAAGCCTAATGCTCTTGCAGGAAGCCTAATGCCCTTGCAGGAAGCCTAATGCCCTTGCAGGAAGCCTAATGCCCGTGCGGGAAGCCTAATGCCCTTGCAGGAAGCCTATGCCATTGCAGGAAGCCTAATGCTCTTGCAGGAAGCCTAATGCCCTTGCAGGAAGCCTAATGCCCTTGCAGGAAGCCTAATGCCCTTGCAGGAAGCCTAATGCCCTTGCAGGAAGCCTAATGCCCTTGCAGGAAGCCTAATGCCCTTGCAGGAAGCCTACACTAAAACTTCATGTGTTTTTACAGTGGTAGTGTCTGTAGCCATTAGTTTTACAAGATGAATTGCCATCCCCATCCACAACCTCAAATTAGTTGCCTCTTACAGCATGTTGTCTGATGGATCTATCATCCTGTTCTTTCTTCATCTTCTCAAAGACCCCTAGGAGTGACACAGGATCAAAGAGATATGCGACTCAGAAATAACAAAGAGAATTATCCATCAACTCCTTTTTCCCTGGCAGTCTTTGCCTTCCCTTTACTTTTCACCTGAAAGTTCCAGCTGAGGAAATGTTTGTTGTATTGGTAGGTTATTTTCTGATATATCATATCCGTCTCCATTGTTTTGTCTTAAAATCTGTGCTGTGTTGTCCAGTTCTCTTCCACAGATCTATAAATGTTAAATGGGTTAAACATTTTCTTTCATTAATCACAAAAGCCAGATTTTTCCCAGGCATAAGTGCCATAATAAATGTGTATTTTTCCTTTTTGATGTTGTTATCAATGGCTGCTAAGCTCATCACTCTTTTGCAGCCAACACCAAGTCTTTTTCATTTCAGTTTCAAAATTATGCCTGTTTGTTCAATTAGAATGTTTATGTGAAAGATATCTAAAAAAGAACATTAGTTTTCACTTTAATGCTAAAGCCAATCTTCTGTATCTTTGACAATCATTCTGTTGTTATAGTTACAGAAAATGTTTATACACTTCCTGAGAACTGGCCAAAGATCCCTCAACTCAAAGATCATCTCTGGCTCGCAGAATTATCCAACTGTAAGACACCGTCTGTGAAGAGGGCCGTCTCTTATATCAAGCTCATGCAGAACATAATTGATGAGTGGTTCTTGAGAATGACTGAAGAGGCTAAATCTAGAAAAGGCAGCCAGTACAGCTCTGCTCCAGGTAATATAAATATGTGTGGTGCTTGTGGCAAAATCAGTAATTTGTTGCCATGTTTGATGTCAATAAAAATGTAAAAAAGAAAAAAGAAAAGCAATGTCAATTTCTTTAAGAATATTGATTTTGTGATTCTCTGTTTTATTTTAAACAACAGATTCTCAGCAATCAATTGATATAGGTTATATTTGTCATAAATGGACTTTGATGCATTTTATATGTATTTAAAAGCACCTACCCATTCAGAACAAACTCAGTATGATATCAGAGTGGATTGTCATGCAATGTCAAAATGATATGAGATGTAATATTACAGTGATATAAAGTATGATGATATCAGAGTGGATTGTCATGCATTGTCAAAATGATATGAGATGTAATATTACAGTAATATAAAGTGTGATACCAGAGTGATTTAATGTGGTATATATTATGTAGTAGACTGGTAAGTTGAACAATATCAGATTGATATGTAATGTGTAAAAACATGTAATGTGTAAAAACACCATCAGCAACCAAGAACTACTTATTCGGAGTAACCAGGAGGACATGCACACCATCATAGCTGGCAGACACTGGAGTTGGGTTGGCCATGTCCTCAGAAGGGACCCTGATACCATCACAAGAACAGCTATGCTATGGACCCCCGAGGGAAAGCGAAAGAGAGGCCGACCAAAAACAACTTGGCGGAGAACTGTGGAAGCTGAGATGCAAAGAATGAACCACAGTTGGGGCACTGTACGAAGGATGGCCGCCGACCGAGCAAAGTGGAATCAATTTGTTGCTGCCCTACAAGATGCCACCAGGCATGATGGCCGCTGACTGCTTTGACGGTTGGCGGTTATGGATCAAAGAAGAAGAAAGAACTCCGCCAATGCCGGTCCCAAGCCCGGATGAAAAAGGAGGAGGGCGGCCTGCATGGAGGCCGTAAGGAGGCAGCCCCTCCACCATGCAAAGGCACAACAGGCCAATCACCTGTTTGCTTTAAATCATGATTACGCGAACTACAAGAGAGAAAACCGGACTGATTCTAAAAGCGACGAACTGGAACGGACTACGGACTACGACTTATGGAACTTGGAACACAAGAAGTATAAATGGGAAGGAAGAGGAGCTGGTGGAAGAGATGAGGAAAGCAAAACTAGAAATCCTGGCTATAACGGAAACGAAGAAAAAAGGACAAGGAGTCATGGATCTCGATGGCAACACGTTGCTCTACAGTGGTGTACCCATATCTGAAAGAGCTAAAGGGGGCGTGGGTTGCATTGTGGCCCAAAATCAAAAAGATAGTATCAAGGGATGGAACTTTGTCTCGGAGCGCATTATGGTTGTAAAACTAAAAGAAGGAGAAACCATAGTCAACCTGGTCATAGTGTATGGGCCAAATGAGGATGAGAGAGCAGAGGTCAAGGAGGAATTCTTCGAGCTGCTTCAAAGGACAGTGGATGACTGCCTAGATGAAGTTATTATGCTCGGAGATTTTAATGCCAGAGTTGGAAATGACCATGCTAGATGGGGTGGAGTTATCGGAAGATATGGAGAAGATACTCTCAATGACAATGGAAAGCGACTCCTTAGATTCTGCAGTGAGCAGAATCTGATCATTACAAACACAAAGTTCCCCCATAAGCGCATACATGCATACACTAGATGTGAACCAACCAAGAATGAGAAGTCAGTGATCGACTATGCCATTGTTCGGAGAAGCTCATTCAGATATGTCCGAGATGCAAGAGTCTGGAGAGGGCCAGAGATTGGAAGTGATCACTACCTGCTAACAATCAAACGAACAACTGAGAGTTGCTCAGCCTAGGAACTGCCCAACATCACGCAAGAAACCAAGTAAACGAGCAGGAGAAATGAGCATTAGGACCTACAAGCTGAGAGAGCCAGAAATTAAGACCAGATATCAGGGGCTTATTGCTACAGCAGTGAGCAACACAGAAGAACGACCTGATGACTTGGAAACCCTCTGGAATAAATTCAAGGATATCATAAAGACAGCTGCTGCAGAAGCATGCGGTGAAGTCCGACTTGGGAACCAGAGAAAGAGGACACCTTGGTGGACAGAGGAAGTCAAAGAGAAAATAAGAGAGAAGAAAATGGCATGGAAACAATACTTAGGAGCTAAAAACACAACAGGACAAATGGAAAAATATAGAGAATATGTGACACTCAGAACAGAAGCAAAGAACAAAGTGCTAGCAGCAAAACAGAAGTCCTGGGAAGAATTTGGAGAAAAGCTAGAAAAAGATGCACAAGAAAACCAGAAATTGTTCTATAAGACCCTAAAGAACATGAGGAAAGAAAAACAATGCCCTCTCAAATTTATAAAGGACAAGCAAGGCAAATTGCTTACTGCCCCGAAGGAAGTAATGGAAAGATGGAAAGAATATTTCTCAGAACTCCTGGATGGTGAGCATGATGAAGCATCAGAAATGATAACCACTAGCACAGAAGAGAAAACTAATGATGGTGAAGATGACATAAAGATGGAAGAACTGAGGGCAGCACTAGAGAAAATCAAGATGGGCAAAGCAGCAGGGCATGATGGTATAACACCAGAAATGGTTAAGTACATGGGAGCATCAGGCGACCTATTACTCTTAAAGGTCCTACAGGCAGCATGGTGCAACAAGACCATACCAAAGGATTGGGAGATTGCCATCATAACACCAATTTTCAAAAAGGGTGACAATCGACAATGTGGAAACCATAGAGGCATATCCCTTCTCAGTGTCCCTGGTAAAATCTACTCTAGAATCCTAGAGCAGAGACTCCGATGCCTAGCTGAGCCACAATTGGATGAGGTCCAGTGCGGATTCCGAGCAAACCGAAGTACTCAAGACCTAATCTTCACACTCAGACAGCTGAGTGAAAAGGCCCTTGAGTATAAGAGTGAGATCCATCTTTGTTTCATAGATCTGGAAAAGGCGTTTGACAGGGTCCCCTGGAGCAAACTTTGGGACTGTTTGGCAAGGAAGAATATTCCAGCACCTCTGATTCATGCTATACAGAGCTTCTACAAGTCTTGCAGAAATTATGTGAGGACAGCAAACCATAAGTCAGAAGAGTTCAGAACCACCACTGGTGTAAGACAAGGTGATATCCTATCACCTTACCTCTTCATACTCCTTATGGACGATGTCATCAAGGCATGTAAGGAGAGAACAAGAAAGTATTCAGTGGGGTACTGGAAGATGAGACAGGTCTATATTTCGGAGCTGGCATTTGCTGATGATGTTGCCCTGATTGCTAAATCAGAGGCACATCTCCAATCCAACCTGCAAGTCTGGAAGGAAGAGCTGGAGAAGAGAGGGATGGTCATAAGCAGCTCTAAAACAAAATCCATGGTGATATCACGAGAAGAAAGAAAACATCAGATTAAGTTGGGAGAACAGGTCCTGGAGCAGGTCGACCACTTTAAATATCTCGGAGCTATTATAGACCGAAAGGGAGGCATCAAAGAAGAGTTGGCCACTCGAAAAGCAGCGGCTGGGAGACTTTTTCAGGCCATAAATCGTGGATTCCTCAGCAAGAAAGAGGTTGGTAAGAAAACGAAGATGGCTGTATACCGCTCCACCTATGTCCCAGTCTTGACATATGGATGCAATTGTGGGCAATGACTACAACCCACAAAAGCCAGATCCAAACCTCAGAAATGAGGTATCTGAGGAAAGTGGTTGAAGTAACAAGAAGAGACATGGTCCGCAACCAGACGATCCGTCAAGGCCTAAAATCCCATCCGCTGCAGACCCAAATAGAACAGTCCCAACTAAGATGGTTTGGCCATGTCTGCAGAATGGGAGAAGATCGGCTACCACGACAAGCATGGGAAACAAAGAGCCAGGGATCCAGACCTCCAGGACGACCCAGAGTCCGCTGGGAGGACAACATTAGACAATCTTTGAAGGACCGAGGACTAGAATGGAACCAGGCCAGGAAGAAGACAGCTGATAGAATGGTCTGGCGCTCTCTCTTCCAAACCTCTACACCTCACGGTAGAAGGGGAACGACTAAGTAAGTAAGTAAGAAGAAGAAAGAAGATGTAATGTGTAAAAGTGGTATTTAAATAGTTTGATTTCAGAGAGATATGTAATGTGATGTCAAAGTGATATATAGTGTGATGTCAGAGTGGTGTATTGTGGGATGTCAGAATGGTGTATAGTGTGATGTCACAGTGGGGTACAGTGTGATTGTCAGGGTGGTTGGTAATGTGATGTCAGAATAGTATGTAATACAGTACTTGAAAATAATGAAGGGGCTGCTGTAAAAACGGTAATAGGACATTAAAAAAACAAGGACAAATTATATAGAAGTCAATTTTACAGATAAGCAATACACAAGAAACACAAACTGTTCCAAAGAAATTTTTTTCTATTGGTTTTTGTAACTCTTTGTTTCAGTAATTTTCATTGGAGTTGGCTGTTGACATATTACAGTGTTAGATTAAACTTTTTTATCAGGCCGTTCTATTGTTGTTGCATTTGATTTTTATTGCTGTGTTTTTATAATTAGTTTCTGTGTTTTGATATTTCTTTTTTGTACAGTATTTTAAATTGTTTATTCATGGTTATTTTTGCTATATCCTTTGTTATTTTCTAATATCCTTTCTATTTTGTCAATCTTAATATTTTTGTATGTTTGTTCACTACTAACTTTTTTCTTGTGTTATGCTACGTCTTTTGTCACTTCCTCATTGCCTTTCTATGTTTCTATCTTTGTTTCCTGTTGGTGACTGTGGCTGATGTCCTGAAAAGTTCATTTTTTCCCACTGGATTGTTTGTATGTAAAACTGACTCCACTCTGATACCATTTTTTATGTTTTAACTTCCAGAGTGGTATATAGGGTTATGTGACTGTGGTAGGTTTTGTTATGTGACAGTGGTAGATAGTGTTATGTGACAGTTGTATGTAGTGTAATGTGACAGTGGTAGGTAGTGTTATGTGACAGTTGTATGTAGTGTTATGTGACAGTTGTTTGTAGTGTTATGTGACAGTGGTACATAGTTTTATGTGACAGTTGTTTGTAGTGTTGTGTGACAGTGGTAGATAGTGTTATGTGACAGTTGTTTGTAGTGTTGTGTGACAGTGGTAGATAGTGTTATGTGACAGTTGTTTGTAGTGTTGTGTGACAGTGGTAAATAGTGTTATGTGACAGTTGTATGTAGTGTAATGTGACAGTTGTATGTAGTGTAATGTGACAGTGGTAGATAGTGTTATGTGACAGTTGTATGTAGTGTTGTTGTGTGACAGTGCTTTGTAGTGTTATGTGGCAGTGGTTTGTAGTGTTATGAGACAGTGGGAGGTAGTGTGACATCAGACCAATATGCAATGATAGAAGTGTTGTTTAAAGCTTACATTTAATGTTCCTAAGAACAATTAAATAGCTGATGACTAAGACTTATCATTGTGCACTAAGGAAACTGTAAAAGGAATAATATGTTATAAAACCTGGAAGAAAAATCATCTTGAAGGCTCACCAGTGTTCAGCATTTTCTTTTATGAAGGAGCAAAAAAACAGCAGCTAAAGTTCCAGACAGCTCCCGGGGAGAATGACACAATTGTCCATGATTGTCATTCATACAGACCAACCTCAGCATCCAGAGTATTGTCATCAGTGACCACTGACACATCAGCATCTAGAGTGTTGTCCATATCAGGGCACGGTGGGCATGCATATGAAGGTAATTAACATCTGATCTCAGTTATAGTGGGATGTCTATGGTATATCAACTTGGATTCCGAGGGATTATCCCATATGATTAGGAACATCCCTTTGGATCCAAGTAGATAATCTCATGAGGCATGATGGGTATTTGAGAATCATTTGATCAGACATAGCCTAAAAAACGTGAAATTTATTTCCGTTTAGTATTTTTTGACAGATAGCAAATTAGAGTGTCTGACCGGCTAAACTGTTATTAAACAGGTATTTAAGCAACAAGGTTATCGTGTTCCAGAATTGAAACCTGGTAGTGTGTCATGCTCATGAGTTTGGTAAGGCAAAGTCAGCTAGGAAGGGAACTGGTCACGTCACCCCACATCATAAAGCTGGTCACGTCAACCCACATCATAAAGCTGGTCACGTCACCCCACATCATAAAGCTGGTCACGTCACCCCACATCATAAAGCTGGCCCTAGTATAGTGAAGTCTTTAACACTGCACTCCCCTTGGCAGTATCTGCTATGGGACTACCTTTACCTTTATAGCAAATTATTATATCTTATCTTATCATCTCATCTATCTTATCATCTTATCTTATCATCTCATCTATCTTATCATCTTATCTTATCATCTCATCTTATCTTATGATCTTATCTCATTTTTAAATGCCTTGCCGAGAAAGATTAGGTCATGACAGATAAAATTAGCATTTAATCAACAGAGGATGACATACAGGACATACCTAATCTAGGAGCTCATGAAGTAATAGAGGAAGTGATCACTCTGATAGCAGAACTGGAGAATGACAGGATGGAGACCCATGAGAAATACATCAAGGAAATCAAACGAGCAGACTGGCTGCGCAGAAAGATAGATGAGCTACAGCTTCGTCACTTACAAGAGTTGCCTGCCTTGGTACAGAGAGGTAAGTTAGGTTGACTTTGTAGATTGTCATTTGAACAATAGTTTTTAAGTTAAATGTTTATCCATGAGATGTCGCCTTCATGTACACAACAGTGTATAATTAGGGTCTCTTGGTAACTGAGTTTTCTGAGTTTCCAGAGCATGTCTTTTACATGAAAAAACAAACAAACTCCAGCATGAGAATGAATATTGAGGTAAATGCTAAAGCCCTGATGTGGCCATCTGAAATTCCATTGACCAGGGAGCAGTTATAGCACTTGGTCCATGCTTTGGGAAGTCCAAAATAATGGCTACGACATGAATGGCATCTCAAATCTTCAGGACCTAGTAGCGATCTACTGTCCTGGTTATGCAGGGCATATGAGACACCAAGAGAGCTGATAAACTACCCTGGAGAGCAACCATGCTGGGGACACTGGATATGGATAAAGGAAAAATTGCAATTGATAAATAAAAAAGGATACGACTGCTGGAGTTCGGCATCAATAGTAAAACTAGCAGGGATCTACGTATGAGAGGATGGACAAGGCATGTGTACAACCAGCATGCTACAGGAACAATTAGCATTCTTACCCTTCAACATTTGCTAAGGGAAACTGAGAATCTATTGGTCTGCCCAGAGTGTGATGATGTTGACTCTGCATAACAGTAACCTGGTTAAGACCCACACTGCTTAGCAGTTATCACACTAGAGAATGTCTATGGCAAATTACTTTAATAGATAGTTGCCAGATAAGTAATGAGCTACCTCAAAAATGCACACATCCTCCCTGATACCCTGGATAGCAATAGGCCAATGAAAGCAACATGGGGTATTGCTGGAACATTTGCGTACGATGTGTAAGTGGGATTCCAGGTTAAAAGAAAAACGGTTGCTATGGCAATTGTTCTAGAGCAGGGGTTGGCAACCCAGCAGCTTTTGGGATCTACTTTAGTAAGACTGCACCCTCTTAGTATCTACCATTTATATATATATATATGTATGTGTGTGTGTGCATGCATGCGTGTGTGTCAGATTTAAAGTGGGAGGGGGAGAATGGGATGATGAACCTTACAAAGAAAAGATCACGTTCTTATCTCACATGCAGTTCATGAATATATTTTAGTAGTCACTTCTATGGTTTTCATTGGGAATGCAGAAAAAGCACTTGTGATACCGGGGACACCACGATTTTTAAGTGCTGGTGGGGGAGGTCTAGACCAAAATTTCCATACTTTGAAAATTTATTTTTTCTAAAGATCTACTAAATCGTCCACTGGGATCTATTGGTAGATCAGGATTGGCTCATTGCCAACCCCTAATCTAGAGAATGCTTACAACAGTGTGAACTTAGCAACCTTAATGAATTGTGTAGAGTCATGTGGTATAAATTCTTGGCTAACAAGGTGGATAGCAGCTTCCTTAACAAAGAGATCAGTTGCATTTCGCATGGGAACATGGATGTCATAACCAGTGCAAATTTACTTGGGATTACCCCAGGTTTTTTCACTATCACCAGTATTGTTTAACATCTATACAGCAAAAGTAGCCACCATTCAACCAACAGGACCAGGATGAGCACTAACTTTTGCAGATGACATACTCATTTACAGGACTGGCTTAGACAAACAAGGAAATGGTCAAAAGCGTGCATGTGACACTAGAGGTAGTTTCTAAATGGTGTGAGGAAACCGGGTCAAAGGTCAATCCAAACAAGACTGTGTGATGGGGTGCTCCTTGAATAACTCCATAGTGAAGACAGACCTTCCAGACATCACTCTCAGTGGGCAGAAGATTGAAGAGCAAAACAAGTTGCAGTATCTTGGAGTATCGTTTGATCGAGGGCTTTCATACAAGTACCATATTGAGCTGATCATAAAGAAGTGCAGGCGAGGTCTGGCAGCTCTAAAAACAATGGCTGCTGCACACTTGGAGCAGAGACTGCTGTTTCACCTGTATCATCAGCTCATCATGTCTGTAATTGAGTATCAGCTGGGAATACTCACGCTGTCAATATCACAATGTGAATGACTGGAACACATTCAAAATGAAGGGAGGCATATAGTTTAGGGCTGTACTCGTGATACTCCCATTGTGATAATGCAGTACATGTTTAGATGCAGATATGGTTGTTGTTTTTTCGCTGTCCTGAATGTTACAGAGCCATACAATAGGACAATGAAATGTATAATAACAACTTTTGTTTTTAATAGAACATGAGGCATGTATAATGGACCTAACTGAACTACACTGGCATGTAACGTACACTAAACGTCTGCAAGCTAAAGCACATGACAGGTTTTCAGTTGCAAACAGGCATAATGTACAACTGAAAGAGGGAATTGATTTTGTGAAACAACATGTGTATGTATCAGTGACTTTTTGGATGATGTTTTATTTCTTACATGTTTAATGTGTCAAATAATTTGTGTTTTTTATATAAGATAAAAATTAAACAGTTTGCAAGCATAAACTTTGTGGTCAGTTTCACTCTCCAAAGTTTATACCCACCCTCCCATATTTGTTTCTTGAAATACCTGGAAAGCTATGACACTGACCAATGACTGTAGTGCTGGAAGGTGGCATATATTTATTATTTCTGATCTTTTCCAAGTCATTCTGTTATCTGGGTTCCTTCCATTTTAAAGTCATGTGCCTGCGCTGCCTGTTGACTGAGATTCATTCTCACAAGTGTCCACATGAACTCATTCTTGTGTTTTGATAGTTTAATTATGAAAATCTTTCTCTTATGTTGCCAAGTCTCTTCAAAATGTTGATAAACTTGTCTATTTTCTTATATTTTAGTCATGTCTCTTTCTATAATTTAGTCATGTTTGTTGTCTATGTCTATATTTTAGTCGTGTTAGTTGTCTATTTCTATATTTTAGTCACGTTAGTTGTCTATTTCTATATTTTAGTCACGTTAGTTGTCTATTTCTATATTTTAGTCACGTTAGTTGTGTATTCTTATATTTTAGTCATGTTAGTTCTATATATTCCTATATTTTGTCACGCTAGTTGTCTATTCCTATATTTTAGTCATGTTAGGTGTATGAGTATTTTCCTATATTTTTAATCATTTAAAAATAAAAATTGTTTCCAAAACAAAGACGGCTTTGTAATGCTATCAACAGGTTTCCTCAATGTGTGTCCTATCCATCGCCAGCGTCTTCTTCTCAACTCTTGTTCCACTGGCATTTGTCTGGTTCTTGTCATCAATCCATATTGGTGACTTTGTCATACCATTTCAGTCCTTCTATTCTTCGCAAGCATCCATTTATGAAGGTCTGAAACTTTTTGGTTGTGGTTTTTGTTGTTCTCCATGTTTCAGAGCCATACAATAGGACTGACTTGGCATTTCAGTAGAAGATTATATATGTCTGAGCATTATCCTATATAATTAGTTATGCTAGTATATATGTAGTCATGTTAATTGTTTTAGTATATTCCCATATTTTTATTTAAAGTAGTATATATTTTTATTCATGTTTGTTCTTTATACATTGTTTAGAAATTATGTGTGTAAATTTATTGTGTGCCTGAAAATATTCTAACAGATATGTGCACTGACAAATCTATGTGCACTGATAAATCTATGAGCATTGATAAATCTATGAGCATATAAAATAATTGCTATATCATAATTCTGTCTTGCACAGACCACTTGTACAGGAGAAACTGGTTCTGGAGGTAGAAGCTATGGACAAAATCAGAAAAGCTCAAGGAGATGTAAGCAGGTCTATGTTTGTTGTCTCCACTGAAACTGAAAGTCTCAGGTGCTTTCATAGCTGGGACTGGAGTTGAGTGAGCTCTCAGTTCCAATTGGATGCTCTCAAGTCATGTGACCCTGATAAGGAAGCCCAGATCCTGGCCTTCTAATGGCAACATTGGTTTATTGTTATTGTTATTGTTAATCAGAATCGACATCATTGCACTCTGGGCAAACCCATAGGTGCTCAGTCTCCCGCAGCAAATGTCAAAGGGTATGAATGCTAATTGTTCCTGTTGCGCACTGGTTGTATACACGGCGGATGCGTCCTCTCATACGTCCATCCCTGCTGGTCTTATGTTTGATGCCAAATTCCAGGAATCTTAGCCTTGATGATTCATCGATTGCAGTGTCATTCTCTTATAGACGAACATGAATTGCCCTCAGTATTTCTTCCTTATCCATGGTCAGTGCACCTTTTATGGGTGCTTTTGAAGCTAGTCTGTCTGCTCTTTCATTGCCATGTACCCCGGCATTATCACGGACAGTAGATCCACATCAGTTCTTGAAGATTCGATGCTTCTATGGAGGTTTTCCATTCTTGTCGAAGCCAACCATTTTGGACCTTTCGAAGCATGGATTGTGAGTCTGATACAATAACTGCCTTTGTTAATAAAGTCTCAGACAGCCATCTCAAGGCAGGAGTAACTGCCTCTACCTCCATTCTCATGCTGGAGGTTGTTATCATGTAAGCCCCGCTATGTTCAGTGACAGTTCTGCCCTTTACTCTAGCAGAGAAGCCCCACCCTGATTTATTACCACAGATTACAGACCCACCAGTGTACACAATGGCATCATCATCCCCAGCATTATCATTTCTGCTCTCCCATTGGACCAAGTTCTGCATTCTCTACCAAGGCTGATGATGACTTGCTGGTAGTTCATCCAGCTCTCATCTGATTTACTCCACTCTTCTCCCTTGAAACGAAATTGACGAAAGAATGGAGGAAAGCACAAAAGCGAAATACATTGAATAATGGAGGGGTTGAAGAGTTGAAGGAGAAAAAACAGACAGCCACCAATAGGTTCAAGAGCGCCGCAAGGGAAGCCAAGGACCAAGTATGGGAGGCCTTCATGACACAGGTGGGCATGGAAAAGACCTTACAGAAATTCTGGTCCTTACATCGACGAATGAATAGAAACAACATAAGCCAACCTGTACCTAATATTCTGAGCTCAGCGGAAATAAGCCTGAAGACCGATGATGAGACAGGACGTGCATTATTCAGTGGGTATATTACTCAGACGGATAAAGGTGATAAAGCTGCCCATCAAGAGATTAAGAATCGTGTCCTGGAAAATGACATCAGAGGCTAGATATATTTTGACCTCATATCTGACGAGGTCGTTATGTATACTTTAAAGGCAAGTAGAAACACTGCTCTGGGTCCTGATGGTGTACAGTATCAACACATCAAGCAGCTTGATGACAGAGGTATTACGAATGTAGTGATGGATTTCAACACCAGTATACAGAATGCTGAGGTGCCAGAAGACTGGCTACATAGCTACCAACTACGGCCACTTCCTAAACCTGGTAAAGACCCCACACTACTTAGCAGCTATCGAATCATCACATTGCAGAATGTCTACGGCAAATTACTTGAGAAGATAGTGGCGAGACAATTAATGAACCACCTTGAAAATGCACACATCCTTCCTGATACCCTGGGCAGTTGTAAACCAATAAAAGTGTCATGGGGTAACGCTGGAACATTTGCGTACGATGTAAATGAGGGTTTCCAGGGTAAACAAGAAACGGTAGCAGTGGCAATTGACCTAGAGGATGCTTACAACAGTGTTGACTTTGCAACCTTGATGGACTGTGTAAAGGAATGTGGTGTAAACCCATGGCTAACAAGGTGGATAGCAGCTGCCTTAACTGAGAGAGCAGTTGCATTTTGCTTGGGAACATGGACATCAGAACCACTGCACATTTGCCCAGGATTACCCCAGGGTTCTCCATTATCACCGGTGCTGTTTAACATCTATACAGCAAAAATAGCTGCGATCCAACCAACAGGTTTGGGACGAACATTAACTTTTGCAGATGACTTGCTCATTCACAGGACTGGTTCAGACAGAAATGAAATGGTTAAAAGCATACATGAGACACTTCAAGCAGTTTCTAAAAGGTGCGATGAAACCAGCTCCAAGGTCAATCCCAACAAAGCCTGTGGGCTTTGGTGCTCCTTGAATAACTTCATATTGAAAGCAGATCTTCCAGACATTACTCTCAGTGGACAGAAAATTGAAAGGCAGAACAATTTGAAATACCTTGGAGTAACATTCAATTGTGGGCTATCATATAAGCACCATGTTGATCACATCATTGGCTTTGGGAGTAAACCCTGAGGATAAATTTGGAGTCCCTAAGGCAGTCTAATGTTGATTCGACATTATTCTGGCAACTCCTGCGACGTGGCTGGTACCAAACTGTATCGGCTACTGCAATTCCTTTGGATGTACCGGCTGCGTGGAGAGAGGGAACATGCTGCATGGGCAACAGCTTGATCTCCACATAACTGTGCCCAAGCTCGCGCCCTGGAGAGGACACTCCAGCTTCACCCTATAGGTGTAGGCAAAACACGGGAAGTAGCAGTTACCGGTTATAAGCATTTTGCTCAATTGGCATAGGGCATGGCGCCAGGGACTACTTCCGACAGTGGGAGAGGTTGTAGGATCTCACTGGACAGCTACCGCCCGCTTCAAGCTGGGCAGCCTCCAGTCAATAAGGTGTTGTCCCGCCACTGTCTGCTTTCCCCATTTGGTGCATGGGGATTAGGGTCAAACCCGAACTGTGGACAGAAAATTTTGCACCAAGCAATTATCGTATTAATAGAAATAAGCAAACTCTCAGATTGGGATGCTCGAACGTCCGGACTATGTTGACTGGACTATCCAAAAACCTACTGGATGTAAACGATGTCAGAAAGACAACCATAATTAATGATGAGCTTAAACGACTTCAGGTGGATGTAGCTGCACTTCAGGAAACGCGCCTGGTGGGCTCTGGAATGGTGAGCGAGAAGGACTACACATTTTATTGGCAAGAGAAAGATCTTAATAAAACTAGAGAAAACAGAGTAGGTTTTGCAGTCAAAAAATCGCTAACTAAAATGGTTGAACCAGGTGAGAATGGATCAGAACGCTTGTTTACGCTCCGCCTGCAAACTAGCACAGGTCCCATCACCCTTGTCAGTGTGTATGCTCCTACTCTGTACTCTGCCTCAGAAGCTAAAGATGAGTTCTACGAGAATCTAGCAGCAGTCATCAAAAGCATACCTAGGCAAGAACAGCTTGTTCTCCTTGGTGACTTTAACGCTAGAGTGGGTGCAGATAATGTTTCATGGCCTTCATGTCTGGGCAGGTTTGGTATTGGCAAGATGAATGAAAATGGACAACAGCTCTTAGAGTTGTGTATCCACCATGACCTCTGCGTGACCAACACCTACTTTCAGACAAAACCCCAGCATAAGGTGTCATGGAGACACCCACGATCCAAGCACTGGCACCAACTGGACCTGATTCTCGTCAGAAGGCCACTTCTCAGGTCTGTGCTCTCCACCCGCTCGTACCATAGTGCAGACTGTGATACAGATTAATCCTTGGTTTGCTGCAAAATCAGAGCACAACCAAGAAAACTCTATCATGTCAGACATGAAGGGAAACCACGCATTGATACCAGCAAGATGTCAGACCCTGTCATGATCGCTCAATTTACTGCGACCTTCAAGAAAGTGCTCAGTAGCCCTCAACATGGTGATACTATTACAGAGAACTGGGAGCATCTACGGAACACCATTCAAAGTACTGCACTTGCCACCTTTGGCAAGAAAATGGCAAAGTCAAATGACTGGTTTGATTCTTCATCAGATGTGACGGCTCCTGTCATTGAAGCTAAGCGCAGTGCTGCGAATGAATACAAACATTCACTGAGTGCTAGAACCCTACAGATCCTGAAGGCTACGAGAAGCAAAGTTCAACAAACTGCGTGACACTGTGCAAATGACTATTGGCTCCAGCTCAGTGAGAGCATCCAGATTGCAACGCAAACTGGCAACATTAGACAAATGTATGACGGTATAAAGAAAGCACTTGGCCCCCAAAAAAGAAGACGGCACCGCTAAAAACCATCAGCGGAGAGAAGCTAACTGATAAGGGTAAGCAGATGGAGAGGTGGGTCGAGCACTACTCTGAGCTTTACGCTAGAGAAAATACCGTTACGCCTGCAGCCCTTGATGCTGTCAAATGTCTGCCAACTATGGAGGAGCTGGATGCTGAACCAACATTAGAGGAACTCAGCAAGGCCATTGATAGCTTGGCCTCTGGCAAAGCACCAGGTAGTGATGGGATTCCTCCTGATTTAATCAAATGCTGTAAGAGCATGCTATTACATCCCCTGCATAGGATGCTGTGCCAGTGCTGGGAAGAGACAACTATTCCTCAAGACATGCGAGATGCCAAGATTGTAACACTGTATAAAAATAAAGGAGACAGAAGTGATTGCAATAACTACAGAGGCATCTCTCTTCTTAGTATTGTTGGTAAGGTTTTTGCCAAAGTCATCTTAATGCGACTACACAAGTTAGCTGAGCACATATATCCAGAGTCACAGTGTGGATTCCGAGCTGGTAGATCAACAACAGACATGATCTTCTCTCTCCGCCAGCTTCAGGAAAAATCAAGAGAGCAGAAAAGGCCTTTATATCGCCTTTATAGACCTCACAAAAGCATTTGACCTGGTTAGTAGGGATGGACTCTTCAAAATCCTCCTGAAAATAGGCTGCCCTTCTAAAATGCTGGAAATGATAAAGTCATTCCATGACAACATGAAGGGAACAGTCCAATATGCTGGAAGCACATCACAGCCTTTTGACATATGAAGTGGCGTTAAACAACGCTGTGTTCTGGCCCCGACCCTCTTCGGGATCTTCTTTGCCTTACTCTTGAAACATGCATTCAGAGATGCAACTGAAGGAATATGCCTTCACACTAGGTCAGATGGCCGTCTGTTTAATCTTTCAAGGCTGAGGGCAAAAACAAAAATCAGAAGAGTCACTATAAGAGACTTGTTGTTCGCTGATGATGCTGCAGTCGTCACTCAAAGCCAACAGGAGCTTCAGAGCTTGATGAATTGCTTCACCCAAGCATGCAAGGACTTTGGCCTCACAATAAGTCTAAAGAAAACGAATGTGCTGATTCAGTATGTGGGTGCTGCACCAGTTATCACTATCGATAACTATGAATTGGCAGTGGTGCACCACTTCACATACCTAGGGTCCACCATCAATGACAAACTCTCACTGGACACAGAAATTGACAGCCACATTGGCAAAGCTGCAGCTACCTTTGCCCGCCTCACATCGCGTGTTTTGGGGAAACTCCAAACTCACAACGAAGACCAAAGCTGCAGTATATAACGCCTGCGTCACCAGCACACTCCTATATGGCAGCGAGACCTGGACGACCTATGCTAAGCAAGAAAGAAGGCTCAATACCTTCCATTTACGGTGTCTACGCCACATCCTCGGCATCTCGTGGAAAGATAAAGTGACAAATGTCGAGGTGTTGTCACGTGCTGGCCTTCAAAGTATGTATACACTGCTTAGACATCGCAGACTTCACTGGCTTGGCCATGTTTGCCGCATGGAAGATGGTCACATCCCAAAAGACGGACAGTTAGCAGATGGCAAGAGAACAGTTGAGTGACCACAGCTGAGGTTCAAAGATGTGTGCAAGAGAGATATGAGGGCACTGGACATGGATCCAGCAATATGGGAGGATGAAGCTGCCGATCGCACTAAGTGGCAATGCTATTTCACACAACAAGCAGAGGAGAGGAGAAAAAGTCGAAAGGAACACCAGGAAAATAAGCAGCTGAGGGCTGCCACCTCAGGGGCACATTCCCATAGTCAGTTATGACTGGAGGGGCTATTATTATTATGACCACATCATATAGAAGTGCAAGAGAGGTCCGGCAGCCCTAAAAACAATGGCTACAGCGCACCTGAGCAGAGACTACTGTTTCTCTTGTATCATCAGCTGGTCTTGTCTGTAATCAAGTATGGCCTGGGAATACTCTTACTTACTTACTTAGTCGTTCCCCTTCTACCGTGAGGTGTAGAGGTTTGGAAGAGAGAGCGCCAGACCATTCTATCAGCTGTCTTCTTCCTGGCCTGGTTCCATTCTAGTCCTCGGTCCTTCAAATATCACAGTGTGAACGACTGGAACGCATTCAAAACGAAGGGATGCGTATAGTCTTGGGCTGCACGTGAGATACCCCTATTGTGATGCTGTGGCACATGCTTGGATTGCTGTCAATTAGATCCAGATATATGATGGCCCAGGTAAAAGCGTACGTGCATGTAACCACAGACAAAAGGCATCCCCTGCATGGGAACATAGCTGACATCAAAGGAGCGAGAATAAAGAGGGGGATGTCATGGATGGCGCAGGCAGAGGAGACTATTAGACAGGTGACCCCAGTTGAAAATATATTCAACATTGGTTTAACTAACAAGGAAGGCAGTGAGATGCCCTAAAACCAGAATGCTGTATGAAGATGAGACTCATAATCATGGGTAGGAGAAGGAAAACTCTACACCCGCTGCTGCCTGGTAGATAGATGCAGGACAGCCAAAGGTTTAAGGAAGCAGACTTAATTAAACATGCTCGCTGAAATAGGATGTTCTAGACCGAAAGGTGCAGATATGGCAGCCCAGCTGTAAACTATGGCAGAATGTATTCATTACTTAACAACAACTGAAACTGGACTAGAATGGATAGAATAAAAAAAGAAAACTCTGCCTTGTAACACATTCATTTGGTTTCCTCAGTATGTGTCCTTTCCCATACCAAAGTTGTTTTTTGCCACCTCTTGCTTTCCTGGTACTTGACCAGTTTTTTCATCATTTCCACTGTAGATATAAGGCTTTCTCTGGATCAAGACAAAGCCCTCCTTAATAGAGTTAATTCTTCTGTCATGTATGGCTGAGCTGAACCACTTGATCTGGATATTTTGTGCTGGCTATTAATGGGCATACCCCATGTTGCTCTTGTATAGGTCTTCGGGGTTAGGGTTATTTGAAGCTCTTGTGTAGGTCCTGGGGGTTAGGGTTAGTTGTAGCTCTTGTGTAGGTCCTGGGGGTTAGGGTTAGTTGTAGGTCCTGGGGGTTAGGGTTAGTTGTAGGTCCTGGGGGTTAGAGTTAGTTGTAGGTCCTGGGGGTTAGGGTTAGTTGTAGGTCCTGGGGGTTAGGGTTAGTTGTAGGTCCTGGGGGTTAGGGTTAGTTGTAGGTCCTGGGGGTTAGTTGTAGGTCCTGGGGTTTAGGGTTAGTTGTAGGTCCTGGGGGTTATGGTTAGTTGTAGGTCCTGGGGGTTAGGGTTAGTTGTAGGTCCTGGGGGTTAGGGTTAGTTGTAGGTCCTGGGGGTTAGGGTTAGTTGTAGGTCCTGGGGGTTAGGGTTAGTTGTAGGTCCTGGGGGTTAGGGTTAGTTGTAGGTCCTGGGGGTTAGGGTTAGTTGTAGGTCCTGGGGGTTAGGGTTAGTTGTAGGTCCTGGGGGTTAGGGTTAGTTGTAGGTCCTGGGGGTTAGGGTTAGTTGTAGGTCCTGGGGGTTAGGGTTAGTTGTAGGTCCTGGGGGTTAGGGTTAGTTGTAGGTCCTGGGGGTTAGGGTTAGTTGTAGGTCCTGGGGTTTAGGGTTAGTTGTAGGTCCTGGGGGTTAGGGTTAGTTGTAGGTCCTGGGGTTAGGGTTAGTTGTAGCTCTTGTGTAGGTCCTGGGGGTTAGGGCTAGGGTTAGTTGTATGTCCTGGGGGTTAGGGTTAGTTGTAGCTCTTGTGTAGGTGTTGGCAGTCTCTGATGAGACATAGAAAGAATAGGACTACTGAACCCTCATGTAGGTTGTACAAGGTGACTAAAGTGAGGTTGTGTATGTTGTACAAGGTGACTAAAGTGAGGTTGTGCATGTTGTACAAGGTGACTAAAGTGAGGTTGTGTATGTTGTACAAGGTGACTAAAGTGAGGTTGTGTATGTTGTACAAGGTGACTAAAGTGAGGTTGTGTATGTTGTACAAGGTGACTAAAGTGAGGGGGTGTGTATGTTGTACAAGGTGACTAAAGTGAGGGGGTGTATGTTGTACAAGGTGACTAAAGTGAGGTTGTGTATGTTGTACAAGGTGACTAAAGTGAGGTTGTGTATGTTGTACCAGGTGACTAAAGTGAGGTTGTGTATGTTGTACAAGGTGACTAAAGTGAGGTTGTGTATGTTGTACAAGGTGACTAAAGTGAGGTTGTGTATGTTGTATAAGGTGACTAAAGTCAAGGTTGTGTATGTTGTACAAGGTGACTAAAGTGAGGTTGTGTATGTTGTACAAGGTGACTAAAGTGAGGTTGTGTATGTTGTACAAGGTGACTAAAGTGAGGTTGTGTATGTTGTACAAGGTGACTAAAGTCAGGTTGTGTATGTTGTACAAGGTGATTAAAGTGATGTTGTGCATGTTGTACAAGGTGACTAAAGTCAGGTTGTGCATGTTGTGCAAGGTGACTAAAGTCAGGTTGTGCATGTTGTACAAGGTGACTAAAGTCAGGTTGTGCATGTTGTACAAGGTGACTAATGTCAGGTTGTGTATGTTGTACAAGGTGACTAAAGTTAGGTTGTGTATGTTGTACAACGTGACTAATGTCAGTTTGTGTATGTTGTACAAGGTGACTAAAGTCAGGTTGTGCATGTTGTACAAGGTGACTAAAGTCAGGTTGTGTATGTTGTACAAGGTGACTAAAGTCAGGTTGTGCATGTTGTGCAAGAAGACTAAAGTCAGGTTGTGCATGTTGTACAAGGTGACTAAAGTGAGGTTGTGCATGTTGTACAAGGTGACTAAAGTTGGGTTGTGTATGTTGTACAATGTGACTAAAGTTAGGTTGTGTATGTTGTACAAGGTGACTAAAGTCAGGTTGTGCATTTTGTACAAGGTGACTAAAGTCAGGTTGTGTAGGTTGTACAAGGTGACTAAAGATAGGTTGTGTATGTTGTACAAGGTGACTAAAGTCAGGTTGTGTATGTTGTACAAGGTGACTAATGTCAGGTTGTGCATGAGGCTGGAAACCTCATTATGTAAAACAAGTTGCCACATAAACCACAGCTGTAGGAGTGTTTAGTGCAGGCTTTCTTCTAGAGGACAAGCTTCAATGGTGGCTGCATGTTCCACCAGGAGTGCAACCAACGTAGATGATGATGATGATGATGATTAATGGGATCATGTATGATTCTGACATCATTATATTTTGTTTGTGCCCATAATTTTGTGTTGACTGTTACTAGGGTCTTTATAGTGCTAGCGGAAGTATTTGATCTGTCACTATATTCTTACTACTATATACTCTAGTGTCACAACAACTGTAACTGTCATAACATGAATATTACTGTATGCAGCAAGCAATAGATGGCGTAGACTGGATGTTTTATGTATCACAGAGGGATTAACCACACAGACTAGAGACGAGAACATGACACAATCATACAGACAAATCAGCTGATGTAATAAAAGCTGAGCTGAAGTCAGAAGTTGATCATTTCAATTCCCAGATCCTAACTGATTATCATGTTCAAAGTTCTTTTGATTGTAATCAAATTCTGATGTTGTATTCTCATGTTTTGACTTTTGTACTGTATCCATAACAGAATGTCTGTACTTTGTTGCCCCATGTTTCATATTTGTCACGTGTATGTGGACTTCTGTTTTGTTTTCCCTCACACTTCAACCTCATCAATTACCAGGCTGATCAGGAACTGGTGATGGTGCAACAGAGGCAAGCCAAGACAGAGATGAGATCACAAGAAGCTGTAACCAAGGCTAACACAGAGAGGGGCTACATTAAACAGGAGCTGGATAGTGCCAAAGAGGATCTCAAGAATATCAGGTCAGTAAGAAACAGGAATTGGGTGTGTGACTGATGTCACATGCTCTACAGGGAGCTGAATAAACAGAAATGATTGAATAAATGATTGAATAAATGATTGAATAAATGATTGAATAAATGAATGATGCAGGGACAAAGTTAGAGCAGAACTGTGGCATTTTGTTATGAGGGATGGCATGTGACAGTCTGTGATGAGGGTGGAATATGACAGTCTGTCATGAGGGATGGCATGAGACAGTCTGTGATGAGGGTGGAATATGACAGTCTGTCATGAGGGATGGTATGTGACAGTCTGTGATGAGGGTGGAATATGACAGTATGTGATGAGGGATGGCATGTGACAGTCTGTGATGAATGATGGAATAAGACAGTCTGTCATGAGGGATGGTATGTGACAGTCATGAGGGATGATATGTGACACTCTGTCATGAAGGAATGTATCTGACAGTCTGTCGTGAGGGATGGTATGTTACTGTAATGACAAATGGTATCTGACAGTCTGTCATAAGGGATGGTGTCTGAAAGTCTATCTTGAGCGATGGTATGTCACTGTAATAAAGGATGGTATCTGACAATCTGTCATAAGAATGGTGTGTCACTGTCGTGGCAGATGTTGTCTGACAGTCTGTCTTGATGAATGTTATGTTACTGTCATAAAGGATGGCATCAGGCAGTCTGTCATGAAGGATAACATGTGACATCTATCATGAGGGATTGTATGTGACATTCTGTCATGAGGGATGTGACAGTCTGTCAGAAGGGATTGTATAAGACAATCTGTGTTGAAAAATTGTAGGTTTACTGATTGTCATGAGAAATTTGATGAGAAAATCTACTATGAAAGCTAAAATATGGCATTCTTTCTTGAGAGACAGAAAATAACAGTCTGTCATGAGAGGTGGAATCTGACATCAGTCAGAGAGAAAAGATGGACAACTCTTGTGAACAATACCTTTATCTGTTTCCAGTGAGCAGCTGGCAGAAGCCCAGATGACCTTCAAGGCTTATGTCGATAAGATGAATGACATTCACAGGAAACTAGCTGACAACGAGCGGGAGATGGAAGTGCTAAAGGTGAAGAATGAGAATGCCAGGATCTCCGAGGAAAAGCAGGCCACAAAGGTGAGCAAGTTTACAGGTGAGCAAGGGAGTACGTGCACACCATTGTCTTTAATTTCATCACTATAGTTTTTAACATCATTGTCATTATTTGTATCATGACTACTATGGTTTGTAACATTGTTATCATTGTTTGTAACATTGTTATCATTGTTTGTAACATTGTTATCATTGCTTGTAACATTGTTATCATTGTTTGTAACACTATCATTGTTTGTAACATTGTTATAATTGTTTGTAACATTGTTATCATTGTTTGTAACATTGATTTCATTGTTTGTAACATTGTTTGTAACATTGTTATTATTTTTTGTAACATTGTTATCATTGTTTGTAACATTGTTAGTAACTTTGTTATCATTGTTTGTAACATAGTTATCATTGTTTGTGACATTGTTATCATTGTTTGAAACATTGTTATCATTGTTTGTTTATCATTGTTTGTAACATTGTTATTATTGTTTACAACATTGTTATTATTGTTTGTAACATTGTTATCATTGTTTGTAACATTGTTATAATTGTTTGTAACATTGTTATTAATGTTTGTAACATTGTTATCATTGTTTGAAACATTGTTATCATTGTTAGTAACATTGTTATCATTGTTTGTAACATTGTTATCATTGTTTGTAACATTGTTATTGTTTGTAACATTGGTATCATTGTTTGTAACATTGTTATTATTGTTTGTAACATTGTTATCATTGTTTGTAACATTGTTATCATTGTTTGTAACATTGTTATTATTGTTTGCAACATTGTTATCATTGTTTATAACATCACTATCATAGTAACATTGTTATCATTGTTTGTAACATTGTTATCATTGTTTGTAACATTACTGTTAGAGTAACATTGTTAGTAACATCACTATCATAGTAACATTGTTATTTTATTTTGTTTGTAATATGATCACCATTGTCTGTAACATGATCACCATTGTTTGTTACATGATCATCATTGTATGTAACATGATCACCATTGTCTGTAACATGATCACCATTGTTTATAACATGATCCCCATTGTCTTTAACATGATCACCATTGTTTATAACATGATCACCATTGTCTGTAACACGATCACCATTGTTTATAACATGATCACCATTGTCTGTAACATGATCACCATTGTTTATAACATTATCACCATTGTCTGTAACATGATCACCATTGTTTATAACATGATCACCATTGTCTGTAACATGATCACCATTGTTTATAACATGATCACCATTGTCTGTAACATGATCACCATTGTTTGTTACATGGATACTATTGTTAGTAACATCATTACCATTGTTAGTAACATCATTACCAATTAACATGGTCACTGTCAAAATGGTGTCAAAGTGAAAGGTAAGACGTATACCAGAAACACTACAAAAACACCACACTACAACTATCCGTGATGGACTTATCGCGGGACAGCACCACGACTCGTAACACACTGAGGGCCACATGAACAGTGGATGACACAGACTAATTGAAGACTCCAATAGCACTTATCCCTTTATTCATGGAACAATAACTTGGCCAAACGTTGCCAGAGTGAGAAACAAAAATGCATGCTACCATTGCAAATCATACGACAGTTCTACACTATCAAAAAGCCTCATGGCAGAATGTGACCACCACTCACCATAGCGGAAAACAAGGCAGGCTACAGTGCCAAACAATAATGAATTCACGGTAATACTTACTATGCCAGAAATAACTTACAGCTTGCACTACTGTCAAGATATGGGAAATAACTAGTTCTCCATAACACATATACCAGGACTAAACACCTTAATGGCAAAAACGCTGTCCCACTTATATGGCTAGTATATACAGTAATACAATGTACCGGCATCCAAAAAAACACGTCCACTGGAGACGGCTACTATCTTGAGAAGTCCCAATGACTTCCTTTTGCGCCAAAATTTGAGCTGATATATCACATGATATCACCTGACTGGTCACTCTAAGCCGAAACTCAGGCCTGCGAGTTTCGTACACAGCCCAGAACAACCGACCAAGCATACAAGTCAAACATACATTATGTGACAGTCACCATTGTTTGTAACGTGTGCACCAGTGTTTGCAATATGGTCACCATTGTTTGTAACATGACCACCATTGTTTGTAACATGGTCACTGTCAGGGCACAGTCTAGGCGATGTCCCCAGTTGTCAAGAACTGTATAGTTGTCAGGATATAAAAGATGTATCTTACTTGTCAGAGCATAATATTATGGTGGGTGTGGGTTGTATGAAGATGGTGATCAACAATGGCTCGTACGAATTAACCCAACGCCACTGGCACAGTTCCATAACATTTATTAGACTGATAGATAAATCGTGGAAATCAATTACATGTAGCAAGCATACTGACTCACCTCCAGGCTAACATTGCCTGCAGGAAATAACTCTGAACTCCCGTGTTCACGAACTGACCTTACAAGAACACACACTAACAGTACACATAAAGTCCTTAGTGCGGCATACCTTCCTCGCACAATCATAACACCATCCAGGTGTGATCCACTTATTATTAGTGGTTGGCGGCATTAAGCATCGCCATCTAGATTCTCCCAAAATCTCATCCAGGCGGGAATTCAACAACGCCTGTATTATTCCGATAACGCTACAAGGCGGGAAAGGCATCGCATTTCCAGTAGCTCCATGGGCGGACACTGCAACGCCCTATACTGTTCTCCACGAACAGAATATAAATATGGTTCCAGCAGGAACACTTCCAGGCGGTACAATAATCTTCGCCTGTACAATAGGTAGGACCTACACAACATATAATAAATATATCCTCACATATTAGAATAATCACATCTGTGTTTCTCCGCAGTCACACAATACGAGCTCACAGCTCGGCTACTAATCACAGACTCGAGCGTACAGCTTGGCTGCCAAACACAGACTGTCTCAGTCACCCCACACTTGTATTCACTCAAACGCTCTCTCCCAGCGCATGCACAAGTCACAACAATGCTGACATAAAGTCAGACCTTAACTCAATACCTGAGTTACACTTTACCAAGTGTTAACAACAGTTCAGTGACCTTTAACACCAATCCCTATCATCATTTAAACTCATGAAACTGTTCTGTGACAGTCACCATTGTTTGTTACATGACCACCATTGTTTGTTACATGACCACCATTGTTTGTTACATGGTCACTATTTATTGTAACATGACCACCAATGTTTGTTACATGACTACCATTGTTTGTTACATGACTACCATTGTTTGTTACATGACTACCATTGTTTGTTACATGACTACCATTGTTTGTTACATGACCACCATTGTTTGTTACATGACCACCATTGTTTGTTACATGACTACCATTGTTTGTTACATGACCACCATTGTTTGTTACATGACCACCATTGTTTGTTACATGACCACCATTGTTTGTTACATGACCACCATTGTTTGTTACATGGTCACTATTTATTGTAACATGACCACCAATGTTTGTTACATGACCACCAATGTTTGTTACATGACTACCATTGTTTGTTACATGACCACCAATGTTTGTTACATGACCACCATTGTTTGTTACATGACCACCATTGTTTGTTACATGGTCACTATTTATTGTAACATAACCACCAATGTTTGTTACATGACCACCAATGTTTGTTACATGACTACCATTGTTTGTTACATGACCACCATTGTTTGTTACATGACCACCATTGTTTGTTACATGACCACCATTGTTTGTTACATGACCACTAATGTTTGTTACATGACCACCAATGTTCGTTACATAGTCACTATTTATTGTAACATAACCACCAATGTTTGTTACATGACCACCAATGTTTGTTACATGACCACCATTGTTTGTTACATGACTACCATTGTTTGTTACATGACCACCATTGTTTGTTACATGACCACCATTGTTTGTTACATGACCACCATTGTTTGTTACATGACCACCATTGTTTGTTACATGACCACCATTGTTTGTTACATGACCACCATTGTTTGTTACATGACCACCATTGTTTGTTACATGACCACCATTGTTTGTTACATGACCACCATTGTTTGTTACATGACCACCATTGTTTGTTACATGACCACCATTGTTTGTTACATGACCACCATTGTTTGTTACATGACCACCATTGTTTGTTACATGACCACCATTGTTTGTTACATGACCACCATTGTTTGTTACATGACCACCATTGTTTGTTACATGACCACCATTGTTTGTTACATGACCACCATTGTTTGTTACATGACCACCATTGTTTGTTACATGACCACCATTGTTTGTTATGGGACCACCATTGTTTGTTACATGACCACCATTGTTTGTTACATGACCACCATTGTTTGTAACATGACCACCATTGTTTGTTATGGGACCACCATTGTTTGTTACATGACCACCATTGTTTGTTACATGACCAAATGAATTTACATGACCACCATTGTTTGTTACATGACCACCATTGTTTGTTACATGACCACCATTGTTTGTTACATGACCACCATTGTTTGTTACATGACCACCATTGTTTGTTACATGACCACCATTGTTTGTTACATGACCACCATTGTTTGTTACATGACCACCAATGTTTGTTACATGACCACCATTGTTTGTTACATGACCACCATTGTTTGTTACATGACCACCATTGTTTGTTACATCTTGACCACCATGGTCACTATTTGTTTTGTAACATGACCACCATGTTTGTTACATGACCAACATTGTTTGTTACATGACCACCTTACCACCATTGTTTGTAACATGACCACCAATTTTTGTTACCAAAATGTTTGTTTTACATGACCACCATAACTCTCTACCTTGTTTGTTTACATGACCACCAATGTTTGTTACATGACCACCATTGTTTGTTACATGACCACCATTGGTTTGTTTGACCACCATTGTTTGTTACATGACCACCATTGTTTGTTACAAAACCACTATTTTTGTAAACATGACCACCATTGTTTGTTACCATGACCACCAATTGTTTGTTACATGAACCACCATTGTTACATGACCACCACCAATTGTTTGTTACATGACCACCATTGTTTGTTACATGACAAACCTACCCAAAAACCCACCATTGTTTGTTACATGACCACCATTGTTTGTTACACCACCCATGTTTGTTACATGACCACCATTGTTTGTTTACATGACCACCATTGTTTGTTATGGACCACACTATTTATTTGTAACAACATGACCACCAATGTTTGTTCCACCAACCATGACCACCAATGTTTGTTTTAACATGACCACCATTGTGTTTGTTACATGACCACCCATATTGTTTGGACCAACTAACAAAGTTTGTTACATGACCACCATTGTTTGGTCATGTTTACCCACCACCACCATTACATATACCACTAATGTTTATTGTAACATACCCATTAAAAACCACCAATGTTTGTTACATGACCACCAATGTTTGTTACATGACCACCATTGTTTGTTACATGACCACCATTGTTTGTTACATGACCACAATTGTTTGTTAAATGACCACCATTGTTTGTTACATGACCACCAACGTTTGTTACATGACCACCATTGTTTGTTACATGACCACCATTGTTTGGAAAAAGTGTTTTGTTAAATGAAATTTATTGCTGATTTGTTTCGTGTATATCCATGACCACCAATGTTTGTTAAGAAGTTGTAAGTTACACAAAACCACATGTTTGTTACATGACCACCATTGTATGTTAAACATGAACCTTGTTTTGTACACATAGTTGTACCTATTTTTGTTAACCCCTTACTGACCCCAATGTTTGTTACAAACATTGGACAAGACGAGAACATACCCCCAAGGTGGTTTTTACATTAATTGTTTGTTTATTGCTTTTATTGTAACAGAGACCAATGTTTGTTCCATGGCAAAGGTCACTGAGGCTGAGTTTTACTACAACCATTTGGAGAATGGGAACCAGCAGAAGGAGCATGAGATAAACCAATGAAAGTTACAGACCACAAACTTTTGGAAGTTTGTTACACGTCTGTAACCACCACTTTGTTTGTTACTACACCGTTTGTTACCTGACCCAATTGTTTGAAATGCTCTACACATTGTTTGTTACCTGTACCACCCGTTTTATCATGAAATCCATGGGTTTGTTCTACACCATCTGTAACCTGTGCCCCTTATCATGAAATCCTTGGGATTTGCTCTATATCCAGTCTGTATAAACCTGTAACCCCTTATCAAAAAACCAGTGCGTTTTGGTAATGCTCTACATTTTTCTGTTTCCCCTGGGCCCCCTTATCAGACGAATCATATTCAAGGGGTTGCTTTTAATTGTGTCTTATTGCCTGTGAGAACCCTTTATCAGCAAAATCCTGAGGGGTTGCTACTACAACGTTTGTGGGAAACCTGAAACTTAGTAAGAACAAAACTTTTGGAAGTTGCTCTACACGTCTGTAACCTGTAGCCCCTTATCAGAAATCCTTGGGGTTGCTCTACACGTCTGTAACCTGTAACCCCTTATCAGAAATCCTTGGGGTTGCTCTACACGTCTGTAACCTGTAACCCCTTATCAGAAATCCTTGGGGTTGCTCTACACGTCTGTAACCTGTAACCCCTTATCAGAATTCCCTGGGGACAGCTTTATTTCAGAAACTGGATTTATTCGGTATTGAAATGTCACCCAAATTGTTAGAAACATAGCCCAAATTGTTAGAAACGTAGCCCAAATTGTTAGAAACATAGCCCAAATTGTCAGAAACGTAGCCCAATTTGTCAGAAACGTAGCCCAAATTGTTAGAAACGTAGCCCAAATTGTTAGAAACGTAGCCCAAATTGTTAGAAACATAGCCCAAATTGTTAGAAACGTAGCCCAAATTCACTAGAACAGCCCAAATTCACTCTACAGTCTGTAACCTGTAACCTAGAACCCCTTATCAGAATTCACTAGAACAGCCCAAATTTCACCCAGAAAAGCTGGTCCTTTTTACGTCCTTATCAACTGAGATATTAGTAATAATAATAATAAATTCTTTAAGCACCAAACACGGCGCAAAAGGCAGAAACCAGTGCTCTCCAGGTTGTACGTTGTGACGCCACTCCTCTTAGCTCTTAATAAATTCTTTAAGCACCAAACACGGCGCATAAGGCAGAAACCAGTGCTCTTGCACATTGTTTAATCCCAACGTTCTTCCTTCTCTTATTATTGTTCTTCTGAGTGTTTCTTTTGGTCTTCCTTTTTTCCTCTTACCCTCAGGAACCCAAGTGAGCGCCTGTAGTGGTATTCTGTTGTTTTGCATTCGTAGGACATGACCGATATATGACCATCGTCTTTTCCTTATATAGTTGGAGACATATTTCTGCCTAGAGTCTTTTCTTATTTGTCGATTAGTCTTGAATTCTTTCCAACTGATGTTCATGAGTTTTCTAAGACATTTGTTTTCGAATGTATTCAGCTTGTTCTCCAATGATTTTGTTATTTTCCAACTCTCACAGCCGTATGTTAACACTGAGATAACATTTGAATTAAACAGACGAAGCTTGGTATGTATATTCAATGATCGTAATTTCCAAATGTTAGATAATCTATTGAAGGCGCTAGCTGCCAAAGCAATTCTAGTATGAATTTCTCTTGTTGTGTCACCATCCTGAGTCATTTTACTGCCTAAATAATTGAAACTTTCAACTTTCTGTAGTTTTTCCCCGTTCAGGATGATATTAAAGGTCTCGTTAGAAAAGTTCATAACTTTAGTTTTAGAGGCATTTATTTGGAGACCTTTTTTAACCGAAAGATGACACAAATTATTTACTGCTTCTTGGGATTGTCTGGGTGTTGAACTTAAGAATGCTAAATCATCTGCGAAATCCAGGTCCCCCAGGAATTTTCCATTTGTGTTAGTAATTTTCCATTATATTAGTAATAGGTTTTGTATATTAAATTTATTGCGCACGAGAACGCACATTTTTGGAGATTTTGAAATCAACGCGCTTGTTGTCAACAAAAGGCAGATGACATATCTGCTGAGAGAATCAAGCAGGATCCCTACCAGACAGTATGGTCTGTGTTATATATTTTAGCCCTGCGTTCGGGCATATTGATTTTTACTTGGTGATCGGCTCACTGCATTCAAGACATAGCCCCAGTATCACAGAGTAAGGTATTGCTTTAATTGATTAAATATTTATTGAATTAATTTCGTCATTGACATACATTCTACAAGTCGACCTCTAGCTGGTACCATCATGCGGTGGGACCAGAATGGATCAAACTTGAACGTTAATGTATTGGAAGTCTCGAGCATGTTTATAATGAAACTTGTTTACTGAAAGTAAGGGATCTACGTTATTGAATATTGGAATCGCCGTCATACGAGTAACGGCTTATATGGAAAGGTGAACCAAAAGTTAGAAGTTCATCCTATGTTATATTGATCAAGTTAATGATTATAGTATGATATCTAGAAGTCGTATTCTGTTGACAATCTAGATAGGAGGGAATATCTATTTGATTGGATCCTATACTCTTGGTTGTACAATGAGGGATTGTCCTTGAAAGGTCAACCGTCGTAGAGAACATTTGTTAAACCTGCTATTCACCATTATAAGATGAACCTTCGAGATTATGCCAATGTACTTTATGATGATTAACCATGTACCTAATGGAATCTGACATACCATTTTATCAGGAAGGAATTTTCGTATATATGCAAGATTTTCGTATCGTCCTTGTCAACGTGATTGTCAAATAAACTGTGGATTATAACTTTAATCAATCATGAGTTCCAGTATCCTTCCCTTGACACTGTTGATGTTGATGTGACCGTTAGGACTTTGACTATTCGTACATTCATCTTAAAAGAACTTTCGTGTCAGATACACAAAATTAGCTAACTGTCATCCCTTACACCATTCAAAGCGTATGATTATCATCCAAACAAGACAGCTACAAATGGCAGTTACAATAGCCCAAATTGTTAGAAACGTAGCCCAAATTCACTAGAATAGCCTTAATTCACTAGAATAGCCCAAATTCACTAGAATAGCCCAAATTGTTAGAAATGTAGCCCAAATTCACTAGAATAGCCTAAATTCAATAGAATAGCCCAAATTCACTAGAATAGTGCAAATTCACTAGAATAACCCAAATTCACTAGAATAGCCAAACTCACTAGAATAGCCCAAATTCACTAGAATAGACCAAATTCACTTGAACAGCCCAAATTCACTAGAACAGCCCAAATTCACTAGAATAGCCCAAATTCACTAGAATAGACCAAATTCACTAGAATAGCCCAAATTCACTAGAATAGCCCAAATTCACTAGAATAGCCCAAATTGCCCAATCTACATAAATTTTAAAAAATTACACATTTGCCCAAAATAGTCAAAAATTGCCCAATCTGCTTTAAAAAAATAGCACAGTTACCCAAAATGGTCAAAAATAGCCCAAATTGTAATAGAAAAGTAGCCCACATAAATTTTTGATTATCAGAATATTTCAGTTTTTGGGTGTTGAGATTATAGATGATTGACCTGTAGTACTTTCTAGAGTGGTTTAGTAAGACCAGGGGGCTGCACATGCTAATGTACTACATGTAATGTTAGACAAATAAGAGTAATAAAACAAAACTGTAGATGCGGTTTGTCTGAAGAATGTTAAAAATCTCATGGACAGCTAAGATAACTAATGGAGAATGCTAGGGAAGAGCTAGTGAACAAAGTAATAAATATAAGGAGAAGACAAATAAACTTTGATTGGACGGACATGTGATGAGAAGAGGAGCTCTCTACAATAGAGGGAAAATAGAGGGAAATAGTAATGGAGAAAAGATGATGAGTAGCTTTAGACTATAGCATGTGACAAGATCAACAACAGAACTGCATGTGACAAGATCAACAACAGAACTGCATGTGACAAGATCAACAACAGAACTGCATGTGACAAGATCAACAACAGAACTGCATGTGACAAGATCAACAACAGAATTGCATGTGACAAGATCAACAACAGAACTGCATGTGACAAGATCAACAACAGAACTGCATGTGACAAGATCAACAACAGAACTGCATGTGACAAGATCAACAACAGAACTGCATGTGACAAGATCAACAACAGAACTGCATGTGACAAGATCAACAACAGAACTGCATGTGACAAGATCAACAACAGAACTGCATGTGACAAGATCAACAACAGAACTGCATGTGACAAGATCAACAACAGAACTGCATGTGACAAGATCAACAACAGAACTGCATGTGACAAGATCAACAACAGAACTGCATGTGACAAGATCAACAACAGAACTGCATGTGACAAGATCAACAACAGAACTGCATGTGACAAGATCAACAACAGAACTGCATGTGACAAGATCAACAACAGAACTGCATGTGACAAGATCAACAACAGAACTGCATGTGACAAGATCAACAACAGAACTGCATGTGACAAGATCAACAACAGAACTGCATGTGACAAGATCAACAACAGAACTGCATGTGACAAGATCAACAACAGAACTGCATGTGACAAGATCAACAACAGAACTGCATGTGACAAGATCAACAACAGAACTGCATGTGACAAGATCAACAACAGAACTGCATGTGACAAGATCAACAACAGAACTGCATGTGACAAGATCAACAACAGAACTGCATGTGACAAGATCAACAACAGAACTGCATGTGACAAGATCAACAACAGAACTGCATGTGACAAGATCAACAACAGAACTGATAGACAATATTAACTATCATGATATGTGGAGGGGCACGATTGTAGATGTTCTTATAATAGTGATCTAAGAGAAGTTCACCCGTGTGTTACCGGGGCCCGAAAGGGGAGCAAAGAATAGTAACACTGCACCCTACCACGCATGTCGTAAAAGGCGACTAAGGAGGGTATGGGCATGGGGCTGTTTACCCCATCCCGTAAAAACTTCGCACAGTGGGCTGATCACCTGCTTGCCAACCAATCTGATTACGGAAACAATGATAGATTGTTTGGTCTGTTTTTGTTCCACAAAGACGCCACTAGGCGTGGTGGAAACAGCGATAGATTGATCAATTTGTTGTTGCCCTAAGACGCCACTAGGCGTACTGGCCACATACTGCTTTGCCGGTTGATGGCTAAGGATGGAAGAAGAGAAGAAGAGAAATTAGAATACACAAATTGTAGATGTTCTTATAGAAGTCGTGTAAGAGAAATTAGACTACACAAAGTGTAGATGTTTTTATAATAGTGATCTAAGAGAAATTAAAGTACAAAATTTGTTGATTAACTTATAGTAGAGATGTAAGAAAATTAGAATACACTAATTGTAGATGTTCTTATAGTAGTTATGTAAGAGAAATTAAAGTACACAATTTGTAGACGTTCTTATAGTAATGATGTAAGAGAAATTAGAGTACAAAAATTGTAGATGATCTTCTAGAAGTGATGTAAGAGAAATTAGAATACACAAATTGTAGCTGATCTTGTAGAAGTGATGTAAGAGAAATTAGAATACACAAATTGTAGCTGATCTTGTAGAAGTGATGTAAGAGAAATTAGAATACACAAATTGTAGATGATCTTGTAGAAGGGATGTAAGAGAAATTAGAATACACAAATTGTAGATGATCTTCTAGAAGTGATGTAAGAGAAATTAGAATACACAAATTGTAGATCATCTTCTAGAAGTGATGTAAGAGAAATTATAATACACAAATTGTAGATCATCTTCTAGAAGTGATGTAAGAGAAATTAGAATACACAAATTGTAGCTGATCTTGTAGAAGTGATGTAAGAGAAATTAGAGTACACAAATTGTAGATCATCTTGTAGAAGTGATGTAAGAGAAATTAGAATACACAAATTGTAGATCATCTTCTAGAAGTGATGTAAGAGAAATTATAATACACAAATTGTAGATCATCTTCTAGAAGTGATGTAAGAGAAATTAGAATACACAAATTGTAGATGATTTTCTAGAAGTGATGTAAGAGAAATTAGAATACACAAATTGTAGCTGATCTTGTAGAAGTGATGTAACAGAAATTATAATACACAAATTGTAGATGATCTTGTAGAAGTGATGTAAGAGAAATTAGAATACACAAATTGTAGATGATCTTCTAGAAGTGATGTAAGAGAAATTAGAATACACATATTGTAGATCATCTTGTAGAAGTGGTGTAAGAGAAATTAGAATACACATATTGTAGATCATCTTCTAGAAGTGATGTAAGAGAAATTAGAATACACAAATTGTAGATCATCTTGTAGAAGTGATGTAAGAGAAATTAGAATACACAAATTGTAGCTGATCTTGTAGAAGTGATGTAAGAGAAATTAGAATACACAAATTGTAGATGATCTTGTAGAAGTGATGTAAGAGAAATTAGAATACACATATTGTAGATCATCTTGTAGAAGTGATGTAAGAGAAATTAGAATACACAAATTGTAGATCATCTTGTAGAAGTGATGTAAGAGAAATTAGAATACACAAATTGTAGATCATCTTGTAGAAGTGATGTAAGAGAAATTAGAATACACATATTGTAGCTGATCTTGTAGAAGTGATGTAAGAGAAATTAGAATACACATATTGTAGATCATCTTCTAGAAGTGATGTAAGAGAAATTAGAATACACAAATTGTAGATCATCTTGTAGAAGTGATGTAAGAGAAATTAGAATACACAAATTGTAGCTGATCTTGTAGAAGTGATGTAAGAGAAATTAGAATACACAAATTGTAGATGATCTTGTAGAAGTGATGTAAGAGAAATTAGAATACACATATTGTAGATCATCTTGTAGAAGTGATGTAAGAGAAATTAGAATACACAAATTGTAGATCATCTTGTAGAAGTGATGTAAGAGAAATTAGAATACACAAATTGTAGATGATCTTGTAGAAGTGATGTAAGAGAAATTAGAATACACATATTGTAGATCATCTTGTAGAAGTGGTGTAAGAGAAATTAGAATACACATATTGTAGATCATCTTCTAGAAGTGATGTAAGAGAAATTAGAATACACAAATTGTAGATCATCTTGTAGAAGTGATGTAAGAGAAATTAGAATACACAAATTGTAGCTGATCTTGTAGAAGTGATGTAACAGAAATTAGAGTACACAAATTGTAGATGATCTTGTAGAAGTGATGTAAGAGAAATTAGAATACACATATTGTAGATCATCTTGTAGAAGTGATGTAAGAGAAATTAGAATACACAAATTGTAGCTGATCTTGTAGAAGTGATGTAACAGAAATTAGAGTACACAAATTGTAGATGATCTTGTAGAAGTGATGTAAGAGAAATTAGAATACACATATTGTAGATCATCTTCTAGAAGTGATGTAAGAGAAATTAGAATACACAAATTGTAGATCATCTTGTAGAAGTGATGTAAGAGAAATTAGAATACACAAATTGTAGCTGATCTTGTAGAAGTGATGTAACAGAAATTAGAGTACACAAATTGTAGATCATCTTCTAGAAGTGATGTAAGAGAAATTAGAATACACATATTGTAGATCATCTTGTAGAAGTGATGTAAGAGAAATTAGAATACACATATTGTAGATCATCTTGTAGAAGTGATGTAAGAGAAATTAGAATACACAAATTGTAGATCATCTTGTAGAAGTGATGTAAGAGAAATTAGAATACACATATTGTAGATCATCTTGTAGAAGTGATGTAAGAGAAATTAGAATACACATATTGTAGATCATCTTGTAGAAGTGATGTAAGAGAAATTAGAATACACATATTGTAGATCATCTTGTAGAAGTGATGTAAGAGAAATTAGAATACACATATTGTAGATCATCTTGTAGAAGTGATGTAAGAGAAATTAGAATACACAAATTGTAGATCATCTTGTAGAAGTGATGTAAGAGAAATTAGAATACACATATTGTAGATCATCTTGTAGAAGTGGTGTAAGAGAAATTAGAATACACATATTGTAGATCATCTTCTAGAAGTGATGTAAGAGAAATTAGAATACACAAATTGTAGATCATCTTGTAGAAGTGATGTAAGAGAAATTAGAATACACAAATTGTAGCTGATCTTGTAGAAGTGATGTAACAGAAATTAGAGTACACAAATTGTAGATGATCTTGTAGAAGTGATGTAAGAGAAATTAGAATACACAAATTGTAGATGATCTTGTAGAAGTGATGTAAGAGAAATTAGAATACACAAATTGTAGATCATCTTCTAGAAGTGATGTAAGAGAAATTAGAATACACATATTGTAGATCATCTTGTAGAAGTGGTGTAAGAGAAATTAGAATACACATATTGTAGATCATCTTCTAGAAGTGATGTAAGAGAAATTAGAATACACAAATTGTAGATCATCTTGTAGAAGTGATGTAAGAGAAATTAGAATACACAAATTGTAGCTGATCTTGTAGAAGTGATGTAAGAGAAATTAGAGTACACAAATTGTAGCTGATCTTGTAGAAGTGATGTAAGAGAAATTAGAATACACAAATTGTAGATCATCTTGTAGAAGTGATGTAAGAGAAATTAGAATACACAAATTGTAGATGATCTTGTAGAAGTGATGTAAGAGAAATTAGAATACACATATTGTAGATCATCTTCTAGAAGTGATGTAAGAGAAATTAGAATATACAAATTGTAGATCATCTTGTAGAAGTGATGTAAGAGAAATTAGAATACACAAATTGTAGCTGATCTTGTAGAAGTGATGTAAGAGAAATTAGAATACACAAATTGTAGATGATCTTGTAGAAGTGATGTAAGAGAAATTAGAATACACAAATTGTAGATGATCTTCTAGAAGTGATGTAAGAGAAATTAGAATACACAAATTGTAGATCATCTTCTAGAAGTGATGTAAGAGAAATTATAATACACAAATTGTAGATCATCTTCTAGAAGTGATGTAAGAGAAATTAGAATACACAAATTGTAGATGATTTTCTAGAAGTGATGTAAGAGAAATTAGAATACACAAATTGTAGCTGATCTTGTAGAAGTGATGTAACAGAAATTATAATACACAAATTGTAGATGATCTTGTAGAAGTGATGTAAGAGAAATTAGAATACACAAATTGTAGATGATCTTCTAGAAGTGATGTAAGAGAAATTAGAATACACATATTGTAGATCATCTTGTAGAAGTGGTGTAAGAGAAATTAGAATACACATATTGTAGATCATCTTCTAGAAGTGATGTAAGAGAAATTAGAATACACAAATTGTAGATCATCTTGTAGAAGTGATGTAAGAGAAATTAGAATACACAAATTGTAGCTGATCTTGTAGAAGTGATGTAAGAGAAATTAGAATACACAAATTGTAGATGATCTTGTAGAAGTGATGTAAGAGAAATTAGAATACACATATTGTAGATCATCTTGTAGAAGTGATGTAAGAGAAATTAGAATACACAAATTGTAGATCATCTTGTAGAAGTGATGTAAGAGAAATTAGAATACACAAATTGTAGATCATCTTGTAGAAGTGATGTAAGAGAAATTAGAATACACATATTGTAGCTGATCTTGTAGAAGTGATGTAAGAGAAATTAGAATACACATATTGTAGATCATCTTCTAGAAGTGATGTAAGAGAAATTAGAATACACAAATTGTAGATCATCTTGTAGAAGTGATGTAAGAGAAATTAGAATACACAAATTGTAGCTGATCTTGTAGAAGTGATGTAAGAGAAATTAGAATACACAAATTGTAGATGATCTTGTAGAAGTGATGTAAGAGAAATTAGAATACACATATTGTAGATCATCTTGTAGAAGTGATGTAAGAGAAATTAGAATACACAAATTGTAGATCATCTTGTAGAAGTGATGTAAGAGAAATTAGAATACACAAATTGTAGATGATCTTGTAGAAGTGATGTAAGAGAAATTAGAATACACATATTGTAGATCATCTTGTAGAAGTGGTGTAAGAGAAATTAGAATACGCATATTGTAGATCATCTTCTAGAAGTGATGTAAGAGAAATTAGAATACACAAATTGTAGATCATCTTGTAGAAGTGATGTAAGAGAAATTAGAATACACAAATTGTAGCTGATCTTGTAGAAGTGATGTAACAGAAATTAGAGTACACAAATTGTAGATGATCTTGTAGAAGTGATGTAAGAGAAATTAGAATACACATATTGTAGATCATCTTGTAGAAGTGATGTAAGAGAAATTAGAATACACAAATTGTAGCTGATCTTGTAGAAGTGATGTAACAGAAATTAGAGTACACAAATTGTAGATGATCTTGTAGAAGTGATGTAAGAGAAATTAGAATACACATATTGTAGATCATCTTCTAGAAGTGATGTAAGAGAAATTAGAATACACAAATTGTAGATCATCTTGTAGAAGTGATGTAAGAGAAATTAGAATACACAAATTGTAGCTGATCTTGTAGAAGTGATGTAACAGAAATTAGAGTACACAAATTGTAGATCATCTTCTAGAAGTGATGTAAGAGAAATTAGAATACACATATTGTAGATCATCTTGTAGAAGTGATGTAAGAGAAATTAGAATACACATATTGTAGATCATCTTGTAGAAGTGATGTAAGAGAAATTAGAATACACAAATTGTAGATCATCTTGTAGAAGTGATGTAAGAGAAATTAGAATACACATATTGTAGATCATCTTGTAGAAGTGATGTAAGAGAAATTAGAATACACATATTGTAGATCATCTTGTAGAAGTGATGTAAGAGAAATTAGAATACACATATTGTAGATCATCTTGTAGAAGTGATGTAAGAGAAATTAGAATACACAAATTGTAGATCATCTTGTAGAAGTGATGTAAGAGAAATTAGAATACACATATTGTAGATCATCTTCTAGAAGTGATGTAAGAGAAATTAGAATACACATATTGTAGATCATCTTGTAGAAGTGGTGTAAGAGAAATTAGAATACACATATTGTAGATCATCTTCTAGAAGTGATGTAAGAGAAATTAGAATACACAAATTGTAGATCATCTTGTAGAAGTGATGTAAGAGAAATTAGAATACACAAATTGTAGCTGATCTTGTAGAAGTGATGTAACAGAAATTAGAGTACACAAATTGTAGATGATCTTGTAGAAGTGATGTAAGAGAAATTAGAATACACAAATTGTAGATGATCTTGTAGAAGTGATGTAAGAGAAATTAGAATACACAAATTGTAGATGATCTTCTAGAAGTGATGTAAGAGAAATTAGAATACACATATTGTAGATCATCTTGTAGAAGTGGTGTAAGAGAAATTAGAATACACATATTGTAGATCATCTTCTAGAAGTGATGTAAGAGAAATTAGAATACACAAATTGTAGATGATCTTGTAGAAGTGATGTAAGAGAAATTAGAATACACAAATTGTAGATGATCTTGTAGAAGTGATGTAAGAGAAATTAGAATACACATATTGTAGATCATCTTCTAGAAGTGATGTAAGAGAAATTAGAATACACAAATTGTAGCTGATCTTGTAGAAGTGATGTAAGAGAAATTAGAGTACACAAATTGTAGATGATCTTGTAGAAGTGATGTAAGAGAAATTAGAATACACAAATTGTAGATGTACAGTAATATCATAATTAGCGCTTACCCATATAGCACAGCTTTGCTGCAGTGCTTTTTAATTTTGATTGCCTTGTTTTTAATGAAGTCTGAAAGTCCATAAAAGTTGGTGAATTAGCAAGTTAAATGAACTGTCCAAGAGCAACCATCACATGCATGTACATAGCCAATCAATGTGCATCAATGTATGTTCACACCTAGTCAGCAGTCTTCTCTGTTCAAGCTCTGCCAGAATCAGGCTTGTTCTGGATGCAGTAGTGGGTCAGCTGATAACTCTCTTCAACATAAGTCCACCTTCCACCCAACTTTTGTAACCAAGTCCCCATTTTGTGTGTGTGTGCATTGTTTTCAATTGCTGTTTATGATCATTATCTGTATCATTATCTTGAATGTTGGAGAGATAGATTAGCTAGAGTAGAGCTGTGTGGTGTAAAAGAAATTAGGACAAGAAATGTTAGATATAGTTCAGGAATTATGTATATTTGTTAGAGTATACTGAAATATTCATGTCACAATTGTTTTTATTCAAATCTACAATAGAAAGATCTCCACATTCAAATGGTGACTGACCTGGGGCATCAGAGATTGGCTTTGGAAGTACAGCTGCAGAAGGTGACACGCAAGAATCTGGAAAAGGCTGTGGAGATCCAAGACTGTGACAAGAAAATTGCCATATGGTAAAGTTTTAACAGATAAGGGATAGTTATCTCATCATCATCATTTCACTTTTTAACTCCTTGCAGAGAATAGAGCCAGCGCTGCAGCTTGGTAGAAGATTGCACCAAAGCATTGATGTGCTCTTGTAGTGATAGATTCTGTAGCAACTTGTTTGACATAACGAGGTAGCTAGCCTCCTACACAACCTCATGTGCTTTTGTAGTGGTAGATTCTGTAGCAACTTGTTTGACATAACGAGGTAGCTAGCCTCCTACACAACCTCATATTTCTTGTTTCTTATGACATGCCCAAGGAAGCACTAGCCTATTCTTTCATGGTGTCTGTCATGATATTTATCCCACAATTTACCTTCAGTGTCAAGGTTGTGATTCTATTGTTATTACTGTTTGTTATATATAAGCTAAAGGACTCTTAGCTATGTTCCATTGTTAATATTGTTTTTTATATGTAAGCTATAGGACTCTTAGCTATGTTCTATTGTTAATATTGTTTAGTTATTGATCATCTGATTGGCTAAGTGGTTAGAGTGCCTGCCTATCAGCTGCAGTGTTATTGGCTTCCGGGAACCAAAACCTGGGAGCATCATGCTTCAGTCTAGGCAGCAGTAAGGCAGCAGTACCTGACTCTGCTCTTGTGTTTGGAAAGGCAAAGGCAGCTAGGAATGGAACTGGTCACCCCACCTCGTAAAGTTGGACCTAGCGTGGGGAAGTCTCTCCCTATGGCAGTATCTTCCCTATGGCAGTATCTTCCCTATGGCAGTACCTTCCCTATGGCAGTATCTTCCCTATGGCAGTATCTTCCCTATGGCAGTATCTTCCCTATGGCAGTATCTTCCTTATGGCAGTACCTTCCCTATGGCAGTACCTTCCCTATGGCAGTACCTTCCCTATGGCAGTACCTTCCCTATGGCAGTACCTTCCCTATGGCAGTACCTTCCCTATGGCAGTACCTTCCCTATGGCCGTACCTTCCCTATGGCCGTACCTTCCCTATGGCCGTTTCTTCCCTATGGCCGTTTCTTCCCTATGGCCGTTTCTTCCTTATGGCAGTACCTTCCTTATGGCAGTACCTTCCCTATGGCAGTACCTTCCCTATGGCAGTACCTTCCCTATGGCAGTACCTTCCCTATGGCAGTACCTTCCCTATGGCAGTATCTTCCCTATGGCAGTATCTTCCCTATGGCAGTATCTTCCTTATGGCAGTATCTTCCTTATGGCAGTACCTTCCCTATGGCAGTACCTTCCCTATGGCAGTACCTTCCCTATGGCAGTACCTTCCCTATGGCAGTACCTTCCCTATGGCAGTACCTTCCCTATGGCAGTACCTTCCCTATGGCAGTATCTTCCTTATGGCAGTACCTCCCCTATGGCAGTACCTTCCCTATGGCAGTACCTTCCCTATGGCAGTACCTTCCCTATGGCAGTACCTTCCCTATGGCAGTACCTTCCCTATGGCAGTACCTTCCCTATGGCCGTACCTTCCCTATGGCCGTACCTTCCCTATGGCCGTACCTTCCCTATGGCCGTACCTTCCCTATGGCCGTATCTTCCCTATGGCCGTATCTTCCCTATGGCCGTATCTTCCCTATGGCCGTATCTTCCCTATGGCCGTATCTTCCCTATGGCCGTACCTTCCCTATGGCCGTACCTTCCCTATGGCCGTACCTTCCCTATGGCCGTATCTTCCCTATGGCCGTATCTTCCCTATGGCCGTATCTTCCCTATGGCCGTATCTTCCCTATGGCCGTATCTTCCCTATGGCCGTACCTTCCCTATGGCAGTACCTTCCCTATGGCAGTACCTTCCCTATGGCCGTACCTTCCCTATGGCCGTATCTTCCCTATGGCCGTATCTTCCCTATGGCCGTATCTTCCCTATGGCCGTATCTTCCCTATGGCCGTATCTTCCCTATGGCCGTATCTTCCCTATGGCCGTATCTTCCCTATGGCAGTATCTTCCCTATGGCAGTACCTTCCCTATGGCCGTATCTTCCCTATGGCCGTATCTTCCCTATGGCCGTATCTTCCCTATGGAAGTATCTTCCCTATGGCAGTACCTTCCCTATGGCAGTACCTTCCCTATGGCCGTATCTTCCCTATGGCCGTATCTTCCCTATGGCCGTATCTTCCCTATGGCCGTATCTTCCCTATGGCCGTATCTTCCCTATGGCCGTATCTTCCCTATGGCCGTATCTTCCCTATGGCAGTATCTTCCCTATGGCAGTATCTTCCCTATGGCAGTATCTTCCCTATGGCCGTATCTTCCCTATGGCCGTATCTTCCCTATGGCCGTATCTTCCCTATGGCCGTATCTTCCCTATGACCGTATCTTCCCTATGGCAGTATCTTCCCTATGGCAGTATCTTCCCTATGGCAGTATCTTCCCTATGGCCGTATCTTCCCTATGGCCGTATCTTCCCTATGGCCGTACCTTCCCTATGGCCGTACCTTCCCTATGGCAGTACCTTCCCTATGGCAGTACCTTCCCTATGGCCGTATCTTCCCTATGGCCGTATCTTCCCTATGGCCGTATCTTCCCTATGGCCGTACCTTCCCTATGGCAGTACCTTCCCTATGGCAGTACCTTCCCTATGGCCGTATCTTCCCTATGGCCGTACCTTCCCTATGGCCGTATCTTCCCTATGGCAGTACCTTCCCTATGGCAGTACCTTCCCTATGGCCGTATCTTCCCTATGGCCGTATCTTCCCTATGGCCGTACCTTCCCTATGGCAGTACCTTCCCTATGGCAGTACCTTCCCTATGGCCGTATCTTCCCTATGGCAGTACCTTCCCTATGGCAGTACCTTCCCTATGGCAGTATCTTCCCTATGGCCGTATCTTCCCTATGGCCGTATCTTCCCTATGGCCGTATCTTCCCTATGTCCGTACCTTCCCTATGTCCGTACCTTCCCTATGGCAGTACCTTCCCTATGGCCGTACCTTCCCTATGGCAGTACCTTCCCTATGGCAGTACCTTCCCTATGGCCGTATCTTCCCTATGGCCGTATCTTCCCTATGGCAGTATCTTCCCTATGGCCGTATCTTCCCTATGGCAGTACCTTCCCTATGGCAGTACCTTCCCTATGGCCGTATCTTCCCTATGGCCGTATCTTCCCTATGGCCGTATCTTCCCTATGGCCGTATCTTCCCTATGGCCGTATCTTCCCTATGGCCGTATCTTCCCTATGGCCGTATCTTCCCTATGGCCGTATCTTCCCTATGGCCGTATCTTCCCTATGGCAGTATCTTCCCTATGGCCGTATCTTCCCTATGGCCGTATCTTCCCTATGGCCGTATCTTCCCTATGGCCGTATCTTCCCTATGGCCGTATCTTCCCTATGGCCGTATCTTCCCTATGGCAGTATCTTCCCTATGGCCGTATCTTCCCTATGGCCGTATCTTCCCTATGGCAGTATCTTCCCTATGGCCGTATCTTCCCTATGGCTGTATCTTCCCTATGGCCGTACCTTCCCTATGGCCGTATCTTCCCTATGGCCGTACCTTCCCTATGGCAGTACCTTCCCTATGGCCGTATCTTCCCTATGGCCGTATCTTCCCTATGGCCGTATCTTCCCTATGGCCGTATCTTCCCTATGGCCGTATCTTCCCTATGGCCGTATCTTCCCTATGGCCGTACCTTCCCTATGGCCGTACCTTCCCTATGGCCGTACCTTCCCTATGGCCGTATCTTCCCTATGGCCGTATCTTCCCTATGGCCGTATCTTCCCTATGGCCGTATCTTCCCTATGGCCGTATCTTCCCTATGGCCGTATCTTCCCTATGGCAGTACCTTCCCTATGGCCGTATCTTCCCTATGGCAGTACCTTCCCTATGGCCGTATCTTCCCTATGGCCGTATCTTCCCTATGGCCGTATCTTCCCTATGGCCGTACCTTCCCTATGGCCGTATCTTCCCTATGGCCGTATCTTCCCTATGGCCGTATCTTCCCTATGGCCGTATCTTCCCTATGGCCGTATCTTCCCTATGGCCGTATCTTCCCTATGGCCGTATCTTCCCTATGGCCGTATCTTCCCTATGGCCGTATCTTCCCTATGGCCGTATCTTCCCTATGGCAGTATCTTCCCTATGGCAGTATCTTCCCTATGGCCGTATCTTCCCTATGGCCGTATCTTCCCTATGGCCGTATCTTCCCTATGGCCGTATCTTCCCTATGGCCGTATCTTCCCTATGGCCGTATCTTCCCTATGGCCGTATCTTCCCTATGGCCGTATCTTCCCTATGGCAGTACCTTCCCTATGGCCGTACCTTCCCTATGGCCGTACCTTCCCTATGGCCGTACCTTCCCTATGGCCGTACCTTCCCTATGGCCGTACCTTCCCTATGGCCGTATCTTCCCTATGGCCGTATCTTCCCTATGGCCGTATCTTCCCTATGGCCGTATCTTCCCTATGGCCGTATCTTCCCTATGGCCGTATCTTCCCTATGGCCGTATCTTCCCTATGGCCGTACCTTCCCTATGGCCGTACCTTCCCTATGGCCGTATCTTCCCTATGGCCGTATCTTCCCTATGGCCGTACCTTCCCTATGGCCGTACCTTCCCTATGGCCGTACCTTCCCTATGGCCGTACCTTCCCTATGGCCGTACCTTCCCTATGGCCGTACCTTCCCTATGGCCGTACCTTCCCTATGGCCGTATCTTCCCTATGGCCGTATCTTCCCTATGGCCGTATCTTCCCTATGGCCGTATCTTCCCTATGGCCGTATCTTCCCTATGGCCGTATCTTCCCTATGGCCGTATCTTCCCTATGGCCGTATCTTCCCTATGGCTGTACCTTCCCTATGGCCGTACCTTCCCTATGGCCGTACCTTCCCTATGGCCGTACCTTCCCTATGGCCGTACCTTCCCTATGGCCGTATCTTCCCTATGGCCGTATCTTCCCTATGGCCGTATCTTCCCTATGGCCGTACCTTCCCTATGGCCGTATCTTCCCTATGGCCGTATCTTCCCTATGGCCGTACCTTCCCTATGGCCGTACCTTCCCTATGGCCGTATCTTCCCTATGGCCGTATCTTCCCTATGGCCGTATCTTCCCTATGGCAGTATCTTCCCTATGGCCGTATCTTCCCTATGGCCGTATCTTCCCTATGGCCGTATCTTCCCTATGGCAGTACCTTCCCTATGGCCGTATCTTCCCTATGGCCGTATCTTCCCTATGGCCGTACCTTCCCTATGGCCGTATCTTCCCTATGGCCGTATCTTCCCTATGGCCGTATCTTCCCTATGGCCGTATCTTCCCTATGGCAGTATCTTCCCTATGGCAGTATCTTCCCTATGGCAGTACCTTCCCTATGGCAGTATCTTCCCTATGGCAGTATCTTCCCTATGGCCGTATCTTCCCTATGGCAGTACCTTTACCTCTTTATATGTTAGTAAATAATGTGCAGTGAAAGTGGGGTGATATATGTGTATGTGTGTGTGTACGTAAACATAAGGGTATTTCATAATATAATAAGGTAGTAAGACCTTTCACTTGAGTAAATTTGTTAACGGTATCTTGTAACAGATACTGCAGAAGAGGAGTGAAGCGTTAGAGACTTTACTTCTACTAGGTCTCAGATTTTTGAGGTGGGGGTGATCAGTTTAGTGTTTTACATGTTGTCATTTTCTTCTCCAGTGTTTTACATGTTGTCATTTTCTTCTCCAGTGTTTTACATGTTGTCATTTTCTTCTCCAGTGTTTTACATGTTGTCATTTTCTTCTCCAGTGTTTTTAATGGGCTTTTCAGCTGTGTTGTTTTATATTTTGTAATTTTCTTCTCAAATGTTTTACACGTTATGGTTTTCTTCTCTGATGTTTTATATTTGATAAAGTGTTATTTTTTTTTCTGATGTTTTACATGTTGTAATTGCCTTCTGTGGTGTCTTGCATGTTGTGATTATCTTCTGTGGTGTCTTGCATGTTATAATTGTCTTCTGTGGTGTCTTGCATGTAATAATTGTCTTCTGTGGTGTCTTGCGTGTTATAATTGGCTTCTGTGGTGTCTTGCATGTTGTAATTGTCTTCTGTGGTGTCTTGGATGTTGTGATTGTCTTCTGTGGTGTCTTGCATGTTGTAAATGTCTTCTGTGGTGTCTTACATGTTGTAATTGTCTTCTGTGGTGTCTTACATGTTGTGATTGTCTTCTGTGGTATCTTACATGTTGTAAGTGTCTTCTGTGGTCTCTTACATGTTGTGATTGTCTTCTGTGGTGTCTTACATGTTGTGAAAGTCTTGTGTGGTGTCTTACATGTTGTGAAAGTCTTGTGTGGTGTTTTACATGTTGTAAGTGTCTTCTGTGGTGTCTTACATGATGTGAAAGTCTTGTGTGGTGTCTTACATGTTGTGATTGTCTTGTGTAGTGTCTTACATGTTGTGATTGTCTTCTGGGGTGTCTTACATGTTGTGATTGTCTTCTGTAATGTCTTACATGTTGTAATTGTCTTCTGTGGTGTCTTACATGTTGTAAGTGTCTTCTGTGGTGTCTTACATGTTGTGAATGTATTCTGTGGTGTCTTACATGTTGTGAATGTCTTCTGTGGTGTCTTACATGTTGTAATTGTCTTCTGTGTTGTCTTACATGTTGTGATTGTCTTCTGTGGCATCTAACATGTTGTGAATGTCTTCTGTGGTGTCTTACATGTTGTAATTGTCTTCTATTGTGTCTTACATGTTGTGAATGTCTTCTGTTGTGTCTTACTTGTTGTGAATGTCTTCTGTGGTGTCTTACATGTTGTAATTGTCTTCTGTGGGGTCTTACATGTTGTAAAAGTCTTGTGTGGTGTCTTACATGTTGTGAAAGTCTTGTGTGGTGTTTTACATGTTGTAAGTGTCTTCTGTGGTGTCTTACTTGATGTGAAAGTCTTGTGTGGTGTCTTACATGTTGTGATTGTCTTGTGTAGTGTCTTACATGTTGTGATTGTCTTCTGGGGTGTCTTACATGTTGTAATTGTTTTCTATTGTGTCTTACATGTTGTGAATGTCTTCTGTTGTGTCTTACTTGTTGTGAATGTCTTCTGTGGTGTCTTACATGTTGTAATTGTCTTCTGTGGGGTCTTACATGTTGTGATTGTCTTCTGTGGCATCTAACAAGTTGTGAATGTCTTCTGTGGTGTCTTACATGTTGTGAAGGAAGTGAAATGTTCTAGGCCCAACCGTAATAGCTGCCATGTTTATTTCCAGTAACCAGCAGAAAGCTGCTGACATGAAAAACATCACCAGAATTAATAAAGAGATGGAGAAAACAACATCAATGTTGGAGCAAACAGTGGAACAACAACAACATGTCACCATCCTCAACACCCACCTTCAAGACCAGCTTCAGTCAGAACAGGACAAAGCTTCACAAACAGAAGAAAAACTCAAGGTTGGAATTAGAGAAATAAAATATTTGTCCAACATAGCTCCCAGGGGGTTTCTGTGGACATAAATAAAGAAGATGACTATTGAAGCATGTTGTAGAAGGTGACTAATGTGACAAACATGACTTCTGCAGCATGTTGTAGAAGGTGGCTAATGTGACAAACATGACTACTGCAGCATGTGACAAACATGACTACTGCATCATGTTGTAGAAGGTGGCTAATGTGGCAAACATGACTACTGCATCATATTGTAGAAGGTGGCTAATGTGGCTTTCATGACTACTGCAGCATGTTGTAGAAGGTGGTGAACATGACTACTGCAGCATGTTGTAGAAGGTGGCTAATGTGACAAACATGACTACTGCAGCATGTTGTAGAAGGTGGCTAATGTGACAAACATGACTACTGCATCATGTTGTAGAAGGTGGCTAATGTGGCAAACATGACTTCTGCAGCATGTTGTAGAAGGTGGCTAATGTGGCAAACATGACTTCTGCAGCATGTTGTAGAAGGTGGCCAATGTGACAAACATGACTACTGCAGCATGTTGTAGAAGGTGGCTAATGTGACAAACATGACTACTGCATCATGTTGTAGAAGGTGGCTAATGTGCAAACATGACTACTGCAGCATGTTGTAGAAGGTGGCTAATGTGACAAACATGACTACTGCAGCATGTTGTAGAAGGTGGCTAATGTGACAAACATGACTACTGCAGCATGTTGTAGAAGGTGGCTAATGTGACAGACATGACTACTGCAGCATGTTGTAGAAGGTGGCTAATGTGACAAACATGACTACTGCAGCATGTGACAAACATGACTACTGCATCATGTTGTAGAAGGTGGCTAATGTGGCAAACATGACTACTGCATCATGTTGTAGAAGGTGGCTAATGTGGCTTTCATGACTACTGCAGCATGTTGTAGAAGGTGGTGAACATGACTACTGCATCATGTTGTAGAAGGTGGCTAATGTGACAAACATGACTACTGCAGCATGTTGTAGAAGGTGGCTAATGTGACAAACATGACTACTGCATCATGTTGTAGAAGGTGGCTAATGTGGCAAACATGACTTCTGCAGCATGTTGTAGAAGGTGGCTAATGTGGCAAACATGACTTCTGCAGCATGTTGTAGAAGGTGGCCAATGTGACAAACATGACTACTGCAGCATGTTGTAGAAGGTGGCTAATGTGACAAACATGACTACTGCATCATGTTGTAGAAGGTGGCTAATGTGCAAACATGACTACTGCAGCATGTTGTAGAAGGTGGCTAATGTGACAAACATGACTACTGCAGCATGTTGTAGAAGGTGGCTAATGTGACAAACATGACTACTGCAGCATGTTGTAGAAGGTGGCTAATGTGACAAACATGACTACTGCAGCATGTTGTAGAAGGTGGCTAATGTGACAAACATGACTACTGCAGCATGTGACAAACATGACTACTGCATCATGTTGTAGAAGGTGGCTAATGTGGCAAACATGACTACTGCATCATGTTGTAGAAGGTGGCTAATGTGGCTTTCATGACTACTGCAGCATGTTGTAGAAGGTGGTGAACATGACTACTGCATCATGTTGTAGAAGGTGGCTAATGTGACAAACATGACTACTGCAGCATGTTGTAGAAGGTGGCTAATGTGACAAACATGACTACTGCAGCATGTTGTAGAAGGTGGCTAATGTGACAAACATGACTACTGCATCATGTTGTAGAAGGTGGCTAACGTGCAAACATGACTACTGCAGCATGTTGTAGAAGGTGGCTAATGTAGCAAACATGACTACTGCAGCATCTAGTAGAAGATGGCTAATGTGACAAACATGACTTCTGCAGCATGTTGTAGAAGGTGGCTAATGAGGCATACATGACTACTGCAGCATGTTGTAGAAGGTGGCTAATGTGACAAACATGACTACTGCAGCATGTTGTAGAAGGTGGCTAATGTGGCAAACATGACTACTGCATCATGTTGTAGAAGTGGCTAATGTGGCTTACATGACTACTGCAGCATGTTGTAGAAGGTGGTGAACATGACTACTGCAGCATGTTGTAGAAGGTGGCTAATGTGACAAACATGACTACTGCAGCATGTTGTAGAAGGTGGCTAATGTGAATTTGTGGCAGCCTCTAAATAAATTGTTACAGAAACCACTGCTGCAGAAGTATATGCTTTAATACAGGCTTCCTGTCAAGTGCTGGTCCATGCTTCTTAGAAAGCATTAAAGGAGACAAATAACATAAAATGTTGAAATATTTAAAAACCTTAACTCTTGTACGAGGACACAGTAGATCAACAAAACAAAAAGATTACAATAAATATTGAAAATTAAGAAAAACAAAATATAAAGAAGAACTTAAAACAAGACTGAGCTGTATTTGGAAGCTATTGAAGTTTGTGGACAAGATCAAGAAAAAAAGAAAGGCCATAAGGCAACAGTAACTGTTTGATTAGTCTGTAAATGTGAGCATTGAACTGTGGAAGGAACAGATAACTTGGGTTGAGTGAATAGTGTAAATAATGGACAACCATTGGTTCATTTTTAAGATAACTAGTCTTTTTCTTCTCCTCTCACATTTATTATTATTATTATTTTTGGTTTCTTTTCCATACTTGGTATTTACTATCTACACCCAGGAGTGGCAGCCATTTAGTGTTTTCATTACATGATTCCTGACCAGCTAGCAGGCCACACTCACTAGCACTAGCAGGTCTTACGAGTTGTATGCATTTTGATTGATTTTGTTATGTTTCTTACTTAGCTCTCGCTTTATCTCCTTTCCTCGGTACAAGTCATGTGACCACAATGAAGGCAGTTTCATCTGTCTTTTGTGCTAGTAAGATGAATTACCCTTTTTTATTTACTTTTTTTAATTCACCCACCATTAAGAAAACTGCCGAGTCCATAAGGCGACAGGTTCAAGATGAGATTCACACAAGAACAGTGTTACAAGCTCGTATCAGTTCAGATCTTGCTGAAACCGAAAAGGCAATTTTTGAGTCATCCAAAAAGAAGGAGAAGGTAGGTAACTCATGTTGTTCTATAGTCTCAGATAATTATTATTTGTGTTATTCAGTCGTAAAGTTTACATTTTTGCTATTTGTGTTATTAGTTTGGGTTTGAAAACACAGGGAAAAGACACAGATTCTGAGAATAAATGTGACAAATTATAGCAAGATTGCACTAGAAGAAACACCCCTCCAAGATATGGAGTCATAAATAATTTAGTCAGCAGCAGAGACAAAGTTGAAGCCACAAACAAATCAAAATGTTATTACAAAAGACAAGAGGAGTTTTCATAACATTGGGAAATAATGACAATCAAAAGAAATCAAGTCCAACACAAAAGTAAAAATCTACTCAAACATCACATGTCAAGCCAGCATTATTGTATAACAGTGAAGCATGGAGAACTACACACATGACAGAAGTTGCAGACTTTCATAAATGTGTTCTTGCATAGAATAGAAGGATTGAAATGGTATGATAAAGTCACCAACGTGAAACTGATGACAAGATCACCAATGTGAAACTGATGACAAGATCACCAATGTGAAACTGATGACAAGAGCCACAAAGGTACAAGTGAAACAAGAGGTGAGAGGAACCTTCTTATTCTGGAATTGACAGGGTAAGAGAAATATAAAATACACAAAGAGAATGGAATTCTCAACAAAAAGGGAAAAGTATAAAGAAAACAAGGAAAAGCTTTGAAAGGATGGCACCGGAGAGGAAGAAATGGCATGAACTTGTTGAAGGCGTGTGCTCCTCAGGAAGAGTAATGATCATCTGAATTTCTTGTTCATGCACAGCCGTGATCCATCCGAGTGTTCAATCATGTGGTCAGATACTTTATGTAGCCTAAAAGGGAAGATGGGGAAGATGTGCTTCCTCCTGCAACAAGTTGATTTATTGCACATAAACAGTTGATTATTTCTATATTTTCATTTGTCCTGGTCACAGTGTGAAGTACTAACCATTATACGTTCACGGCCAGAACACTCACTAACATATCATTTGTCCCTAGTCTGTGTTCTCTCATAATCTCTTCATAGCCATTGTTGTCTGTTCCAATCTTCACATTTGGGTCCCCCACCTTCATAGCCCTTGTTGTCTGTTCCAATCTTCACATTAGGGTTCCCCCACCTTCATAGCCCTCGTTGTCTGTTCCAATCTTCACATTAGGGTCCCCCACCTTCATAGACCGTGTTGTCTGTTCCAATCTTCACATTAGGGTCCCCCACCTTCATAGCCCTTGTTGTCTGTTCCAATCTTCACATTAGGGTCCCCCACCTTCATAGCCCTCGTTGTCTGTTCCAATCTTCACATTAGAGTCCCCCACCTTCATAGACCTTGTTGTCTGTTCCAATCTTCACATCAGGGTCCCCCCACCTTCATAGACCTTGTTGTCTGTTCCAATCTTCACATTAGGGTCCCCCACTTTCATAGACCCCACCACTGGCATCATCATCATTTTCCCCTTTGCTCCTTATGGAGCATGAAGCCACCAACAGCTGGTCTCTGCACAGGAAGCCTACATCAAGTATCAGACCCTAACACTAACACTCTACAGAAAGCCTACATCAAGTATCAGACCCTAACCCTAACACTCTACAGAAAGCCTACATCAAGTATCAGACCCTAACCCTAACACTCTACAGAAAGCCTACATCAAGTATCAGACCCTAACCCTCTACAGAAAGCCTACATCAAGTATCAGACCCTAACCCTAACACTCTACAGAAAGCCTACATCAAGTATCAGACCCTAACCCTAACACTCTACAGAAAGCCTACATCAAGTATCAGACCCTAACACTAACACTCTACAGAAAGCCTACATCAGACCCTAACACTAACACTCTACAGAAAGCCTACATCAAGTATCAGACCCTAACGCTAACACTCTACAGAAAGCCTACATCAAGTATCAGACCCTAACCCTCTACAGAATGCCTACATCAAGTCTTCTTCTTCTTTGATCCTTAGCCGCCGACCATCAAAGCAGTCAGTGGCCATCACGCCTAGTGGTGTCTTGTAGGGCAACAACAAATTGATTCTACTTTGCTCGGTCGGCGGACATCTTTCGTACAGTGCCCCAACTCTGGTTCATTCTTTGCATCTCAGCCTCCACAGTCCTCCGCCAGGTTATTTTTGGTCGGCCTCTCTTTCGTTTTCCTTCAGGGGCCCAAAGCATAGCTGTTCTTGTGATGGCATTGGGGTCTCTTCTGAGGACATGGCCAACCCAGCTCCAGTGTTTGCCAGCTACGATGGTGTGCATGTCCTCTTGCTTGCTCAGAGTAAGCAGATCTTGCTTGGTGATGGTATTTGGCCAAAAGATTCGGTGAATTTTTCTTAGGCATGTTGTGTGAAAAGAGGACAATTTCGACATTTCCTTCTCTGTAACTCTCCATCATTCCGCACCATAGAGAAGCACAGAAAGCTTACAGCTCTGATATAATCTTAATTTTGTGCTTGTGCTGTATTGGGAGGACTTCCAGATGTTGTTTAGGCTAAAAAAAGCTATTCTTGCCTTATTCATTCTGATGTTGATGTCTTTGCCTGCTCCGCCGTCTGGTGTTACTATGCATCAAGTATCAGACCCTAACCCTCTACAGAAAGCCTACATCAAGTATCAGACCCTAACACTAACCCTCTACAGAAAGCCTACATCAAGTATCAGACCCTAACACTAACACTCTACAGAAAGCCTACATCAAGTATCAGACCCTAACCCTAACACTCTACAGTACAGAAAGCTTACATCAAGTATCAGACCCTAACACTAACACTCTGCAGAAAGCCTACATCAAGTATCAGACCCTAACACTAACCCTCTACAGAAAGCCTACATCAAGTATCAGACCCTAACCCTCTACAGAAAGCCTACATCAAGTATCAGACCCTAACACTAACCCTCTACAGAAAGCCTACATCAAGTATCAGACCCTAACACTAACACTCTACAGAAAGCCTACATCAAGTATCAGACCCTAACCCTAACACTCTACAGTACAGAAAGCTTACATCAAGTATCAGACCCTAACACTAACACTCTGCAGAAAGCCTACATCAAGTATCAGACCCTAACACTAACCCTCTACAGAAAGCCTACATCAAGTATCAGACCCTAACCCTAACACTCTACAGAAAGCCTACATCAAGTATCAGACCCTAACACTAACACTCTACAGAAAGCCTACATCAAGTATCAGACCCTAACACTCTACAGAAAGCCTACATCAAGTATCAGACCCTAACACTAACACTCTACAGAAAGCCTTCATCAAGTATCAGACCCTAACCCTCTACAGAAAGCCTACATCAAGTATCAGACTCTCACCCTCTACAGAAAGCCTACATCAAGTATCAGACCCTAACCCTAACACTCTACAGAAAGCCTACATCAAGTATCAGACCCTAACACTAACACTCTACAGAAAGCCTACATCAAGTATCAGACCCTAACACTCTACAGAAAGCTTACATCAAGTATCAGACCCTAACACTCTACAGAAAGCCTACATCAAGTATCAGACCCTAACACTCTACAGAAAGCCTACATCAAGTATCAGACCCTAACACTAACACTGTACAGAAAGCCTACATCAAGTATCAGACCCTAACACTCTACAGAAAGCCTACATCAAGTATCAGACCCTAACACTAACCCTCTACAGAAAGCCTACATCAAGTATCAGACCCTAACACTAACCCTCTACAGAAAGCCTACATCAAGTATCAGACCCTAACATTAACACTCTACAGAAAGCCTACATCAAGTATCAGACCCTAACACTCTACAGAAAGCCTACATCAAGTATCAGACCCTCACCCTAACACTCTACAGAAAGCCTACATCAAGTATCAGACCCTAACACTAACACTCTACAGAATGCCTACATCAAGTATCAGACCCTAACACTCTACAGAAAGCCTACATCAAGTATCAGACCCTAACACTCTACAGAAAGCCTACATCAAGTATCAGACCCTAACACTCTACAGAAAGCCTACATCAAGTATCAGACCCTAACACTAACACTCTACAGAAAGCCTACATCAAGTATCAGACCCTAACACTCTACAGAAAGCCTATATCAAGTATCAGACCCTAACACTCTACAGAAAGCCTACATCAAGTATCAGACCCTAACACTCTACAGAAAGCCTACATCAAGTATCAGACCCTAACCCTCTACAGAAAGCCTACATCAAGTATCAGACCCTAACACTCTACAGAAAGCCTACATCAAGTATCAGACCCTAACACTAACACTCTACAGAAAGCCTACATCAAGTATCAGACCCTAACACTAACACTCTACAGAAAGCCTACAGCAAGTATCAGACCCTAACACTAACAATCTACAGAAAGCCTACATCAAGTATCAGACCCTAACACTAACAATCTACAGAAAGCCTACATCAAGTATCAGACCCTAACACTAACACTCTACAGAAAGCCTACATCAAGTATCAGACCCTAACACTAACAATCTACAGAAAGCCTACATCAAGTATCAGACCCTAACACTAACACTCTACAGAAAGCCTACATCAAGTATCAGACCCTAACACTAACACTCTACAGAATGCCTACATCAAGTATCAGACCCTAACACTCTACAGAAAGCCTACATCAAGTATCAGACCCTAACACTCTACAGAAAGCCTACATCAAGTATCAGACCCTAACACTCTACAGAAAGCCTACATCAAGTATCAGACCCTAACACTAACACTCTACAGAAAGCCTACATCAAGTATCAGACCCTAACACTCTACAGAAAGCCTATATCAAGTATCAGACCCTAACACTCTACAGAAAGCCTACATCAAGTATCAGACCCTAACACTCTACAGAAAGCCTACATCAAGTATCAGACCCTAACCCTCTACAGAAAGCCTACATCAAGTATCAGGCCCTAACACTCTACAGAAAGCCTACATCAAGTATCAGACCCTAACACTCTACAGAAAGCCTACATCAAGTATCAGACCCTAACACTAACACTCTACAGAAAGCCTACATCAAGTATCAGACCCTAACACTAACACTCTACAGAAAGCCTACAGCAAGTATCAGACCCTAACACTAACAATCTACAGAAAGCCTACATCAAGTATCAGACCCTAACACTAACAATCTACAGAAAGCCTACATCAAGTATCAGACCCTAACACTAACACTCTACAGAAAGCCTACATCAAGTATCAGACCCTAACACTAACAATCTACAGAAAGCCTACATCAAGTATCAGACCCTAACACTAACACTCTACAGAAAGCCTACATCAAGTATCAGACCCTAACACTAACACTCTACAGAAAGCCTACATCAAGTATCAGACCCTAACACTAACACTCTACAGAAAGCCTACATCAAGTATCAGACCCTAACACTAACACTCTACAGAAAGCCTACATCAAGTATCAGACCCTAACACTAACACTCTATAGAAAGCCTACATCAAGTATCAGACCCTAACACTAACACTCTACAGAAAGCCTACATCAAGTATCAGACCATAACACTAACACTCTACAGAAAGCCTACATCAAGTATCAGACCCTAACATTAACACTCTACAGAAAGCCTACATCAAGTATCAGACCCTAACACTAACACTCTACAGAAAGCCTACATCAAGTATCAGACCCTAACACTAACACTCTACAGAAAGCCTACATCAAGTATCAGACTCTAACACTGACACTCTATAGAAAGCCTACATCAAGTATCAGACCCTAACATTAACACTCTACAGAAAGCCTACATCAAGTATCAGACCCTAACACTAACACTCTACAGAAAGCCTACATCAAGTATCAGACCCTAACACTAACACTCTACAGAAAGCCTACATCAAGTATCAGACCCTAACACTAACACTCTATAGAAAGCCTACATCAAGTATCAGACCCTAACACTAACACTCTACAGAAAGCCTACATCAAGTATCAGACTCTAACACTAACACTCTACAGAAAGCCTACATCAAGTATCAGACCCTAACACTAAATAGAAAGCCTACATCAAGTATCAGACCCTAACACTAACACTCTACAGAAAGCCTACATCAAGTATCAGACCCTAACACTAACACTCTACAGAAAGCCTACATCAAGTATCAGACCCTAACACTCTACAGAAAGCCTACATCAAGTATCACACCCTTACACTCTACAGAAAGCCTACATCAAGTATCAGACCCTAACCCTCTACAGAAAGCCTGTATCAAACGTTTACATACTCTTGCAATGATAGTTTCAGTAACAATTAGTTTTACATGATGAGGTTGTGAGGCGCCCCCCCCCCCCCCCCGCGCCTGATATGACATGCCTGAGGGGGCAGTAGGCATATTCTTTGTCTCTCATTAGACCCCGCCCTCACAGAACTTGGTTGTCAGTACAGTAAATGAAAATAGGTCAATAGCTGGCACTTGTAAGACAGAATGAGATCCTGCCTGGTTGCCAATGGCTACTGTTTGCTGCAATAATTCTACACCAGACTTCAACAAGTTTTAAGACTGTCAGTGGGTTAGTATTTCGTCTTTATGCAGCATTGGTTTGTTTATAAAAGAAGACTATATGAATTTTATATTTCATATGTCTACGTGCCTTTTTCATCAGAGAAGCATATGTGACGTTAAGTTATGAGAACCACTGGTAATGCCAGGATTATCTGAAATTTTAGGCCAAGATTATTACAGATGAACTGGAGCAGGCAGTCAGTGTTGTTCTAGAGAAAGTTAACAAGCTTCAAGTAACCAGAAAAGAGATGCAACACGTAAGGAGTATCATCATCACTCTGTGGAATCTTCATGTCTTAGTCATCAGTTTTTGTCTTCATGTCTTAGTCATCAGTTTTTGTCATCTTCATGTCTTGGTCATCAGTTTTTGTCATCTTCATGTCTTGGTCATCAGTATTTGTCATCTTCATGTCTTGGTCATCAGTTTTTGTCTTCATGTCTTGGTCATCAGTTTTTGTCATCTTCATGTCTTAGTCATCAGTTTTTGTCATCTTCATGTCTTAGTCATAAGTTTTTGTCATCTTCATGTCTTAGTCATCAGTTTTTGTCATCTTCATGTCTTGGTCATCAGTTTTTGTCATCTTCATGTCTTAGTCATCAGTTTTTGTCTTCATGTCTTAGTCATCTTCATGTCTTGGTCATCAGTTTTTGTCTTCATGTCTTAGTCATCAGTTTTTGTCTTCATGTCTTAGTCATCAGTTTTTGTCATCTTCATGTCTTATTCATCAGTTTTTGTCTTCATGTCTTGGTCATCAGTTTTGTCTTCATGTCTTAGTCATCAGTTTTTGTCATATTCATGTCTTAGTCATCAGTTTTTGTCTTCATGTGTTAGTCATCAGTTTTTGTCTTCATGTCCTGGTCATCAGTTTTTGTCTTCATGTGTTAGTCATCAGTTTTTGTCTTCATGTCTTGGTCATCAGTTTTTGTCTTCATGTCTTAGTCATCAGTTTTTGTCATCTTCATGTCTTAGTCATCAGTTTTTGTCATCTTCATGTCTTAGTCATCAGTTTTTGTCTTCATGTCTTAGTCATCAGTTTTTGTCTTCATGTCTTAGTCATCAGTTTTTGTCTTCATTAGTCATCAGTTTTTGTGATCTTCATGTCTTAGTCATCAGTTTTTGTCATCTTCATGTCTTGGTCATCAGTTTTTGTCATCTTCATGGCTTAGTCATCAGTTTTTGTCATCTTCATGTCTTAGTCATCCGTTTTTGTCATCTTCATGTCTTAGTCATCAGTTTTTGTCATCTTCATGGCTTAGTCATCAGTTTTTGTCTTCATATCTTAGTCATCAGTTTTTGTCATCTTCATTTCTTGTCTTGGTCATCAGTTTTTATCATCATGTCTTAGTCATCAGTTTTTGTCATCTTCATGTCTTAGTCATCAGTTTTTGTCTTCATGTCTTAGTCATCAGATTTTGTCATCTTCATGTCTTGGTCATCAGTTTTTGTCATCTTCATGTCTTAGTCATCAGTTTTTGTCATCTTCATGTCTTAGTCATCAGTATTTGTCATCTGCATGTCTTAGTCATCAGTTTTTGTCATCTTCATGTCTTGGTCATCAGTTTTTGTCATCTTCATGTCTTAGTCATCAGTTTTTGTCATCTTCATGTCTTAGTCATCAGGTTTTGTCTTCATGTCTTAGTCATCAGTTTCTGTCATCTTCATGTCTTAGTCATCAGTTTTTGTCATCTTCATGGCTTAGTCATCAGTTTTTGTCATCTTCATGGCTTAGTCATCAGTTTTTGTCTTCATGTCTTAGTCATCAGTTTTTGTCATCTTCATGTCTTGGTCATCAGTTTTTGTCATCTTTATGTCTTAGTCATCAGTTTTTGTCATCTTCATGTCTTAGTCATCAGTTTTTGTCATCTTCATGTCTTAGTCATCAGTTTTTGTCATCTTCATGTCTTGGTCATCAGTTTTTGTCATCTTCATGTCTTAGTCATCAGTTTTTGTCTTCATGTCTTAGTCATCAGTTTTTGTCATCTTCATGTCTTGGTCATCAGTTTTTCTCATCTTCATGTCTTGGTCATCAGTTTTTGTCATCTTCATGTCTTGGTCATCAGTTTTTGTCATCTTCATGTCTTGGTCATCAGTTTTTGTCATCTTCATGTCTTGGTCATCAGTTTTTGTCATCTTCATGGCTCAGTCATCAGTTTTTGTCATCTTCATGGCTTAGTCATCAGTTTTTATCATCTTCATGGCTTAGTCATCAGTTTTTGTCATCTTCATGGCTTAGTCATCAGTTTTTGTCATCTTCATGTCTTGGTCATCAGTTTTTGTCATCTTCATGTCTTGGTCATCAGTTTTTGTCATCTTCATGTCTTGGTCATCAGTTTTTGTCATCTTCATGTCTTAGTCATCAGTTTTTGTCATCTTATTAGTTTTTGTCATCTTCATGTCTTAGTCATCAGTTTTTGTCTTCATGTCTTAGTCATCAGTTTTTGTCTTCATGTCTTAGTCATCAGTTTTTGTCTTCATGTCTTAGTCATCAGTTTTTGTCTTCATGTCTTAGTCATCAGTTTTTGTCATCTTCATGTCTTAGTCATCAGTTTTTGTCTTCATGTCTTAGTCATCAGTTTTTGTCATCTTCATGTCTTAGTCATCAGTTTTTGTCTTCATGTCTTAGTCATCAGTTTTTGTCATCTTCATGTCTTGGTCATCAGTTTTTGTCTTCATGTCTTAGTCATCAGTTTTTGTGATCTTCATGTCTTAGTCATCAGTTTTTGTCATCTTCATGTCTTAGTCATCAGTTTTTGTCTTTATGTCTTAGTCATCTGTTTTTGTCTTCATGTTTTAGTCATCAGTTTTCATCTTCATGTCTTAGTCATCTTCATGTGTTAGTCATCAGTTTTTGTCTTCATGTCTTAGTCATCTTCATGTCTTAGTCATCAGTTTTTGTCATCTTCATGTCTTAGTCATCAGTTTTTATGATCTTTATGTCTTAGTCATCAGTTTTTGTCTTCATGTCTTAGTCATCAGTTTTTGTCTTCATGTCTTAGTCATCTGTTTTTGTCTTCATGTCTTAGTCATCTTCATGTCTTGGTCATCAGTTTTTGTCTTCATGTCTTAGTCATCAGTTTTTGTCATCTTCATGTCTTAGTCATTAGTTTTTGTCATCTTCATGTCTTAGTCATCAGTTTTTGTCATCTTCATGTCTTAGTCATTAGTTTTTGTCATCTTCATGTCTTAGTCATCTTCATGTCTTGGTCATCAGTTTTTGTCTTCATGTCTTAGTCATCAGTTTTTGTCATCTTCATGTCTTAGTTATCAGTTTTTGTCATCTTCATGTCTTAGTCATCTTCATGTCTTGGTCATCAGTTTTTGTCATCTTCATGTCTTAGTCATCAGTTTTTGTCATCTTCATGTCTTAGTCATCTTCATGTCTTGGTCATCAGTTTTTGTCTTCATGTCTTAGTCATCAGTTTTTGTCATCTTCATGTCTTAGTTATCAGTTTTTGTCATCTTCATGTCTTAGTCATCTTCATGTCTTGGTCATCAGTTTTTGTCATCTTCATGTCTTAGTCATCAGTTTTTGTCATCTTCATGTCTTAGTCATCAGTTTTTGTCATCTTCATGTCTTAGTCATTAGTTTTTGTCATCTTCATGTCTGTCATCAGTTTTTGTCATCTTCATGTCTTAATCATCAATTTTTGTCATCTTCATGTCTTAGTCATCAGTATTTGTCATCTTCATGTCTTAGTCATCAGTTTTTGTCATCTTCATATCTTGGTCATCATTTTTTGTCTTCATGTCTTAGTCATCAGTTTTTGTCATCTTCATGTCTTAGTCATCAGTTTTTGTCATCTTCATGTCTTAATCATCAGTTTTTGTTATCTTCATGTCTTAGTCATCAGTTTTTGTCATCTTCATGTCTTAGTCATTTTTGTCATCTTCATGTCTTAGTCATTTTTGTCATCTTCATGTCTTAGTCATTTTTTTCATCTTCATGTCTTAGTCATCACATCTTTTTCATGTCTTTGTCTTAGTCATCAATTTCTTGATGCCTAAGTCATCAGTTTGTTATCAACTTCATGTCTTGGTCATCAAATAGTTTTATTTCCTTGCCTCAGTCATTAATGTTTTTCACCTTCACACCCGAGTCTTCAATTTCTTGATACCTCCTCAGTAATCAAACTTTTTCATCTTCATGCCTCAGTCATCAAATTTTGTCATCTTCATGCCTCAGTCATCAAACTTGTTCATCTTCATGCCTCAGTCATCAAACATTTTCTTCATACCCCGTCATCAAATTTTTTCATCTTCATACCTCAGTCATCAAACATTTTCATCTTTATGCCCCCAGTCATCAAATTTTATTTATTTCTTGCCTTAGTCATCAGTTTCGCTTCTTAAAACTTTATTCATCAATTTTATTTCATTGTAATATCTTCATCACCAGTTTCTTTATCTTGATACCTCAGTCATCAGTGTTTTACATTGTCATGCCTCAGTCATCAGTGTTTTTCACTGTCATGCCTCAGTCATCAGTGTTTTACGCTGTCATGCCTCAGTCATCAGTGTTTTATACTGTTGTGCCTCAGTCGTCAGTGTTTTACACTGTCATGCCTCAGTCATCAGTGTTTTACATTGTCATGCCTCAGTTGTCAGTGTTTTACACTGTCATGCCTCAGTCATCAGTGTTTTATACCGTCATGCCTCAGTCATCAGTGTTTTACACCATCATGCCTCAGTCATCAGTGTTTTACACTGCCATGCCTCAGTTGTCAGTGTTTTACACCATCATGCCTCAGTCATCAGTGTTTTACATTGTGTTGCCTGAGTCACCAGTGTTTTACATTGTCGTGCCTCAGTCGTCAGTGTTTTACACTGTCATGCCTCAGTCATCAGTGTTTTACACTGTCATGTCTCAGTCATCAGTGTTTTACACCGTCATGCCTCAGTTGTGAGTGTTTTACACTGTCATGCCTCAGTCGTCAGTGTTTTACATTGTCATGCCTCAGTCGTCAGTGTTTTACACTGTCATGCCTCAGTCATCAGTGTTTTACATCATCATGCCTCATTCATCAGTGTTTTACATTGTCATGCCTCAGTCATCACTGTTTTACATTGTCATGCCTCAGTCATAAATGTTTTTCTCAATTTTACAGTCCAGCATTTATGTATGAACCAGGTATTTTTACATGGATTTTGTAAACAATACCATTTCTGGAAATAATCATCACTGAACCTTGGCACTCATTTATTTAATTCATTTAGTGATTTTGTGTTGTACTGGGACATTTACTCTAAACAAAATATTTATGCTGTCAGAGAAAGTCTATATGCTGATGACAGGTTTCTTGAAGGTAGAAAATAACCCTAACATAATAATATAACTTTATCTTATACGTCTGTCTGTAAAGATATCATGCCTGCGTCTATGTCTTTCTAAACAAGTATCATTTATCCATCTTCTTTGTCTCTATAAACATATATCATGCATCCATCTTATCTTATTGTACAGATAGGCAGCCATGTTCTAAGGTAGATAATGTGCTAGTTTTTAATAACAAATGCAGGATTTTCTATTGCCAGTCAAGATTTATGCTTTCATTTTAAAAAAAATAAAATAAGGAATTATGTACATGCTCTACAACTTTTGTGTGTATTTTGATAGAAAGAAAATATAACTACCATGACTGTACGCACTTTAGATAAAACGTTTACCTAAGTATTATGAATTTTTAATGCTCCAGAGATGTTCTGTAGCTTTAAGAATAATTAAATGTCAAGATTTTGTTCTCATTGGCTAAGAAATGTTAACTTACAAGATTTTATATTCTTTAGCTTTGAGATTTGAACTTCCAAGATTATTTTTTTATCATTAGCTAAGAGATTTTAACTGTGAGGATTTTATGTCCATCAGCTGTGAGATTTTAACTTCCAGGATTTTATCTTCTTTAACTAAGATATTTTAACACCAATATTTTTGTCCAGTAGCTTAGAGATTTTACCTTTCAAGATTTTAGATTCCTTAGCTGCATTCCTTAGCTGGAAGTCAATAGTTGAAGAGACTTCAACTATCAAGATATTATATTCTTTAGCTAAGAGATTTAAACTTCCAAGATTATTTTATTTATTAACTAAGATATTTCAACATTCAAAATGTTATATTCATTAGCTAAGAGATTTTGACTATAAGGATTTTATATTTATTAGCTGAGAAATTTTAACATCCACGATTTTATATTCTTCAGCAAAAAGAAGATTTAGCCACCAAGATTAAAGAGACTGAGAAGCAACACAAGGATAGTAGTGAGAGGTTTAACCAGACTCTAGGAAAAGTTGAACCACAACATCAAGCTTTGAAGGTATGATAAATGTCAGTGTTGTGAAGGTATGACAAATGTTGGTGATGTGGAGGTAATACAAATGACAGTGCTTGAAGGTATTACAAATGTTGGTGATGTAAAGGTATTACAAATGTAATGACAAATGGCAGTCCTTGTTCTGGAATCCACAGTGTAAGAGAGGTGGATGGAAACCAAAAACACATAGGAAAGAGAACTGGAGACAGAAATTAAAGGGATATGGTGGACATGGACAGACTTTGAAACAGCACAGAAAAATTTGGCATCAGTTTGTTGAAGGCCTATATTCTTTGGGAACTAAAGGATGATGATCATGATAGAAAAACATACTGTCTATGTTAAATAAAAGTGTTGTCTAAGATGGTGCTAACAAGATACCAGGATGTTAGTGCCAGGATAAATAATGCCATATTTACCTTGACCTTTCTCTGAGCTAGTATAGAACTCAACAGCTCATTCCCAGTTGCCAGGATAAATAATGCCATATTCACCTTCACCTCTCTCTGAGCTAGTATAGAACTCAACAGCTCATTCCCAGGAAAATTAATGTAGGCGTTTAAACACAAGTGCACTGCAGATCTGGTTTAATGTATGGTGGGCTCTAAACTTTGGCACAGTGTTATATGTGAGTCCACGTTGTATACAATTTAGTTATTTTGATGTAAATTTATCAACATATGACAGATCAGCAAAGTGTAACATTCTGTGAAACAACAAACCAGTGTAACATTCTGTGAAACAACAAATCAGTGTAACATTCTGTAAAACAACAAATCAGTGTAACATTCTGTGAAACAACAAATCAGTGTAACATTCTGTGAAACAACAAATCAGTGTAACATTCTGTGAAACAACAAACCAGTGTAACATTCTGTGAAACAACAAATCAGTGTAGCAGTCTGTGACAAGCTCCACGTTTGCCTTGTTTATAGTGGAAGGTATGAATAAATCCCATTGCAGATAATGCCATAGAGGAGTGAAGTGTTAGAGACTTCCCTCGTACAATGTCACAGCTTTTTGAGGTGGTGTGATCAGCTCCCTTTCTTGCTGGGATTGTTTTCCCTAAGTTTTTTACAGTTGGATAGGCTTGAGCGTGATGTAGCCTGGTTTCGAATCAGGTCCTTTTTGCCTTGAGAATCAAGTGCTGTAACCACTCTACTGTCTTGTTCTACATCTGTAATTGATTAAAAAATTGTCATCAAACCATGCATTCTCATAATTCAGGTGTTAGGTTAGACATAGTATCTGTTTATTTTAAACAAAATAGATGTAATTATGGGAATAAAGTATTTTTGTTTGACTCCGCACCGTAACTTAAATGAGCAGGGGCTGGCTTTATCAGTCTCCTGTTACATTTACTCAGTTGTACTGACACATACGCTTACTAATTTAAACAGATTTTATCTGTTTAACATAAATAACATTTACACTTCTTAGAGTGAACTGAATAATCTGGAAGAGCAACTACAAACCATGGAACAACAGTCTGTAATGATGAAAAACAAAATAGAAGAAATGGATGCAGCGCAGAATATGATGGATAGATTTGTTAAAAGATCGGAGCAGGAAATCCAAATCTTGACGTAAGTTGTCACATCAAACTATATCATGCATCTTAAAGTAGTAATCTAGCCGTACGTCTGCCTGTTATTTTTACTTTAACCTTTTCCTATCCTATGTCCAGTAGGACAGGACAAGGAAAAAATGTACTTCCTGTGTCCTACATGCCTAGTTGTGACATAGTCATTGACTAAGTCAACCAATGTGTAGGCCAATGGACCAGAACTTATGGACACTTTTTTGTGATCTCAATTCTCCATACTATTTATAGAATGCTTTGTAGATTACTAATTTTATCACAAGTGTAGTGTTCATAAATATTAGGCCTCTGTAGTACTGCTTGTCCTATCTGGCATATGCATAGCCAGCTCAGTTAGGATTTCACTGTTTGAAAATTAGCCTCCACTCCCTCATGGCTTCCTTGGAGCCGTGGTAGCGCAGTGGTTAGCACACTGGCTTCCTAGCTCGGTGGTCCATGGTTCAATCCCCAGTTGAGGTGGGATTTTTTTAGACTGCAAACGGCTCCGGGGTCGACCCAGCCTCATGAATTGGGTACCAGAGCAACTCTGGGAAGGTTAAGGCGGCTGGCGTGATGCTGACCACATACCCCTAGTGTGCCGATGGTCAAGAAAATATGGGCCTAACACCATATTCACAATATGCCTCAATGGGCGTGTAACGGGATCCTTTACCTTTTTTTACCTCATGGCTTCACTTCCCACTTCAACCCCTTGGCTGGCCTACTTCACCCTAGTGAACATTGCATCGAGACCACATGTGGGTTCCAACGTATGCGGACTGTGGCACTATCCATTCCTGCCTCCTGGCAGACATCAGTGCTCAGCAGTCTCAGCTTCTACTCCGCTTATGCAGTCTCACCTCAAGCTACTTTCCTGCCTTCCCCATTATCCGCATCATTTTCCATACCCTCAACCGGCAACTGTATGATTTTTTATCAGCCCAGAAACAGGACAAACTTTCCCATCTCTGTCCTACCCCTGATCCTGTCTCTACCTCCTCTACTCCATCTCGCTCCAAGGTTGTTTGTATTCCCTCTGATCTTGCCCTCTCTGAGGGTGAGCTTTTGGTCCTCAGCAAGGACCTGCACTTTGTTCCTCTCCAACCATCCTCTGATCAGTATAATCTCCTCCAAGATGTTCATCGGTTTCATCGCCGTCTGTGACTTCAATTCCATTTCTGCAACAATGATGGTCTTCAGAGATCGGAGGCCGAATCTGATGATGCCTTTGCACGCTTTGCTCCTCCTAAGAATCAGAATTTTACACCCTCTCCTGGGGCTTCCCACCCTCTGGATTTATATATTCAGAATACCCTCCACGACATTCAGCAACTCCATCCTCAACACCTGCATTATTCCAACCTTTCTTCTGATGAGTCCCATGCCCTCTCGAAGCTCCGCCGCAGAGATGACATTGTTATCAAACCGGCTGACGTAAGGAGATGCCATCATGGTATGGCGCAAGGACCTGTACTTCCAAGAAGGCAATAAGCAGCTCACCAACAGTTCCTTCTACCAGCGCCGTGACAATGATGCGACAGTCCTCAACAATCGTCTGGTCCATGACACTATCAAAAGTCTTATCGCCAACAAGTCCTTACCTTCTAGCGCCTCTCATCTCCATTTCGATAATAGTTGTCTGGGCAAGCCTGTGTTTTATATGCTTCCCAAAATTCATAAACCCTCCAACCATGGGAGACCCATTGTTTCGGCCTGTGCCTGCCCTACCGAACATATATCAGACTTCCTCGACGGCATCTTCCAGCCTATTGTAGAGCAGCTTCCCTACTTCTTAAAGGATACAAACCATGCTCTTACTACTTTTTCCTCTATCCAGCTTTCCCGAGACTGTACCTACCGTTTATTTCTGTTAGATGTCTACTCGCTTTACACTTCTATTCCTCACTCTGATGGTCTCTGAGCTCTCCGGTTTTTCCTGGACCAGCGCACCTACCCCTCTATCGCTACAGAGACTCTCCTGCGCCTTGCAGAACTGGTCCTTCGACTCAGTTCTTTTGAGTTCAATGGACAGTTCTTTTACCAAGTCAGTGGAGTTGTCATGGGCACCAAGATGGGTCCCAGCTATGCCTGCCTCTTCATGGGCTACCTGGAGTATCAGGTGTGGCAGCAGTATCCTGGACCTTTTCCATTGATGTATCGTAGATACATTGATGATGGCATAGGTCTCACTGATATGCCAGAGGCTGACCTATCTAGGTTCATTAACTTCATCAACAACTTCCACCCTGCGATCAAATTCACCTCTCACATCTCCACTGTCTCTGTGAATTTCCTTGACATTGTTATCACCATCACTCCCCCCACCTTAACACTTTGGTGTACTACAAACCCACTGATGCACACAATTACCTCCTTTATACTTCCTCTCATCCTCAGGCTTGTTGTGACTCCTTGCTTTTCTCACAACTTCTCTGCCTCCGTCGGTTATGCCAAGATGATGACGACTTTCTTTGCCGAGCACAGAAAATGTTGGACTTCTTTCACAGGAGACAGTATCCAGAGGATGTTCTTATGTCTGCCTTAGAGCGTGTTCTCCCTATCTCACATCTGGAGGCCCTCAACCCCCGCCACAAGACCTCCTCGGATAGAGTCAAGTTAATATTGACCTATCACCCTCACAGCACTGCTGTCAAAAGAATCCTGTATCGCCACCTACCTCTCCTCCAAGCTGACCCAGTGGCGCCGGAAGTGTTTAGTGAGCCACCATTGCTGGCATATAGATGGGATACAAATTTGAGGGACCTCCTAGTCCACAGCCATTTGAAAACCGTCAATGATGGCCATTTTGGGACCCAGCCATGTAACCGAACATGATGCAAGACATGTCAGTATGTTATCCAAACACGTTCAGTGTCGTTCCCTAAGGCCAAGTTCACCATCACCCATGGCTTCACATGCAAGTCACGCAATGTCATTTATGCTATTATATGCAAACATTGCAATATTTCTTACATCGGCCAAACGGGCACAAGACTGGGGGACCGATTCTGCAGACACCTCTACGACATCTCTCAGTTGAAATCCACAACTGTGGCCATCCACTTCAATGGCCCTGGCCAATACAGTGCCATCCAATCCTGTTCCTCAGATGCCAACAGTCGGTTCGGCCTGGAACAACGCCTCATCCATCTTATGGGTTGCCTTAAAACCCCACGGTTTGAATACCCAGCATTCTTTTTGTCTGAGGTGTTCTTTTCTATCTAGTCACAGTTTTATTATGACTTTCTACTATGACTGCGATCAACCTTGACTTCCCTCCTATTCTATATATATATATATATATATATATATATATATATATATATATATATATATATACATATATATATATATATATATATATATATATATATATATATATATATATATATATATATATATATATACGAGGAGTGTTCAAATGAAACCCGCCCGTGCTGCGCGAAGTGGACATTTGTAGGAGGAGCATGATGACGTCACATCTGACGTAATAAGCACATACAAATGTACAAGTGTGTAAGTGTTCATTCTCCTAGTATTCATTGTTTGTGCTGCAGACCGTTAAAATAATGGCCGGTGTGATACGGAATCCGTCCAAGGTCGATCAGCGAGCAGTGATCCAGTTCCTAACAGCCGAAGGATGTCGACCAGCCGACATTCATCGCCGAATGAAAGCAGTGTATGGTGACAAAAGTGTGTCTAAGACTACAGTGAAAGACTGGGCACGAATGTTTCGAGAAGGACGTCAGTTAACGAAAGATCTTCCGCGGCCAGGTCAGGTGCATATTGTTGCGACAGAAGAAGCCATCGCCATAAGGAAGAACGCATGGGGTGGAGTTTGAACCACCTGCTGCGTTACGAAGAGGAGGGTGATGCATTTCTGTTGAGCATAGTGGCAGGCGATGAGTCGTGGTGCCACCACTTTGAGCCGTGCAGCAAAACAGCAAGCATGCAATGGAAACATCCCGGATCACCAAAACCCAAAAAATTCAAGTCACAGATTTCCGCCTGTAAGGTTATGCTGACCGCATTTTTTGACCATGAAGGGCTTCTATTGGTTGACTTTAAAGAGCCTGGCTTGAACATCAATGCCATCCGCTACAAAGACACACTAGACAACCTGCATACAGCCATCAAGAATAAACGACCCGGCATGCTTTCACGTGGTGTGATTCTGTTGCACGACAATGCTCGTCCACATGTTGCGAACATTGTGCAGGAAGCGTTAGCAAGGAAAAGGTAGGAAGTTCTGCCACACCCAGCCTACAGCCCCGATCTGTCACCATGTGACTTTCATTTGTTCTGACCCTTAAAAAAATCTCTAAAGGGACAACGATTCGACTCCGATGCAGACGTCAGGGCCTCGGTGACCAAATGGTTCAATAAGCAACCAAAGTCATTTTTTTGGGACGGCATCCGCCGTCTACCCATGCAGTGGGATGCCTGTCTGAATGCCTATGGTGACTATTTCTAAAGAACCCCAGTGAGTACTTGCTTCATAACAATTGCTGTATTTAATTCTACTACTCCTGCTGATGTACCTTACATATATTTGTTATAAAGCCACTGGGACGGGTTTCATTTGAACACGCCTCGTATATATATATATATATATATATATATATATATATATATATATATATATATATATATATATATATATATATATCTTCTTCTTCTTTGATCCTTAGCCACCGACCGTCAAAGCAGTCAGTGGCCATCACATATATATATATATGTGTGTGTGTATATGTATATATATAACTGCTCAAAAAAAAGTTAAAGGCCACATTCAATTTTTAATGTCATTTCAACTAAGCTGTTTTTTTTTAAAACCTGAACACTCAGTCAAAAAAGTTTTGCTGTATTTTGTTGCATGCTTAAACAATGTTTGTTAATCTGACAATAAATCAAACCTGTGTTACGTGTGTGTACCTCCAAGGTCAATCAAATGCACGTCGTGGAAAGGGAAATAATGCATGTTTGAAAATGCTTCCTATGGCAAAGCCTGTTGATAACATTGCTGAAATTTGCTTTTCACGTGCAAGTCGTGACTATGGTGAACACATTTCACCCACTTTTCGGAAGGAACGGGCAATGGGTATGTTTGTAACATTTACCATTTTAGCCATGGCTCAGCGTGTCTTGCCGTCTTGTGGTAGACCTTAGACGTCCTGACCTGCGTTGTTCTGCAACACTGCCGGTTGCATTATAACGATCACACAGAGTTTGTATGACAGAGTGGGCAACTCCTAATCTCCTAGCAACTTCTCGCAGCCCTACATCATCCTGCAGCCATGCCATCGCTCTCCATCTGTCAACATTGGTCAAGCGTCTTAGCTGAGCCATGGCTAAAATGGTAAATGTTACAAACATACCCATTGCCCATTCCTTCCGAAAAGTGGGTGAAATGTGTTCACTATAGTCACGACTTGCACGTGAAAAGCAAATTTCAGCAATGTTATCAACAGGCTTTGCCATAGGAAGCATTTTCAAACATGCATTATTTCCCTTTCCACCACGTACATTTGATTGACCTTGGAGGTACACACACGTAACACAGATTTGATTTATTGTCAGATTAACAAACATTGTTTAAGCATGCAACAAAATGCAGCAAAACTTTTTTGACTGAGTTTTCAGGTTTTTAAAAAAACAGCATAGTTGAAATGACCTAAAAAATTGAAAGTGGCCTTTAACTTTGTTTGAGCAGTATATATATATATATATATACATGCATGCACACGCGCGCACACACACACACACATACATACATACATACATGTGCATGTGTGTCTGTGCATCTATATATATATATATATATATATATATATATATATATATATATATATATATATATATATATATATATATATATATATATATATATATATATATATATACTTGAAGAAACACCACTAAAAGATGTACACATATCTTGGAAGTAATATAGACAAAGTTGGAGGGACAGACAGTGATATCAAAATAAGAATACAAAAAGCAAGAGGAGCTTTCATTGCATTGGGAAACATATGGAGAACAAGAGAAATCAAGTCCAACACGAAAATAAGAATCTTCAACTCAAATGTCAAGTCAGTCCTATTGTATGGCTCTGAGACATGGAGAACAACAAAAACAACAACCAAAAAGCTACAGACTTTTATAAACGGGTGCTTGCGTAGAATAGAATGACTGAAATGGTATGACAAAGTCACAAATGTGGAATTGATGACAAGAACCAGACAAGTGCCAGTGGAAGAGTTGAGAAGAAGACGCTGGCGATGGATAGGACACACATTGAGGAAACCTGTTGATAGCATTACAAGGCAGTCCTTGTTCTGGAATCCACAGGGAAAGAGAGGCAGAGGTAGACCAAAAAACACATTTAGAAGAGAACTGGAAACAGAGGTGAAAATGATGAGGAAAACAGAAAGAACTTGAGCAGATGGCACAGGACAGGAAGACTTGGCATGTGTTTGTTGAAGGCCTATGCTCCTTGGGGAGCTAAAGGGTATTGATTGATTGATACAAAAAATTTTTTTTTTAATATTAATGTATTTTATTTTTATTATTATTATTTATTAATTTAATTTTTTTTATTATTGATTGATTGATTGATTATTTTTTATATTTAAAAATTTTTAAATATTTTTTTCACTCTGTTTTCATTATTTTTTATTTTTTGCTATATGTGCTATCCACTTCCGCTTTCCGGTTTTGTGGCAGCCATCTTTGCTCCAACATTTGACAAAACTTAAGGGAGTATTTTTTCTCTTATTTCTATAGTTTCATGTTCTCCACTTAATTCTCACTTTCTTTCCCTCCTGTCTCTTGTTTGTCTGTCTCTGACGAAGGCCTTGTGGCCGCAACGTAGGTATTTCTTGTCCTTTTTTTTTTTTTTCATTCTACTGTTTGAACATTAGCCAGGTTTTTTGTTGGGAATATATTTTCTTAAAAGATCAGTTTTATACCCATCAGATCCATCTTATCCAGGGTCATCATCTTCTCCAAAACACTTGTTCAGTTTTATGTGATTTCTTAGAAACACTTCTAATGTCACAAAAGGAAAGATCAAAAAGTTGATTTTGGAAGTAGCAGGAAAAATGAGCACATTTGAGTTTGATAGAAATAGAAAATAAAGTGGTTTAGAAAAGTGATTAAAATGTTGGCTCTTACTGGCTTTCTATGACCAAACATTACCACAAGTTCACTTTCTTTGGGCATGTTAGGACAAGAGAATGAGCTGGAATCTGATTGGAAGCAGCCAAGACAGGAGATACTGGACAATTTAAAATTGTGGCGTGGACACAAGTCTACAAAAGAATTGATTAAGAGCACTGGGGACAGAAAGTTGTGGAAACACATGATCACCTGCACCAGCTAGAATGGTACTTAATGATGATGATTTACCATCACAAGCTTCCTAATGATAGATAAGGCTTCACAGCCGACGTTCACCTAGGAGAAAGATAGGTAGAGGGAGAAATTTTGAAGAAACATGGTCTGATCTTGAAGAATATATACATGCATGCAAAGTTACTCACATATACAAGCAATAACTATGTCACCAAAAGTTGTCTGCTGATAAAAATCTGTTTCTATCTCAAAGGGCAGAAATGCAAGAATTGAATCTTCAGATTGAGGCTGGTAGGCAGATAACTGAAGACCTCCGCAGACAATTCAATGACACTTTAGGTGAGCTCATTCTTGACATCGGCACATTTTTATCATGGACACATGTACACACACACTCAGGTACACACACACAGGTACACACACACAGGTACACTCCTGAGATCTATTACAAAACTGTGTAAATGTTTACAAGTATTGCAACCTTTGTCCAGTGATGTTATTTGACCTCATTGTTTAATTGGAAAATTTGGAAATGATGATGTCTGTACAAACATATGGATTGTTCAGGTCTAAAATTCCATAGTGTGGGTTGTGTCCTTAAAGTGACTACAACAGAGATGGCACAGTTTTAGGGTGTTTAGCTAGTCATGTGTTACAGTTTTAGGGTGTTTAGCTAGTCATGTGTTACAGTTTTAGGGTGTTTAGCTAGTCATGTGTTACAGTTTTAGGGTGTTTAGCTAGTCATGTGTTACAGTTTTAGGGTGTTTAGCTAGTCATGTGTTACAGTTTTAGGGTGTTTAGCTAGTCATGTGTTACAGTTTTAGGGTGTTTAGCTAATCAAGTGTTACAGTTTTAGGATGTTTAGCTAGTCATGTGTTACAGTTTTAGGGTGTTTAGCTAGTCATGTGTTACAGTTTTAGGGTGTTTAGCGAGTCATGTGTTACAGTTTTAGGGTGTTTAGCTAGTCATGTGTTACAGTTTTAGGGTGTTTAGCTAGTCACGTGTTACAGTTTTAGAGTGTTTAGCTAGTCATGTGTTACAGTTTTTAGGGTGTTTAGCTAGTCATGTGTTACAGTTTTAGGGTGTTTAGCTAGTCATGTGTTACAGTTTTAGGGTGTTTAGCTAGTCATGTGTTACAGTTTTAGGGTGTTTAGCTAGTCATGTGTTACAGCAAGGTGATGATGCCATTCAGATGAGCCATTGCTTCTTTTCAACTTTTGTTTTGACTATACCATTCTGCATTCTGTTTTTTTTAAAAATAAGTGTCTAATGTTTTAATTTTTTGTTTACATGGATATGCTTGAGATCAAGTGATCAGATATAATTGGTAAAGTTACCAAATGTCATCATCAATGTTATCATTATTGACATTATAAGATGCCATCAACAAAACAGTCAGATACCATCAAATAAGTTATCAGTCATCATCAAAGTTATTGAATATTTTAAATAAATTTATCAGATACCATCAACAGATATTATGAATAAATGTATCAAATGAAGTCAACACAATTTACTTTCATTTAATGAAAAGTTAGATGCCACTGATCTCTGAATTGAAGATATAATCTACTGAAGAACCATATTAATTTTTTATTCGAGTTGATCATGCTGCTGTGGTTGATTGTAACGTATTTTAGATATGTACATGCACATAAACTCTCATGTATTGTCTGTTTTTGTGACTAGGTTTAACTTTTGATGACATGTACTGAGAGCAGCCTATAAATAAAATATAAATTTGTTTCTAGAACGTCTGAGAAGTAATGAGAGCAAGCACAAGAACCTGCAGAAGGAAAGACAGCAAGTTCTGAGAAAACAAGAGGTCTTGTTTATTTTACAATGTCAACAATGTTATCAGTTTTATATTTTATATACATATATACATAAAAAGTGGAAAATCTCCTGGTTGTGATGAAATAACAGCTGAAATGATACAGGCAGGAGGAGAAGGCAGCGCTCGTATATACCATGCATTATGCTGCAAGATCTGGCAAAGCGGAATTTGGCCCAAGGAATGGAAACGATCAATTTACATACCCTTGCCAAAAAAGGGCAACCTGAAACTGTGCACAAACTACAGAACTATAGCTCTTAAAAGCCATGCCAGCAAAATACTTTTACAAATCATAATGAAAAGGATGCAACAAAAGCTAGAAACAGAAATAAATGAAGTACAGGCAGGTTTTCGACCAGGTAGAGGCACTAGAGATCATATATTCAACATGAGGATCATCATAGAAAAGTGTAGAGAATTCAACGTTGACCTACATACTTGTTTCATTGATTACACCAAAGCTTTCGATTGTGTACAACATCAGCAGTTATGGGCTATTATGAAAAATATGGGATTTCCAAACCACCTTATACAACTCATCGCACTGCTGTACCAAGAACAACAGGCAGCCGTAAGAATAGAGGGGGAAACATCAGAATGGTTTGAAGTACAGAAAGGAGTAAGACAAGGCTGTACCCTTTCCCTTACCTGTTTAACATTTATGCCGAGAATATCATGAGAAACGTAAGAGATGACCAAGAACACACAGAGTTTGACTCATTTAACATCGGCGGGTACCAGATCCCGGAAATCAGATATGCTGACGACACAGTCCTCCTATCGACCAACCCAAAAGGACTTGAACAATTACTTCTGTCCACCAAAAAACACAGCGAGGCCCAGAATCTATACCTAAACACCAAGAAGACCAAAGTATTGTCAACAGACAAAGTAAAGACCAAACCAGAAATTTAAATTGATAACGAAGAACTGGAAAGTGTCAATGAATTCGAATACTTAGGATCAATCATTAACAGCTCTGGCGACTGTGCAGTAGAAATTAAAAGAAGACTTGCAATTGCTTCACATAAGCTAATACAGATGAAAACCTATGGCAAGGCACAAGCAAAGAAACAAAGTTACAACTGATCAGAGCATGTATATTCCCAGTAGCAACATACGGCTGCGAGACTTGGACACTCAATAAAACAGTTGCAAAAAAGATTACATCATTCGAAATGAAATGCTACAGAAGGATGTTGAGAATACCCTGGACAGAAAAAAAGACCAACAGAGAAGTACTGCACTCACTAAACGTACAGGAACATTGGCTCCTAAATACCATCGCAATAAGGAAGCTGAAATTTTTCGGTCATATAAAAAGACATAATAGTCTGGAAAAAACAGTGATGGAAGGCATGGTCCCTGGAAAAAGGGGAAGGGGTCGACCTAGACGACGGTGGACCCAGGACATCACAGAGAGTCTGAACTTGTCTTTGGCTGATGCAGGTCGACTTGCCCAGAATCGTGATGCGTTCAGAGCAGCTGTAATGGAGACAACGTTCTGGAAAGAATATGTCACATGATGATGATCTATATAAATATTTATATTTATATATATATATATATATATATATATATATATATATATATATATATATATATATATATATATATATATATAGGTACCCATTAACAGCTGGGTAGACGAGCGTCACTGAAACAGGTCACGGCAGAAATGAGAAACTATAGGTTACACATTCTAGGGATAAGCGAGAGCAGATGGACAGGGGCAGGAAAAGTTAAAACAGCAACAGGAGAAACAGTACTTTACTCTGGAAGAGAGGATGGACAGCACAATGAAGGTGTAGCCATTATTCTACAGAAAGGACATTACTGGAATGGAAACCCATCAACAACAGACTGATAAGATTAAGATTGAGAGGTAGATTCACCAATCCTACAATAATACAATGCTACACACCAACGAATGACAGCGATGAAGAGGTCAACTATCAACAACTGCAGAAAGAAATGGAAGACACACCTAGATATGATCTTATTAAAGTAATGGGAGACCTCAATGTGAAAGCTGGTACACACAATACATATAATGAAAGAGTAATGGGGAAATGCGGCAGCGGAACAGCAAACGAAAATGGGGATAAATTAATAAGTTTCTGTAGTATTAACAACCTGGTCATTGGAAGAACACTTTTCCCACATAAAGAAATTCACAAATTAACATGGGAATCACCAAATGGTCGGGACACAAACCAGATAGACCATATCATGATTAACGGTAGATGGAGACATGCATTACAAGATGTGAAGGTAAGAAGAGGTGCAGATGTGGGAAGTGATCACCATTTAATAGTAGCAAAACTGAAAGTGAAACTAAGAAGGGCTGGACCAACTATAACTACACAGAAAAGGTTTTACATCAGCAAATTGAAGGACCCCCTTACCAGAAAAGCTTTTGCGGCTGACATAAAGAAACGATATAAATTTGCCAAAAGTCAGGAAAAGACATTGACTGATGATATAGACCAGAAATTCAACACCATTTCAACAATATATAAGGAAAGCAGCAAATCATGCTTGGGATTCCAGGAAAGGAAGAAGCAAGACTGGATAACACCAGAAACATTAAACACCATAACACTGAGAAAGGAAATGAAAAGAAAGAAAACAGAAGCGAAGTCCCCCAGGTTAAAGCAACTATATAGCGAACAGTACAGTCAGCTGGACAACGAAGTTAAACGTCAAACCTGAGCCAACAAAAGGAATTTCCTAGACGATCTTGCAAGACAGGCAGAAGAGGCAGCACTGAGAAATGAACAAAGCACAGTATACAAAATAACTAAATTCATCAGCGGAAAACGAGGTGCAAACAATATTACATTAGTAAGAGATAAGCAAGTAAATCTCATCACGACAGCAGAGGGACAGGAAACAAGATGGGCAGAGCACTTCAGAGAAACTCTGAACAAGGAACCACCAGAGACACAATTGAATGTTCCTGAGGCTGAAAACGATCTAGATGTAAATACAGACATTCTACGAAAAGAAGAAATCATCACAGCAATCAAAGGGTTAAAGAACGGAAAAGCTCCTGGCCATGATAACTTAAATGCAGAGCTATTTAAGACAGACCCTGAACTAGCAGCAGAACTATTAGAACCACTATTTGCACAAGTCTGGAAAACGGGGACAACACCATCAGAGTGGAAAAAAGGAATAATTGTCAAATTGCCCAAGAAGGGAGAGCTTGCAGACTGCAATAATTGGAGAGGAATCACTCTTCTCTCAGTTCCCAGCAAAATAGTAGGCAGGATAATTATACAGAGAATTTCAAAAGCAGTAGACCACAAACTGAGGAAAGAACAAGCAGGATTTAGAAAGAACAAGCAGGATTTAGAAAGAACAGAAGATGTGTAGATCATATATTCACTCTCAGGAACATTATAGAGCAGTGCTCAGAATGGCAAAGACAGCTGTACATTAATTTCGTTGATTTTGAAAAGGCTTTTGACAGCACACATAGGGACAGTTTATGGAAAATACTGAGGGCTTATGGAATTCCAAGCTGCATAGTGTCAATCATAAAAAGCCTCTATGCCAACTTTACGTGTAGTGTTGGGCAGAGCAACCTAACCTTTGAGGTGAAGACAGGAGTACGACAGGGATGCCCCTTATCAACCACTCTATTTTTAACAGTCATAGATTGGGTGATGCGCCAGACAACAGAGGGCAGTCCAAGAGGAATAAGATGGACTACATTTTCTACATTGGAAGATCTGGAATATGCAGATGACATTGCACTACTAGCACATTCACATCAACACATCCAGTAAAAAATGGATAAACTTAATAAGTTTAGCCAGCAGGTGGGCTTGAACATCAATTTAAAGAAGTCAGAGGTCATGATGCTCAATGTGAGCAACCCTGAGCCCATATCAGTAAGGAATCAGCAACTGGTACAGACAGACACCTTCACATACCTAGGATGCATTGTAACACCAGACGGCGGGGCAGGCAAAGATATCAACATCAGAATGAATAAGGCAAGAACAGCCTTTTTTAGCCTAAACAACATCTGGAAGTCCTGTCAATACAGCACAAGCACAAAATTAAGATTATATCAGAGCTGTGTGCTTTCTGTGCTTCTCTATGGTGCGGAATGCTGGAGAGTTACAGAGAAGGAAATGTCGAAATTGTCCTCTTTTTACACAACATGCCTAAGAAAAATTCACCAAATCTTTTGGCCAAATACCATCACCAACCAAGATCTGCTTACTCGGAGCAAGCAAGAGGACATGCACACCATCATTGCTGGCAGACGCTGGAGCTGGGTTGGCCATGTCCTCAGAAGAGACCCCGATGCCATCACAAGAACAGCTATGCTTTGGACCCCTGAAGGAAAACGAAAGAGAGGCCGACCAAAAACAACCTGGCGGAGGACTATGGAGGCTGAGATGCAAAGAATGAACCAGAGTTGGGGCACTGTACGAAGGATGGCTACCAATCGAGCAAAGTGGAATCAATTTGTTGTTGCCCTACAAGACGCCACTAGGCATGATGGCCACTGACTGCTTTGACGGTCGGTGGTTAAGGATCTAAGAAGAAGAAGATAACACTAAACATTATGCCATCTATCATGACATTAATAGTATGTCATCTGTTATTACCTTACACAGTATGTCATCTTATTTGATATTCAACAGTATGTTATTTTTCCTTTAAACAGACATGTTAATTTCCAATTTTGTCAAATAGACATGTTAAATTTCCTAATTTTTTTCCTATACATATTATTTTGCCATTATTATCCAGGCATATTTTCATGTTTTAGACAGACAAAGCACATCTCATGGAGAAGAATATTTTCATGTTTTAGACAGACAAAGCACATCTCGTGGAGAAGAATATTTTCATGTTTTAGACAGACAAAGCACATCTCATGGAGAAGAATATTTTCATGTTTTAGACAGACAAATCACATCTCATGGAGAAGAATATTTTCATGTTTTAGACAGACAAAGCATATCTCATGGAGAAGAATACAGAACTGGCATCCAGGTACAGACAGCTTCAGAAAGAGTACATCCTCCAGAAGGAGAGGATGTTGAAGAGTTATGATGAGAGAGTGAAGTTTGAGGCAGCCATCACTGATATCAAACAGGTGATTTGAACAATTAGAGTTATGATGAGAGAGTGAAGTTTGAGGCAGCCATCACTGATATCAAACAGGTGATTTGAACAATTAGAGTTATGATGAGAGAGTGAAGTTTGAGGCAGCCATCGCTGATATCAAACAGGTGATTTGAACAATTAGAGTTATGATGAGAGAGTGAAGTTTGAGGTAGCCATCACTGATATCCATACCTGTCAACCTCCTGAGACAAAAATCTGTACGCCGGACCAAAAAAATCCTTACAAACACCAAAAAATCCTTACGCAAAAAATATATTAATAAATTATACACAATACAGTTTTAAAACGAGAAATGACATATACAAATCTATTAGCATTTGAATTAGTGTGGTATAAAACATGCTAATAGTCTCATGCTGTTCTTTACATATAAAAAACTTAGTGATTGTGAGGTACTATTCTTTCGATGCACAGTGTTATGTATTATAATCAACACATGCACTTTTAGCACTTTGCAGAATTGCATTTGTTGGCTTAAAGTCTGCACAGCATGTATCAATGTTAATCTTAACACTGTAAAAAAGAAGTGAGTGTGTCTGCATTCATGGACCTCCTGCAGTCTGTGTGGACTTTTTTATTGAAAAATAAAGCAGCGAAGTTTACGCAAACAAACTTTTTTTCTAGTTATGTAGGGCCGACACAGAATATTATGACATTTATTTATTGGAAATATTTAAATGATCAAAATATAACTGGAAAGATTAAGAGAATGACACAAAAAAAAAGGGACAAAAAAAAAACATACAACAAAGTAAAGCAAACAGCTAGCAGCAAAAATAAAATAAAAATTTAACAAATTATGAACAGAATATCAAATCTAGGAAGAAAAACGAAGCACCAAAAATTAACAAAATTATTTAAGAGTTGGTAGCCTAGACCAGTGATAATAGATTGCCACTTTATTAAAAAATAAAGCAGCGAATCTCGACCGCTGAAATAAAGTAGGTAGGCCTACTCAATGTAAATAAACTTTATTTTTCTACTTTTGTAGGGCCTACACAAAATTTTATGATATTAATTTATTGGAAATATTGAAATGGTCAAAATATAACTGGAAAGATTAAGAGAACGACAAAAATAAAATACAACGAAGCAAAGCAAAGCAACAGCAAAAAATATAAAAAATTAACTAAATTGTGAACAGAATATTAATCTAGGAAGAAAAATGTACTACCAAAAATTTACAAAATTATTATTTAAAAATTAATAGCCTAGACCAGTGATAACAGATCACCGCTTTATGAAAAATAAAGCAGTGAATCTCGATCGCCGGAATAAAGTAGGCCTACTCAACGCAAACTTTTTTTTTTTTAGTTATGCAGGGCCTACACTGAATATTATGACATTAATTTATCAGAAATGTACTGAAGGGCAAGATATAACTGGAAAGATAAAGACAGCGATTAAATTGCAACAAAGCAAAACAACGGCAATATTTAACCAAGTTATAGGTACTTAGCTTTTTTTTAAACAAATTGGCGTCGAAGTGTCTTGGCAAGCGTGGCTGATAACAGGTAACTTTAAAAATACGTCATAAAACGCTGAAAGCCGAAAGTGTTTGAGGCCAAATTCAAAGTTTTTGCCAAATTGTTGGATATAAAAGGATTTGATTGGTTGCTGCGAGAGACTTCAGTTTAAAAACAGACGCAGAGATTCCCGGAATAAAAAAATTGGTTTAAAAAGAACCTGGGCTAGAAAATATTTTCTGATTAAAAATTTAAAAAAACTTGGGTTGGTAAATATTTTTAGAATTTAAAAAAAAAAAAAAAAATTCGATTTTTTTTTTTTTTTTTTTTTTTTGGGGGGGGGGGAAAATCTTTAAAACGAGTCTGTATGGCCGTACACTGCTAAAAGTATCAAAAATACTTACATTGTACAAAAAATTTGTACAGGTTGACAGGTTTGGACATCAAACAGGTCATTTGAACAATTAGAGTTATGATGAGAGAGTGAAGTTTGAGGCAGCCATCACTGATATCAAACAGGTGATTTGAACAATTACAATGCAATGGGGAATTTCAAACATAAAAAGTTCATTAAGCTTGTAACATTTATGATTGTTGGTGTAACAACATGAAAAATTCATTAAGCTTGTACAGCTTTATGTTTAACTAGGTAACAGGTGTCTAACCTTTGAGACTTCTCATTTGTTGAAAATGTTAGGCTTGAAAGTAATGATTGTTTGTGCATTGTGTGATTGCATTGTTTATCATGTTTGGTATGGTATCAATGTTAATGTAAAGTGTTTCTCATGAAAGATTTGATAGCTTGTGTAAAATGTTTGTCATGAAGGCTTTAGTGTTTGTTTAAAGTGTTTGTTAAAGTGCTTGTTTAAAGTGGTTGTTTAAAATGTTTGTTTAAAGCGTTTGTTTAAAGTGTTTGTCATTAAGGTTTTAGTGTTTGTGTAAAGTGTTTGTCATGTCATAAAGGTTTTGGTGTTTGTGTAAAGTGTTTGTCATGTCATGAAGGTTTTAGTGTTTGTGTAAAGTGTTTGTCATGAAGGTTTTAGTGTTTGTTTAAAGTGTTTGTTAAAGTGCTTGTTTAAAGTGGTTGTGTAAAGTGTTTGTTTAAAGTGATTGTTAAAGTGCTTGTTTAAAGTGTTTGTTTAAAGTGTTTGTTTAAAGTGTTTATTTAAAGTGTTTGTGTAAAGTGTTTGTTAAAGTGTTTATTTAAAGTGTTTGTTAAAGTGCTTGTTTAAAGTGTTTGTTTAAAGTGTTTGGTTAAAGTGTTTATTTAAAGTGTTTGTTAAAAGTGTTTGTGTAAAGTGTTTGTTTAAAGCGTTTGTCATTAAGGTTTTAGTGTTTGTGTAAAGTGTTTGCCATGTCATGAAAGTGTTAGTGTTTGTGTAAAGTGTTTGTCATGTCATTAAGGTTTTAGTGTTTGTGTAAAGTGTTTGTCATGTTATGAAGGTTTTAGTGTTTGTGTAAAGTGTTTGTCATGTCATGAAGGTTTTAGTGTTTGTGTAAAGTGTTTGTCATGAAGGTTTTAGTGCTTGTTTAAAGTGTTTGTTTAAAGTGGTTGTTTAAAGTTTTTGTGTAAAGTGTTTGTTTAAAGTGTTTGTTAAAGATCTTGTTTAAAGTGTTTGTTTAAAGTGGTTGATTAAAGTGTTTGTTTAAAATGTTTGTTTAATATGTAGTGTTTGTTATGAAGGTTTTAGTTTTTGTGTAAAGTGTTTGTCATGAAAGTTTTATTGTTTGTTTAAAGTGTTTGTGTAAAGTGTTTGTTAAAGTGTTTGTTTAAAGTGCTTGTTTAAAGTGTTTGTGTAAAGTGCTTGTTTAAAGTGTTTGTGTAAAGTGTTTGTTTAAAGTGCTTATTTAAAGTCTTTATTTAAAGTGTTTGTTTAAAATGTTTGTTTAATATGTAGTGTTTGTTATGAAGGTTTTAGTTTTTGTGTAAAGTGTTTGTCATGAAAGTGTTAGTGTTTGTTTAAAGTGTTTGTGTAAAGTGTTGGTCATGGAGGTTTTTATGTTTGTGTAAAGTGTTTGTCATGGTGGTTTCAGTGTTTGTTTAAAGTGTCATAAACATGTGATTTTGTGTGTAAAGTGTCATTAAAGATTTGATTGTTTGTGTAAACTGTTATGAAAGATTTGATTGTCTGTAAACTGTTATGAAAGGTCTGATTGTCTGTGTAAAGTATCATTAAAGATTTGATTGCCTGTGTAAACTGATAAGAAAGGATTGATTGTCTGTCTTCTTCTTCTTTGATCCATAGCCGCCAACCATCAAAGCAGTCAGTGGCCATCACGCCTGGTGGCGTCTTGTAGGGCAGCAACAAATTGATTCCACTTTGCTCGGTCGGAGGCCATCCTTCATACAGTGCCCCAACTCTGGTTCATTCTTTGCATCTCGGCTTCCACAGTTCTCCGTCAAATTGTTTTTGGTCAGCCTCTCTTTCGCTTTCCCCTGGGGGTCCATAGCATTGCTGTTCTTGTGATGGTATCAGGGTCCCTTCTGAGGACGTGGCCAACCCAACTCCAGCATCTGCCAGCTATGATGGTGTGCATGTCCTCCTGGTTACTCCGAATAAGTAGTTCTTGGTTGCTGATGGTGTTTGGCCAAAAGATTCTGAGAATTTTCCTTAGGCAGATTGTGTAGAAGGAGGACAGATTCGATTGTCTGTGTAAAGTATCATTAAATATTTGATTGTCTGTGTAAACTGTTATGAAAGATTTGATTGTCTGTGTAAACTGTTATGAAAGGTTTGATTGTGTAAACTGTTATGAAAGGTTTGATTGTCTGTGTAAACTGTTATGAGAAATGTGATCATCTGTGTAAAGTATCATGAAAGATTTGATTGTCTGTGTAAACTGTTATGAAAGGTTTGATTGTCTGTGTAAACTGTTATGAAAAGTTTGATTGTCTGTGTAAAATATCGTTAAAGATTTGATTGTCTTTGTAAACTGTTATGAAAGATTTGATTGTCTGTGTAAACTGTTATGAAAGGTTTAATTGTCTGTGTAAAGTATCATTAAAGATTTGATTGTCTGTGTAACTGTTATGAAAGGTTTCAGTTATGGTTTAAAATGTCTCCCATAAAAAGTTTGGATTTCTGTGTAACATGTTTGTCATTGAAGGTTTGACCAAGTTTTGTCTGATCTTCCTGCAGCTAAAATCTCTTCAGTCAAAACTGCATGGAGCTCTTGTTGAGTACTTCAAGCTGAGAGGTCTCTACAGTGAGGCAGAGTTGTCCAAACTTGAACAAGAATCTTCTGTGAATAGTGTCCGTGTATCCGAACTTCAAGTCAACATGGAGCGAGCACTAGATGATATTGCACAGTTTTTATGTGCTCAGAATGATGAAAAACTGGCCAAAAAGTTGTCTTGGGAAGCAGTCAAGGAGAGAAAAGATTCTTCACCCATTCAGCCATTTGAAGTGGGAATCAAGACAGCAGACTCAAGTTTTGGTGTAGAGGTTGGACAGAATTAGCTGCAGCAGTCAGCATCTATCTTCCCACACCAGTATTACTGTTGTCTTTATGATTGTACTGCTGACACAGTATATGTGCATAACCACTGTCATTATTCAGGATTTAAAAATATATTCAGCTGTAAAGATTGGTCGAGTTCAGCACTGAATTTTGAAATATACTTCTTCTTGTGGCATAGATGATCATGTCTCTCCACAACTTCCTGTCTCCAGTCTGTTTATCAATACTGCTGATGATGTCTTTCTGTGGTAAGTTGGGATTATATAAATAGTTATAGGGGACTTAGTGTACTGACTGAGATCAGCTGTGAAGGTATCTGTATCTAATAAGTGTGGTGTGTTACAGATGACCTTACTTTGCTACCACATTTAGACCTCAATCAGACTTATTCTGGAATATTGTGATGACTACGTTGAATGTCTAGGGTTATGATAGTGATGAAGTATAAGTTCACAACAACCAACAGACAGATAAACACTTTAATTAAGATCCACAACACTTTACAACACTATGATAAGCACATACATATAACACTATAGAAGACTATCTTAAGTAAGTCAAGTGTTAACTTTTAAATTATGTATTAATTTCTTTCAATAATAGATATCCTGATCCAACTACAGAGTGAATCAGGAATCACAATCAAATGTAAACACAATGTTTATGTACAAAAATTATACAAAGGATCTTTGTCCTGACATATAATATTATTACAATATGTGTGTAATGTTGTGATGTAGTATTATGAGGTAATACTGGCTTTTGAAGCTAGGTTGTTGTTTGTCATCACGACTTCATGTGTTACTGGTGGAAATAATATTGAAGGGATCACCGTTTCTTTTTATTTGTAAAACAATAACTGTCCCTCTTGATTTAGTATTACAGTCAATTTTAGGGTGGGTTATACAAGGGTGAGCTGCTCTGGCTGACGAATTCTTAGCTTAAATGTCGGCGGCAGGAAAACTGTCTCCTCTGCTCGCTTGCTTCTCAGTTATCTTGAAATACACCACTGGTCGATATCTTGGACAAGGAGTCTGCTGCCAGCCCTCTGGATCCAGCAAAACTCAGACCAGGTGCTGCTCTAATACTTCAGTACCACGGTCCCTGAAATAAGAAGGTTGTACCTCCTTCTTCAGAACTAATATATAATCTATTTCCACACTGAAGTACAGGACATTACAAACACAGAGTTCAGCGCTATAGGCCAACTGCTAGATTCTCATGTGACAATATACACCAGTATTCCTCTCCCTAATGGTTACAACGCCTCTGCAATTCCAGCGTTAATTCCTTCTATACAATAGGATAGGTGTCATGTTACTATTTGGCAATCCCATATATGCCTATGCATTTATACTCCTCTCTGACAAGCTTTTACATGGTGGAGCAATATCTAGGCTTTGCCTTCTGTTTGCTACTGAACCACACACATACAGACACAATTTATCATTTCCTATTCAATTTTCATATAATATATATATATATAGGAAATATGTCTAGCTTACCACAATTCAAGGAAATATACACAAGTAACATTGACTGGCGATGAATTCTGGCACAATTTTGATCTGCCTTATCCCAGGCTTTTAGTAGAAAAATATTAGCTTGATCTCAACGCACTTGCTTCTCACAAAATTTATTTTCAAAACTGGCCCTGAACTGACGCTTCTATTTGACTATATCAAACGTTCTAACCAATGAGACCATGTTTACAAGAGCCTTTGAAAAAATTTTACCCATCCTACACGTTGCCATTAACCACAATAATAGTATTTGCAGTTCGACTAATAAGGTTTCGCCTTACATATTACTACAGCCAATCAAATCGTATTTAACTTGTTGGCCTCATTTCCCCTAAAGCAGTGTTTTTCAAACATGCCATTATGAGCAAATATGATCTTGTGCTGTCAGACAACCCCACTATAGTATTTTGGCTATAATTTGTTAATTACTAGCCTATTTGCGTATCAAATAACATATTCTTTGTCAGCAAGTCCTAAGGCACACAAATATATAAGTTTAATGGGGCTAAGTGGCTTCGTTCAAAATATGTATTATTCTAGGATAGCCGTGTATTTGTTTTTACCACCCGTTCACTTCTATACGATGGGATGTCTTCTGTACTGTCAGACTAATGTCAGGAGCTTAGACATAAATCAGTAGAATGTCAGGTTTCCCAATAAGAGCTTAAACCTGTTTTCAAAACCTAACCTCGTATCGTTAGTGTTTTTTATTTACTGTTTATTTGAAAAAAATCAGGTCTTCTTGCCTTTCGCATGTGATTGGCATTCGCTTTTTAATCGCGAGACGACATGGTATTATTGCATGCGTTCCTCCGTGCATCTCTCTCTCTCTTCTAAGCCCGTCGGTCTTTTAGGTTAACGTAGTGTATATAATGACATTAATGCTAGTATTTGTATCTAGGTCATTATGCAGTTTGCGTATCTCAAGGTTTTCTAAGAAACACAGTACCAGTTTTATTTTTAGACACGCATGTAGTTTATGCAGACGGAGCAGAAAAAGGGGTTTTCCTGTTCAGCCATTATGGCGTTCTTCAACACAGGCGTACGCTATTGTGAACGCACTGATCTATCACCATTCTTCTTTCTTTCTATTGAATTACTTCGTTAGGCTTTACATTTATTTTCTAATTTATATATGTGGATTAGAATTTTTCATCACACTTTCCGTGCCATTATTTCAGGGTGTCCAGTATTTTCTTTCTTTGTCATCCTGTCTCACTTTTTCCTTCAATCTTTACTGTTGTCAAAATATATTTCAGTTTTATTCTTCTCATAACATGCCCCAAAAAAGTGGATTTGAAAAATAGAGATCTTGTTAACACAACTGGTTGGTAACCTAGCATCAACACAGGGCATAGCAGAAGTCTTCACAATAAGTAAAATACATGAAAGAAAAATACTGGACCAAATAAAAGTAAGTACCAGAGTTCAGATATATCAGCGGTATGTTCTCCACAGTGGTAACATACATCTTCTTTAGCTATCCATATTCTTAATGGTATGACAAGATCACCAGAGTGGAACTAATGACAAGATCACCAGAGTGGAACTAATGACAAGAACCAGACAAGGACCAGTGGAACAAGAGATGAGAAGAAGATGCTGGCGATGGAAAGGACACACACTGAGGAAACCTGTTGATAGCATTACAAGGCAAGCCTTGTTTTGGAATTCCCATGGTAACAAGAGGCAGATGGAGACAGAAGAGAACTGGAGACAGAAATGAAAGGGATCAGGAAGATACTGACAGACATTGAGGACATGGCACAGCACAAGAGGACATGGCACATGACAAGAGGACATGGCACATGACAAGAGGACATGGCACAGGACAAGAGGACATGGCACAGGACAAGAGGACATGGCACAGGACAAGAGGACATGGCACAGGACAAGAGGACATGGCACAGGACAAGAGGACATGGGACAGGACAAGATGACCTTTGCTCCTTGGGGAGCTAAAAGGTGATGACGATGTTCTCCACAGATTGGAGATAAAAAAATGAGGAAGTGGTGGAGGAGATGCAGTCAAGCTACGATAGACAGAAAGTTAGGATAAGTCTTACAGGACCACAAGGCTCTTCATCAGGGGACAAGTGTATGAGAACAATAGAGAAAAGAAAGTGAAGAACTAATCTGTATGCCTAAAAAGTCACACACACACAAAATATGGTTAGCTAAGGAAGATCTCTGTTGTCACTCTGGTAAGTCCAGTTAGAAATGGTGTGTGAGAGAGAGAGAACAAAAGGAAAAAGACAAAGAAGATTGTTACTGAGAGATTGAAATAAGCATTTATTGACTCATACCAATTTTTGAAGGATCCAAAGTTTCCAGTGATTACAAAGAAACAAGTGGCAAATACAGTGTTTACACCAACATTATGCAGTCAGTGTCAGACATCGACACTAGTCAAATAATTACTATTTTTAAAAAACACTAGCTACAAAAATGAGATATCTGAAACAAACAGCTAATAAACATGGCATCACATACTAAATATGAATAAAGAGAGACAGCCAGAGACATGTGAGTCATAAACTAATATTGAAATAAGAATATGGTAGGTACTCTTGGATGGAAGAAAGAAGATATGAAAAAGAAACGAGAAGAAAGAAAGACACTAAACAACAGAAAGTAAGAAAACTAACAGGTACTACTGAGATTCATTTCAGGTTCATTCACATTATACCATTGCCTTGCTGCAAGAGTGCTTGTGTTATGACAGATGACCAACCCAGCACCCCAAAAAAATAGTGCTATCACTGGAGTAGTTGCATTAGTGACACCACACACAACTATGAAATATAGACCAGGACAGTCCAGACATTTTTATAGATAGTATTATTCAGGCTAATCTGAAAAGTTGACAGAAAGGTGTGGAAGTAACAGTGTCTATAAAAATGACTATCGTTCAGGTCTAAGTTCCACAGATGCCATTTGTGTTGAGAAAGTGACTATCCCACGTGGCAGCACTCTGTCTGAGCACTTACAGGTCATCTGTTGTAATACATTCAATCTCACAGCAAGGCATTATTTGGATAAACGTGGATGAAATCTCCATAACACCTTTATTCTCTTACTTTTCTGTTGTCTAGTGTAATCCTTCTGTCTATCGTTCTTTCCAGTGCCTACCATTTACTTATTTTTGTTATTTGTTTATGGCATGACCTAGTCGGGAATTAGGAGACAAGACATATCTTCAGAAAAGCAGCATTCAATTAATATACTGAGAAACAATATGTTTGTTTGGAGGGCCAGCACTTTGTGAATATGATTAGTTTGAAGAAGCAATAGTCTAGTATGTCCTAAAGCCAGGTATACTTTTTTACTGAAGCTATAGTCTAGTTTGTCCTAAATCCAGGTACATTTTTTGCTGAAGCTAAAGTGTAGTTTGTCCTAAATTCAGGTAAATTTTTTGCTGAAGCTATAGTCTAGTTTGTCCTAAATCCAGGTACATTTTTTGCTGAAGCTATAGTCTAGTTTGTCCTAAATTCAGGTACATTTTTTGCTGAAGCTAAAGTGTAGTTTTTCTGAAAGCCAGGAACATTTTTGTTGTTGCTGAAGCTAAAGTGTAGTTATCCTAAAGCCAGGACACTTTTTTTGCTGAAGCTATAGTCTAATTTGTCCTAAAGCCAGGAACACTTTTTTGCTGAAGCTATAGTCTAGTTTGTCTGAAAGCCAGGAACATTTTTGTTGTAGCTGAAGCTAAAATCTAGTTTGTCCAAAAGCCAGGTAAACTTTTTTGCTGAAGCTATAATCTAGTTTGTAAAGCTAAGGACTAGTTTGTCCTGAAAGTTGGGTATACTGTTTTCATTGTGATGTTTTCATTGTGATGTTTTCATTGTGATGTTTTCATCAACTGGGTTTGTACTCTCTTCATATCAAGATCAAGTTCTAAAAGTGTCCTTGTCTTTCTAAGGCCCACATTACTCACAAAATATGACATGCTGTCTTGACTACTTCATTTTGTCATCCCATATTTTCTCATTACAGTAACTACAATAAATAAACAACAATCTTATGATTCAATTTGTTATCCTTTTTAACTCTTTTAGTTCTGCATAAAATTTTCAGCTGACCCCAATAAGCTGCATGTCATATTTCAGACACAGAACAAAATTAGTTGCAGGTTTACAAGTTAGATAAAATCAGAACCAATTATGATAAGCTAATTACTCTTTTAACTGCAGACAGTATCAAATAGAATGAGAGTTTGACAGAGAAAAGAAGACACGTCTAGCAGAGATCATTATTTATGAAAAAGATGAGAAAGTAAGGAAACAAAGAAGTAAACATTTTTTTTCATGACTCACCATATGAAATATTATCCTTCAATAACAGAGGCAAAGAGCTTTATCAGAATCAGATACAAGAGAATAAATGGGATGCAGAGCATCCAGGCCACACACACAAAATGATGTATACTACCAGCTCGACAGTAGTGAACAAGTGGTAATCTTCAGACTCTGCACTGGCCACAACAGATTAGGATACCATCTGTTCAACAAGCTAAAGATAGGAACTACCGATGAGTGTAACTGTGGCACCGATAAAATGACTGCCGAACATCTGCTTCAAAGGTTCCCAACATATGAGGAACAGAGAAAACACATATGACCATCACCATTACCATTCCTAGAAAAGCTCTATGGAGATGCCTATAGTCTTAAACTGACGACTGCTTTCTTAGAAAATATTCAAACAGACGTCTGAAAGTGTATGAAGAAGAAGAAGAAAATAAAACACAGCAACCCAACTTTAAAACAAGGGAAGAAGTCATTAAAAAATGAAAGACAGAAATATTTCATCTTAGAAAGAGACATGCACAAACATTATTAATTTGTCTGTATTCTGCAGAATTAGGAAAATGGTAAGAATCTGAGGGAGCCAAAAATAAAACTAATTATGATGTACTTAAATCATTAACAAATAACATCTTTTTTATACCGTGAGCAAATAAAGCTTATCATACCGCACATCAAGAAGATGCAGTTAGTTTTCATTAGGTTTATTACATCTGGATACAGATTTTCTTTTTTGTTTTGTTTGTATTTTTTTCCTCTTCCAGCAATCTTTTTGTGTCATCCTTGTATAGTCTACAGAGAAGAAAGATGGAATTTTTGTGATAAGTGAAAAGATTCATGGAAAATGAGATCGTTGATAACAAACAAGAAATGATACTGGGCAGGTTAACATTATGGAATTTTTTTTTTTAAATTAATGAAGATAAACAGAAATCCCGTTCAACCTCTGATGGGTTATAATTAGGATATATATTGTTTTCAATTCCAAATAATATGAACAACTGCCAACATGAGAAAGTGGCATCACATTTGAAAATAGGGATACTCACAATTGTGCTTAGGCCTATACGTTAAATAAAAAAATAAAAAACAAAATCAAGAAGAAACTATGAACAAGAATAATATTAAAATGGAGGGGTGTAAAGGCCTGGTGGTTCTTGTTATATAACGGACTTTAACAGATATTTAATTGACTTTCATCTGTTTAAAGTCACATGCATTGTAAGAACAGCATCAGACCTTCACATTCCCAGCCACTATATATTAACATGTGTTCGTGTTAAATATTGTTTGACTATATTATGCAGTTCCCTAGGTCTGTCTATTCTCAACACCTCCTCTATATTTATAGGTAAGTTGGATGCCTGCAAATAATCCAATACTGGTATTCTCATTTGGTCATACCTCTTACACTTTAACAAGAAATGTTCTATATTATTGTCTTGAAGACATCCTTCACAGTAAGGTTCTTCTATTCTGAAATAGCATTTTCCCAGCTGTAGTCTGAGAAGTTTCTTATTACTGGGAATTTTCAATTCCCTAGATATCTGACATTTTCTTGTTGGAGCCCTGAACATCTTATATGCATGTCTTCCTTTCAGATTTTTATCCCACTCTGCTTTCCATTCATCTGTTATTAAATCTTTAATTAAGCTCTTAATTTCTGATTTACTCATCCCTACATTTATTAGATTTTTATCAGATCTACCTTTCTTGGCTTCTTTATCTGCCTTTTCATTTCCTTCTATGCCAACATGTGAAGGTATCCAAGCAATTAATACTGAACATCCTCTAGAATATAAGTATGTAGTAGCCAGAAAAATCTCCTCTGCTATATCAGGTCTACTACACTCTCGTAAGTTTCTAAGTGCTTTAATTGTTGAAAGAGAGTCAGTTAAAACTGTTAATTTTTTGGGAGGGTTATTAGAGAATATTTCTAGTGCTTTTAGTATTGCCACCATCTCTGCAGTGAAAATGGATGTATTTTCCGTGATGCTATATTCTTTTGCCATTTTCCATATTGGAATATATATTCCTATCCCCAATTTGCCATCCTCTCCCTTGGATCCATCTGTGTACACAGTAATGGAAATCACTTCAACAACAGAACTGATAAACAGAAACGGAAACAGGAAATTGTGGAGACACGTGATTATCTATGGTAACTGACTTAGTACTTGACAATGAAGATGACGATTTTCTAGTTTTTTGTTTTTTTTCCTACCAACAATCTTTTGGTGTATGGCTAGTTTTAACACCCTTCTATATTTTACAGATCTGGCTGTGATTGAGATCTAGACTGCTGTTATTTGTTCACTCTCTGTTGTGTTTCTAGCATTTGTTACTTCTTCCTTAACCTGTTGCAGTTCTTCAATCCAGTATCGTTTATAATCCATCCTTGATTTTCAACGAATAGCTCAACAACCACTGCAGTTAAACCTGTAACCATTATATTAATCTTACTGTTTTTTGTACAATCGTAACTTTCGAAGAAGCAAAGAGTTTTATAAGAACCAGATACAGAAACTAATGGGACGCAGAGCATCATGGTCACACACAAAATGAGGCATATTACCAGCTCAGAAGAAGAGAACAAATGATAATCTTCAGAATCCATACGGGCCATAACAGACTAGAATATTCTATTCAACAAGCTAAAGATATGAACTACCGATGAGTCTAAATATGGCATTGATATAATGACTGCTGAACATCTGTTTCAAACATGCCCAACATACGGGTAACATAGAAAGCAACTATGGTCGTTGCCAGTACCATTTCTGGGGAAAAAAAAACACTACATACATGCAAATAGCCTCAAGCTGATCACTGCAAATATTCCAGTACACGTCTGATAGTGTAGGAAGAAGTTTCTTGTATTAATGGTCTCACAATAAATGTAGGTCAGGGCTGCGTGTATGTCCCTGTCTGCTCGCTTGTAGGCTGTGCATTGTTTAAACAAAATAAAATAAAATTTTGTCTCGTTTGGTGATGAGCGGCCCGTTCAACCTAGACATAGGATCGGTCGGTTATATTAGGGTGCATGTCCAAACATAAAAGACAGTGTGGTCTGGCTATTCTTGTTGTTCATTGACTGGTATCCTCGTCAGGTAAAAACTGTTTCTGAAATCATCACTGCCAAAGTACATGAATGCTCTAGTGTGAGCGTCCTGTAAGGAGACCAACTGTAATGATGGTTCTATGCTCCTTTCATTCATTCATAACCCTCCACTCCCAAAGGAGCATATGCCTTCAACAAAAAAAAGGAAAATATGAAGAAGATACTGTAGAACAGCGGTAGATAACGCAAGAGCTGAGGGGATCTACTTTAGAAACACTGCGCTGTCGAAATTTCTACTTTGATATAATCATGCCTGCCGAGTTAAATGGAAAATATGTTTCAATTTTACACAACATAATGTAATTGTACATTACCAAAACAAGAACTAACACATAACAACCAGAACACAAGAGAACGATAAAGGAAGAACAAAAACACTTTAAAATAATATTCCCGTCACGTGATATCAGTACAAGAAGCAAAAATAAACTACCAATACAAAAAAAACCAACAAATGTCCAATAGATACATTTAAAACTATGTCAATCGCAATAAAAAAAGATACAGTAAAAACACAACCTACAAACTTTTCAAATCACATCAGGGTAAAGAGAGTTCACTCTAGGAACCTGGAAGGGGATACTTAATAAACACCATAGCCACTGAACTATGTTACAATAAACGGCAGACGAATTGCAGCCTGGAAGAACCAAACTCAAGAATAATATTCATCAATATAATATTCTATATAGAATAATGAACATACATCCCAATTATAACCCACATGGGGGTTAACCAGGTATCTCATACACAAGACAAACATCAGTTTTCGTGTGCATGGACCAAAAACAAAACACTCAAATAGTTTTAAAATGTCTCTCACCTTGACCTTTCTCTCCCTGCTTATTTTGACTGTGCTATTAACAAAATGCCATTCATATGATACAAAAAGGAAAATCAGCAGGCACGGATAACATAAAAATTGAAATGATAGAAGCCCTGGAGAGTTTTGGTATAGATACAATCACAGATCTATGCAACGATATATACAATACAGGATATATACCACACGACATGAAGACATCAGTTTTTATAACGTTGCCCAAAAAACCTAATGCAACAGAATGTTCAGCCTTCAGAACAATTAGCCTGATGAGTCATGCAATTAAGATACTGCTCAAAATCATACAGGAAAGAATAAAAAGTAAGGTAGATAGCGAAATCCAAGAAGAACAGTTTGGTTTTAGACGGAACAGTGGAACAAGAGAGGCAATATTTTGCCTAATATTAGCAGAAAAATATACAGAGGTCCAAAAAAGTATGTACATGTGCTTCATTGACTATAAGAAGGCTTTTTACAGAGTCCATCATGAGAAAATAATTGAATACCTCAAAGACATAGATATTGATGGAAAAGATATAAGAATACTCAGTAACCTTTATTGGGAGCAAACTGCCACAGTAAGATCGGGAAGGAATTATTCACCATACATAGACATAAAAAGATGTGTCAGACAAGTTTGTGTGCTGTCCCCCTGCCTATTTAATCTATGCACCGAAAAAATTGTCAAACAGATACAGGAAATACCAGGACTGAACATCAGTGGAAGGTCAATAAACAACCTTAGATATGCAGATGATACCGTGTTGTTAGCTGAAAGCGAACAGGAGTTACAAGAACTAGTGAAGCAAGTGAACAGTATTGTCACGTAGGTTATAATCATTAAATTGCCTATATCTTCTTCCTATTCTTTCACCCGAACTCTGAAATTTGGTTATCTCTCTTTATTTCCATTTCCTGTATATTTTGCATCCATTCGTTTGCGAAATATATTTTCATCATATTCGCAAACTTTACCTGTTTCTTTCTCAAAACTGAGAATCGCGCTAGGACGATATTACGTAGATGTCAGGGCTGCAGGGCGTCAGAAGGCGTGATAAGTCGGTTCGCTGAACATAGGACGTAGACAATCGTCTACATTCTCACCGAGCGCGCGAGCTTCTTCTCGGCATAAGTCCGGGTGAGGTGTGATACTTTACATCTGCACCGGTCAGTATTCAGACATTTGTCTGAAAAAATCCCAAACTGACACGGCGCTCACTGTGGGCCATGGTCAGCTGTAGTGTGAAAACTGCCCTGCATTGGAGACAGGTTGTCTGAGATTTCGCAACTGACACGCAGAAAGTGGCAGTTTACGACAGCCTCTTCTAGTTACGTAGTTGTTATGAGAAAGGGGAGATTATTTCGTTTTTTGCGAAATAAACGTTCATCTCTTTGTCTGGGTTTTTCATATATACTAGAATGAGCTAGATTTCATTATCACTCAGTAACTTCGCAGTCAAGACTAGAACAAGCCTCGTTCGATTTCTAAAAATCTCTGTTAAAAGAGATGGCCTTTAGTTTGATCGAAGTGGTTTAGTTCTTAGGAATTCTGTGTTTGAGGTATCATATATTATTATCTAGTATATCTAGTATTTGGTGAAGTGTTTATAAGTGCTAAATCGCTATTTATTTCTCTAGGTAGATCTGGAGCAGAGCGAATAATTTATAAGTCTGTATTAATTTCTAGTGACGTGTCTCAGTGGAAAGCAGGATAAATTATATTTCCAGCTTAAATTCAGTCGGCTATTACTAAATTTAATTTAACTGCTAAATAATCAGACGAGAACATAATTTTCAAACTAACTTATAACTGCTAGACTAGATGTCTCATGAGTCGTGACGAGAATATATTTATATATATCTCTAATTCATGATGATTAATTTATGACTATAACTTATTTCACGGGAGGTGTTAAATGATAAGTTAAGGTTTACGCCCGCAGTTAAAATATAAGTATACCCTTAAACATAGGATGTATAAATATTTCATATATATGTTTCTTTATACAGAGATTTCTGTGGTAACCTAACTATACCAGCGTTACGTACTGATGAACCTATCCTGTGAAGACTAAAAAAAAAAAAAAAACTTTTCCCTTAAAGACTTGGTCGTAAGCTTTTCAAGAACTTTAACGTGAACTGAAATAACGGGCCCAGTGTGCCTGAATTAGTCCTTCCAGAAACGATATTCTAAAGTACAGCCCTTGTGGCAAGTAACATTATTCATAGCATTAAACTTTCCGACATCTTTTTGACCAAATGTGTGGTGAACCCTGATTATCTGTTGAGAGAAGCTGTCCACCGGTCATTTTCCTAATTTAGGGAAACCTCGTGTTCTGACATTGTGTGTTCGCTTAACCCTAATTCTTACTTCGTGAGTCAAGATACACTAACTTTAGTCTGAAATAGCTGACGCCTGAAGCTGATGCTCCCCGGAGAAATTTCTGAGAAAAACCAAAACCAGCAAACCACTCTGTAGAGCTGGGATCCGCTTCAGTGAACGACAGAACAGACAAAGGGTGTGAATGTTACCAAGGTTGCGCCAGACGGCAAGCTACATCACGTATGTAATTAGTACAGGGCCCTGATGAAAGAACCGAGTGAAAGTAGACGGTGTGAGGTATGTGAATTTCACCCATGTTTGAAATTCCATTTATGAAACTTGTTGTCAATGCAAGAATATTTTTTTGACTTCCCTCAGGTTAAAACCTACTACATCTAAGTCGGTTCATATTTGTTTACGAGGAAAGAAAGAAAAAATTATTAGACAAACTCATATGTATCATTGAATCTCCTGGCTTTCACTTTACTCATAACGGGACTCTGGGCTTACCTTGAGGGGATGAGATCATATTGGGGTCTATCATTTCTTGTAGTAATTTCATTGATTATTGTTTTGACCACGTGTATATGTTTATTTTCTTTTCTTGATGAATTTTATGTGTTGTGAGGAAAATTTTTGCTGATAAATAAAAACTTCCCTTTGAAACTAAAAGCAGCGTGTTGGTCAGCTCGTTCAGAATATATATATGTAATCATTTTGATAGTCTTCCCACGTCTGTGTGTCTACCTGTTGTCACTGGTGTGTGTGTACGTGAGTGGTATGTTCATTACATATTAGCATATGTTGTCAATAGTCTGTCCGACTCTTACATATGTGTCGTAGAAGATAGGCCTGAGAGAGAGAGAGAGAGAAGAATCTTGTCTTTTCACTGGGGACCGTTCTATTGATTCGCTACCACTGCACTCGTGGAAAGATCTATTTCTGTATTAACTCTCACTGCAGCTATCACTGATTCTATCTATTCAGAAGGGACCAACCAAAGTCTTAATTTCCTATCAAAAAATCTACGACAAATGGGGTCTCGCCCGACGGATTTTTGAACTTAGAATAGGAAGACGAGACGACTAATATCAGCTCGTCTTTAAAGATTTTTATTCTGTAATAGAGTAAGAGTGTGATGTCTTGTGAGTTGTTATATCTTTAAATAATTTATCCCCTAGACTAACGATCTGTATACGAGCGTGCTGACCACACAAACTGATAAGTTTTTTTCCACAGCATTTGAACATTATACATTTGAGTTACATGTGGATTTTGTCGGAATATATGTTATTGTTGATTTGTAATACTAAACGCTGGTAAAGTTTTGTGAGTGTATAACATTCACAAGGGTTCTGAAGCAGGAAGGTGTTTGAACTAAAGTTAAGAAGTGCGTTTCGGACTATTTGTCCAGATTAATTGCCTCCCTCACCCGAACTGTCTTCAGGGGTAAACTTGATAGTGGATTTTATAATTAAGGGATTATTTTTCTCTTTAATTTTTGCAATAATTATTTTGCTTTTCCACTGTAGCAACTTATTTTTCAGAAGTAATCTTAACTACCATTTAGTTGGCGTAGTCGTGTTTTGCATTAAGTGCTTTATTGCCGATAATAGCAGCGATAGTTAGATTTTAATTTGGAGGAGGTATCCCAGGGTTAAGGATATCATCTTTTGATTTTTGGTAATTTTTTTTCTCGTAAGTGGTAGGAACAAGTGTATCCTTTTTCCTATTTTCGTTCTCCACTAGTCTCAGTCACTGACATAATATGGCCGAGAGGGCAAAGCTTAGACAACTCCTCAGGGAAGAAGCGAGAGAGGAGGGACTGGAAGGAGAGGAAGCGAAAGCATTTGTCAGGGACGAACTTGAGAGATATGATGCGGAGAGGAAAGCAGCTGAAGCTAAAGAGGAAAAAGAAGAAGCTAGGAGGAAAGAAGCGGAAGACCGGCTATTACAGCAGAAGAAGATTGAGGAAGAAATGGAAATTCGCAGGATGCAGCATGAGGAAAGGGAGGAGAGACAGCATGAGAAGGAGAGGGAGGAGAGACAACATGAGTTGGCTCTTAAAGCTCTTGAACTTCAAAGTCGTGGTGCTGCCTCTACCTCCAGCAATGGAGAGTCTTCTCCTCATTCTTCCTTAACTGATCCTTCTAACACTCAATCTACTCATCTCACTGCTATGTCTTTTCCACTAGAATCTTTCCCTTGTCCAAATGAGAAGATTGACACTTGGCTAGAAAAATTTGAGAAAATTGCAACTCTGTACGGTTTAGAGAGGTCGCGTTGGAACATGAAGCTTTCCCAGGCTTTGAAAAGTTCTGCGTATGATGTTTACGCCAAACTGGAAAGTAGCCAACAAGACAACTATGATCTGTTGAAGAAAGCGTTACTAGAGCGCTTTGAAATGAACGCTCGCAAATTTTTGCAACTGTTTCGCAACAGCAGAAAGGAGAATTCTGAATCTTTTCACCAGTTCTCTTCCCGTCTAAAGGGATATTTGACAAAGTGCCTTGAGCTCTCGCAGCTCCCCTCTACCTATGAAGGTCTTGAGGAATTTGTTTTAACAGAACAAATAAAGAACACATTGTCTGCGGATACCCGGAGATTTCTCGCTGAGCAGGGGGCAGAAAAAAACTTGAAGACATTTTGGAAAAGTCTGAGCGTTATCACAATGCGCTGGCTGAACTACCGGCCACAAAGCGGAAACCGACAGAGGAGCATTTTCGAAAACATAACCTAGAGCAATCTTCTCAGGCTTCTAACCAAAATAACCACAGAGAAACTGGACCTCAAAACCCCCCTCCTGAAAAATCCAAGTTCTACAAGAACAAGTACCCCAACCACCCCAAACAGTCTGATCAACCCGACCGCCCTACATGGCAGCGTAGCCAGAAAGGACAAGGTGGCAAAGGGAGAACCCCTGAGCACGGAACATATGATCAGACCGAGCACACCGAGCCGAAACGCATCGGATGCTTATTGACAGTCTCGCAAGGTGGAATTGTTGACAGTGATTCCAAACCTGTTGGGGATAGACCCTCAACGCGAGGTATTGTTACTTTGAACGGTTCTCAAACTTCTTGCTTATTTGACACGGGGCTTTCTTACGATTGCATTGTTGCCAGAAACCTGGTTAAACCCGGTCAAGAGACAGGAGAGACCGTCAAACTTTGTGGAGTTCGTAAGAGTGAGGCACCTACAGCGCTTCCCATCGCATTGGTGGAGATCCACTCTGATTTTGTCAGAGGTGTGATCAAAGCGGCTGTTATGGATGATCCCATCTACCCAGTCATACTTGGCGGGAGATACGTGTGTATTGGGAAACCGGAAGAGCCGATTGTGGCAGCAGTAACTACAAGAGGGCAAACCAAGAAGGAACGGGAGCCTGCGCCTAATTTGTTACCCATGGAACTTAAAGAAGCGCAATACAAGGACCCTACTTTGGCACCCTGCTTTAGGAAACTGCCCATGGCTAAGGAACCAAAACAGCACGGGGACATTTTTTCTGAGGATGGCGTACTTTATCGGAGAACGGGCAAGCCTGACCAAGGTTACAACCAGCTCCTAGTACCGAGACAGTACAGAAGCAAAATCCTAGAAATGGGGCACTCTCTTCCCTTTAGCGGACATATGGGACAGAACGCCACAAACCAACGTATAACCACTCATTATTGGTGGCCAGGAGTAAATACTGATATTATCAGATATGTCAAATCCTGTGCCCAGTGCCAACGTGTGCCACCCAAGCAACGGGCACCCCCAGTCTCTGTGGGTGAAATGCCAATAATGGGAACACCATTCGAACGGGTTGTGATCGACATTTTAGGGCCTTTCGAAAGGACTAAAAGAAGGAACAGGTTTATCCTGACCTTAGTCGATACATGCACTTTATGGGAAGAAGCTATCCCGCTAACATGCGCAGATGCCAAGCATGTCGCAGAAGCCCTCGTGCAGATTTTCACTCAGTTGGGATTCCCTCAGCAAGTGTTGACGGATAACGGATCTCCATACCGAAACCTGTTGATGGATGAGATCGTTAAGATCTTGAGGACCCAGCACATCCACACTAAGCCATATACTCCGGCCGGAAATGGGCTAGTGGAACGTGCTAATGGAAACCTCACCATGATGCTAAGTAAACTGGCACAAGTGAAACCTGAAGATTGGGATCTTTGTATTCCTGGAGCTTTATTTGGCTACAGAGAATCTCCTCATACTTCCACAGGATTTCCGCCAGCTACACTCTTATTCGACAGACCCATTAAGGGCCCGCTTGAAGCCTTACTTCAGTCTCTGACAGACGAGAAGGCGGATGAGACAGTTGTCTCAGCCAGTAAATATGTGTCGGTTTTAAAGGAAAGGTTGAAACTAGGGTGGGATCTAGCAACGACTAACTTTAAGCGAGCACGCACAAAGCACGCTAACCGATACAGGAAAGTCGCGAAAGAAAGAGAACTGGAAGCAGGAGAGAAAGTTTTGGTGTTACTCCCTACCGGAAACAACCAACTGAAGATCGGATGGCAAGGGCCGTTCACCGTCCTGAAAAAGATTTCTAAGGCTAACTACCAGATCTCTATTCAAGGAAAGGAGAAGGTTTTCCATTTAAATCTGTTAAAGAGATACTTGGAAAGACCAGTGCCAACCTCCGACCATCTCCTGACGATCGCCAAAACTGACGAAGATGACGCTAGTGGCAGGGAAATTCCACTGCAATCACAGGAAATCTTTGAAAAATGTCAGAAGCGGCGACGCTCTTTCAAGCGCGCATGGGAGACATTCCAGAGAAAGGAAACTTTGGGAGTGGACTTGAGTAGGAATTGGAGCGAGATGGAGGGGGAAGATGTGAGGGAAGAAGACAGACACCCCGAAGCTACGGTTATAGGAAATTTAATTCCATAACGTAGACATGGAGTGCTTCCATATCTTAAGGGGGGACGTCCTGTCACGTACGTTATAATCATTAAATTGCCTATATCTTCTTCCTATTCTTTCACCCGAACTCTGAAATTTGGTTATCTCTCTTTATTTCCTTTTTCCTGTATATTTTGCATCCATTCGTTTGCGAAATATATTTTCATCATATTCGCAAACTTTACCTGTTTCTTTCTCAAAACTGAGAATCGCGCTAGGACGATATTACGTAGATGTCAGGGCTGCAGGGCGTCAGAAGGCGTGATAAGTCGGTTCGCTGAACATAGGACGTAGACAATCGTCTACATTCTCACCGAGCGCGCGAGCTTCTTCTCGGCATAAGTCCGGGTGAGGTGTGATACTTTACATCTGCACCGGTCAGTATTCAGACATTTGTCTGAAAAATCCCAAACTGACACGGCGCTCACTGTGGGCCATGGTCAGCTGTAGTGTAAAAACTGCCCTGCATTGGAGACAGGTTGTCTGAGATTTCGCAACTGATACGCAGAAAGTGGCAGTTTACGACAGCCTCTTCTAGTTACGTAGTTGTTATGAGAAAGGGGAGATTATTTCGTTTTTGCGAAATAAACGTTCATCTCTTTGTCTGGGTTTTCATATATACTAGAATGAGCTAGATTTCATTATCACACTCATCATTATCGATCGAGAACTCTCGGTCACGTTCTCGAGTGCAGTGAAAGTTTTCAGTACGCTACAAAAGACGAATTTCAGATAAGTTTTTTTCTCTTCTTTAACATATTTAAACTAAATATTATTAACCACCTATAGTATTCGTTAATTGCTTTTAAACGTTAGCTAAAATTGATAGGGGTATTGGAATAAATAAAATATTAGTGAAATAGAATAAGCACATGTAGGCCAACCACGTGTGGTCTTCATTTGTAAAGTGCAGTAGCCATCTTGCTTTTCTTTGTGTAATTAATACAGGCATCTTTCAGCGCAGAGCCGCGCGTGAAAAAAAAATCAAATTTAATACAAATTTACTAGCTTAGTAGTAGGACTATTCAGCCCTTAATTATTGATAGCTAAACATAATTTAAAATTTATATTTAAAAAAAAAATAAATAAATAAATAGGCCTAAATAAATAAATATATTAACTTGCCTGGTGTTAATTTAGCAAAAAAAGGGCAAATAAGTACAACATAATGCTAACCAGATTGCAGTTAGGGGAGGGAAAAGCTTGGAGCAAATCATCAGAAAGACATACTAAGGAAGGAACATCAAAACGGACAGAAAATGAGAGGAACAAAAGCCCTGGTCTAAAGGACACAGAAATTAAGGGCAAAATGGAAACCATCAATGAAAAAACAAAAGTGAACCCTGAAGTAAATAAAGACAGGGGAACAAACAAAAAGAGCAACGAGAAAAAAACAGAAATTCTGACTTCAAAGCAAGGTGCTGCAAACAATGGATCACCACCTTCGACAGGAAATAAAGCCGCAGAACACATTAGGAAGGACAAAGAGGGAAATGCAAGCCAATGCACTCAGGAAACCAAAGAACACAAAGAAAGTGCCGAGGACAGCCTAAAGGAAACAAAAACCCACAGAAGAAGAGTTAAAATCACTCAAGTAGGAGGGACAGAAGCCACTCTGAGAGCCCTACCCGATGACAAAATCATGGTTATCCTAGAAAAAATAATAGACAAAAAATCTATTAACAGATTACAAAAAACAAGCAATGGTGTAGTAATCTGTTTGAACAGCACAGAAAAAGCCAAGGTCCTAATAAATGAACTGAAAGAAAAGTCCAAAGAAGTACAACTCCCACATAAAATAAATATACAAATGGAGCTGATCAAAGAGATTAGAAAAGTCGTAATCAAGGGCATCGATACAAACCTAACAGAAGAAGAGATCCACACAAACATAGTGAAAGAAAACCCAGAAACTAAGATAGAAAAGGTAGAACGAATTAAAACTAAGCTGCAGAAGAATACATCAGTGATAGTGTTGAGTGTGCAGGGTACAGAAATACCCAAAGAGATCAAAATCTGCAAGAGAATCAGGAAGACTGAAACATTCATACCACCAATCATCCAATGCACAAATTGTCAAGGCTTTAGTCACATGCAGCATGCTTGTAAAAGAGCAACAAGATGTAGTTTCTGTGCAGGAGCACACAAACACAGAGACTGCACAATGGCTAAAGAGGACAAAGACTACAAACAAGAAAATAAAAACAGAAGATGTGCAAACTGCCAGGGTAACCACAGTGCCAGGTACCAGGGGTGTCCAGTCTTCCAAGAGACAAAATACATACTTAAAGAAGCTCTAGAAACCAACACACCAATCTGGAAAGTGAAAGAAACACAGAAAGCAAACAGCCACCTTCAAAACTCCCAAGAAAACAACATCAAGAAACAAATAAAACAAATAACCACTGAAGTACAAAACATAAAGGAGAAAATACAGAAAAAAGATGAAAGTAAAACACACATAAGCAACAGCGAAGTAGAAAACAACACAGAAGAGACAGAACATAACATCACCCAAGCCAGGCAGGTATTAGAAGAAATTAAAATAGCACAACAGGCAATAGAAAGAGACCTCAAAATAATAACAGAAATAAAAGAGGCTAATGAAGAAATCCTTAAAAAAATAGAGAGAGAAAGAGCTAGTTTGTCAGACGAAAAAATGGAAGAAAAATTTAAGGAAACAGTGGAACTACACCTAACATACATAGCAGAAAGAGTTCGGAGTACAATGGTTACTTGGAATGATGAGTTTGTGGAGAACATTAGAGATAGTGAACAAAACCAAAAGAAGTAGATCCCCTATCAAAGAACCTAATAAAAACAATAACATAACTAAGCTAACCACACTAAATGGGGACCAAAGACTCTAGAGCTATCAAAGTAGTTCAGTGGAACTGTAGGGGTGCCAGGAAGAACCTGATGTCTCTTATGGGACAGTATAAGGAGGCAAAACCCATCTTTGCAATACAAGAAACCCTCCTGAACTCCAAACAGAAACTGAACTACCAAGGGTATATAACACTTAGAAATGATAGACCTGAGGGAAGAGGAGGGGGCGTGGCCCTTTTAATACATGAAGACTACAAAATAGTAAATTGGGAACAATTCAACACAGAAAATATTGAAGGAATAAGTGTAACATTAGACAGTGAGCCAGATAACTTAAAAATAATAAACATTTATAGCCCCAAGGGTAATATAACCGATAGGGACATTGCCACTATTAACACACAAATAGACCAAAGAACATTATTGGTAGGTGACTTTAATGCACACCATGAGGCATGGGGTAACAACAGTAATGATCCAGCAGGAAAAAGACTGTTGGACTACATTGAAAGTGCGAGCTAATCATACTAAATGATGGCTCAGTGGCAAGGGTTAACCCATGCAACAGGGGAGGAGATACAGCAATAGACATAAGTATTATAACACCAAACCTAGCCTCTGCTAAATGGGAAGTACTGAATGACTCCAGCTCAGACCACTTACCCATAGAAATAAACCTAAACGACAAATATAGAACTAGTCCAAAAAGCTCGAAACCTACATTCAACCTAAAAAAGGCAAATTGGGAGTCCTTCCAATTGGAGCTAAGTAAACTAAGCATAGAACAAATTGAATCTAACAGTATAGATATATTTGCAGAAAAACTAACAAATGAGATTTTAAAAATAGCAATAAAATATATACCAAACAGGAATATGCCTGAGCACTTAAAACCAACACAAAAAGGTAAAAATAGGAAAAGAAACAAAGATAAAAATCCAGTACCATGGTGGACAGACAGATGTTCAGAACAACTGAAATTGAGGGAGAGGGCCCTTACAAAGTATAGAAAAACCAAAACTGAAGAGAATTACACAAACTATAAAAAAATAAGAAATGAAACAAATAAAATAATATTCAGAGCTAAAGAAAAGAGTTGGAGAACTTTTTGTCAAACATTAAACCATAGGTCACAAGTAACTACAGTTTGGAGAAAACTAAAAGCAATTAAAGGAGGAAACCACAAGAAATTTAAAATCCCAACAATTAAAATACCAGAGAGAGCTGAAACAGATAGAGAAAAAGCCAACATACTAGCTAAATACTTCTATCAGGTTAGTTCAATAGACAGTCTAGATAAGGCAGAAATAAATAGACGGAAGACACTGCTAGAAAAATTAAAAGGAGAAAATATGGACACCACACAGGATGCTAATTATTTAAATGCAGATATTACAGTAGATGAAATAGATAGAGCTTTAGCAGGAAAAACCAATACTACCTCTGGGGAAGACATTCTGAGCTATGAAATCCTCAAAAAGGTACCAAATACAACTCTAAGAGTGATTGCATCCCTCTACAACAAAATCTGGCACACGGGAAAAATACCGTGTTCATGGAAGACAGCAGTAGTCATCCCCATACTAAAGCCAGATAAGGAAACACATGATGTCAGCTCATACAGGCCAATATCGTTAACATCGCATCTAGGAAAAATTCTAGAAACAATAGTCAACAGCAGACTAAAATTTCATCTAGAAAAGCATAATTTGTACAGTCCAACCCAAGCAGGCTTTAGAAGCCAACATAGTACAATAGAGCAACTGTTGAGGCTGGAACATGATGTTAAAACAGGCTTCAAAAGGAATGAAAAGACAGTAGCAGTATTCCTTGATGTAGCAAGAGCATATGATGAGTGTTGGAGGGAGGGTGCACTACACAAAATCAGGAAATTAGGTATAGTAGGCAGAACCTACAATTATCTAGAAAACTTCCTGCAGGATAGATACTTCACGGTACAAATAAACAATGATAGATCTGAGGTGTATGAGCAACAGAATGGAATTCCCCAGGGATCAGTAATATCACCATCTATCTTTACGATTATGGTCAACGACCTAGGCGACGAGTTTAAAGACTTAAAAAACAACTTATCCCAGTTTGCAGATGACGCTGCGATATGGAGAACGGGAAGAAATCTCCCATTCCTCTATAAAACAGTACAAAGGCAAATGGATAAAGTATCTGACTGGATGAACAAGTGGGGATTTAATCTAAACGTTAAAAAAAACCATAGGAATGATCTTCAGTAGAGGGCGTGTAATTAAAAACAATATAATTGACATAAGAATTAATGAGCAAAAAGTATGCACAGCAAAATCAACTAGATTTCTGGGTATGGTATTAGACCAGCAACTAAACTGGAACAAACACATAGACCTATTAGTGCAAAGCAGTAGGGGACTTATTAACATGCTAAGATATATGAAAGGAAGTGGTTGGGGCGCCTGCAATAAGACCATGTTAACCTTCTATAAATCATTTATTAGGGGCAAACTTGACTATGCCAGTGTTGTCTATGCATCAGCCGCCCCAAGCAATAAGAAAAAACTAGACACAATCCAAAACCAGGCACTGTCAATAATAGCAGGTGCCTCAAAGGGAACATCAGCAGAGGCACTAGAAGTAGCGCTAGGCATTATACCCCTGGAGCTAAGGAGAAAAGAACTGAGATTCAGCTACTGGGCAAGAGTGGCAAAAGATCCAACTCACCCAGCACATAAAACCTTTGATAGGGGTAACCAGTACATGGGCCACATTCCATTAAACCATAATAGATACCCGTCAGGGTGGAAAACAATGGATGAAGTGGATCAATACCCAGACCTATTTAATGCGATAAACAGTAGTGCTCTGTATAAAGCAAAGATCCCACCATGGGAATTAAAAGTGCCAGAAACTGACTCCCACTTAACAAAGATCATAAATAAATCTAACGACATAATCTCAGCAAAAAGTAAAACACTAGAGTACATAGAACGGTATATAAATAATAGCCTAACTATATATACAGATGGGTCAAAAGATGAAGAAGGACAATTAGGAGCAGGAATAGCAATACCAAAATTAAAAATTTATAAAAGATACAAAGTAACAGGTAATACATCCATCTTTACAGCAGAATTAGTGGCAATCCTAAAAGCTTTAGAAATAGCTGCAGAAAATCCACCAAAAAAAGTAACCATTCTCACAGATTCCCTATCATCAGTATTAGCTATCAGAAACAGAAATGAATGTAGCAGGCCAGATATTATAGAGGAAATACTACAGGTTAATACATATCTACAAACTATAGGATGCAGTGCAACAATAACATGGATACCATCACATGTGGGGATAGCAGGAAATGAGCTTGCAGACAAAGAAGCCAAAGGGGGGAGAGCTAGCCATAACAAAATTGAAGTAGGCTTAGGGAAGTTTGAAATTAAGAGCTTAATTGCTCAAGCAATAACTAAAGAGTGGATAACAGCATGGGACCAAAGTAAAAAAGCAAGACACTCATATAAAATCCTTAAAAAACCAAGCAAAAAATGTCAAATAAAAGATGAACTAAAAATACCAATTAATAAAAAATTGCTGAGGCTCAAGCTTGGAACTGGATATTTCATGATTGAGGAACCCACATGTGAAGAGTGTCAAGAACCAAACACAATTAGACACTTTCTGGTGGACTGCAAGAAATATGACCAACAGAGGCAAAACATTAAGACATACTGTAGTAACCACAATGTAGAAATGAGGGTAGAAAATCTCATAGGCACAAAGACCCCTTCAGAAATGCAAAAGTTAATAAAACACTATATTACAAAAACTAAAGCTAACATATAAAAAACAAATAAGGATTTGAGTCAGTAGTCCAAACTCGTGAAAGACTCGCCACAGATACATACAGATTAACCAAAGAAACCATCCAGTGAAAATTAAAAACATACTAACTTAGAAAATAGCATATTTTGGAATTTCTTTTAAAAACCATGTTGAACTATAACTACAAAAGGAAAAATACCGACTAGAGATAATATAGTATAAAATAAATACAAACAAAAACATATTACAATAAAGGAAACACGTCCTGATATAACCAACAACTCCATGTACATGGTAGATGGTTGAAAGGGGCGTGCTACAAAGAAAAGTAGCAAACACATTAATTAAAAAAAAAAAAAATTCATTATCACTCAGTAACTTCGCAGTCAAGACTAGAACAAGCCTCGTTCGATTTCTAAAAATCTCTGTTAAAAGAGATGGCCTTTAGTTTGATCGAAGTGGTTTAGTTCTTAGGAATTCTGTGTTTGAGGTATCATATATTATTATCTAGTATATCTAGTATTTGGTGAAGTGTTTATAAGTGCTAAATCGCTATTTATTTCTCTAGGTAGATCTGGAGCAGAGCGAATAATTTATAAGTCTGTATTAATTTCTAGTGACGTGTCTCAGTGGAAAGCAGGATAAATTATATTTCCAGCTTAAATTCAGTCGGCTATTACTAAATTTAATTTAACTGCTAAATAATCAGACGAGAACATAATTTTCAAACTAACTTATAACTGCTAGACTAGATGTCTCATGAGTCGTGACGAGAATATATTTATATATATCTCTAATTCATGATGATTAATTTATGACTATAACTTATTTCACGGGAGGTGTTAAATGATAAGTTAAGGTTTACGCCCGCAGTTAAAATATAAGTATACCCTTAAACATAGAATGTATAAATATTTCATATATATGTTTCTTTATACAGAGATTTCTGTGGTAACCTAACTATACCAGCGTTACGTACTGATGAACCTATCCTGTGAAGACTAAAAAAAAAACTTTTCCCTTAAAGACTTGGTCGTAAGCTTTTCAAGAACTTTAACGTGAACTGAAATAACGGGCCCAGTGTGCCTGAATTAGTCCTTCCAGAAACGATATTCTAAAGTACAGCCCTTGTGGCAAGTAACATTATTCATAGCATTAAACTTTCCGACATCTTTTTGACCAAATGTGTGGTGAACCCTGATTATCTGTTGAGAGAAGCTGTCCACCGGTCATTTTCCTAAATTAGGGAAATCCACGTGTTCTGACATTGTGTGTTCGCTTAACCCTAATTCTTACTTCGTGAGTCAAGATACACTAACTTTAGTCTGAAATAGCTGACGCCTGAAGCTGATGCTCCCCGGAGAAATTTCTGAGAAAAACCAAAACCAGCAAACCACTCTGTAGAGCTGGGATCCACTTCAGTGAACGACAGAACAGACAAAGGGTGTGAATGTTACCAAGGTTGCGCCAGACGGCAAGCTACATCACGTATGTAATTAGTACAGGGCCCTGATGAAAGAACCGAGTGAAAGTAGACGGTGTGAGGTATGTGAATTTCACCCATGTTTGAAATTCCATTTATGAAACTTGTTGTCAATGCAAGAATATTTTTTTGACTTCCCTCAGGTTAAAACCTACTACATCTAAGTCGGTTCATATTTGTTTACGAGGAAAGAAAGAAAAATTATTAGACAAACTCATATGTATCATTGAATCTCCTGGCTTTCACTTTACTCATAACGGGACTCTGGGCTTACCTTGAGGGGATGAGATCATATTGGGGTCTATCATTTCTTGTAGTAATTTCATTGATTATTGTTTTGACCACGTGTATATGTTTATTTTCTTTTCTTGATGAATTTTATGTGTTGTGAGGAAATTTTTAGCTGATAAATAAAAACTTCCCTTTGAAACTAAAAGCAGCGTGTTGGTCAGCTCGTTCAGAATATATATATGTAATCATTTTGATAGTCTTCCCACGTCTGTGTGTCTACCTGTTGTCACTGGTGTGTGTGTACGTGAGTGGTATGTTCATTACATATTAGCATATGTTGTCAATAGTCTGTCCGACTCTTACATATGTGTCGTAGAAGATAGGCCTGAGAGAGAGAGAGAGAGAGAGAAGAATCTTGTCTTTTCACTGGGGACCGTTCTATTGATTCGCTACCACTGCACTCGTGGAAAGATCTATTTCTGTATTAACTCTCACTGCAGCTATCACTGATTCTATCTATTCAGAAGGGACCAACCAAAGTCTTAATTTCCTATCAAAAAATCTACGACAAATGGGGTCTCGCCCGACGGATTTTTGAACTTAGAATAGGAAGACGAGACGACTAATATCAGCTCGTCTTTAAAGATTTTTATTCTGTAATAGAGTAAGAGTGTGATGTCTTGTGAGTTGTTATATCTTTAAATAATTTATCCCCTAGACTAACGATCTGTATACGAGCGTGCTGACCACACAAACTGATAAGTTTTTTTCCACAGCATTTGAACATTATACATTTGAGTTACATGTGGATTTTGTCGGAATATATGTTATTGTTGATTTGTAATACTAAACGCTGGTAAAGTTTTGTGAGTGTATAACATTCACAAGGGTTCTGAAGCAGGAAGGTGTTTTAACTAAAGTTAAGAAGTGCGTTTCGGACTATTTGTCCAGATTAATTGCCTCCCTCACCCGAACTGTCTTCAGGGGTAAACTTGATAGTGGATTTTAAAAATTAAGGGATTATTTTTCTCTTTAATTTTTGCAATAATTATTTTGCTTTTCCACTGTAGCAACTTATTTTTCAGAAGTAATCTTAACTACCATTTAGTTGGCGTAGTCGTGTTTTGCATTAAGTGCTTTATTGCCGATAATAGCAGCGATAGTTAGATTTTAATTTGGAGGAGGTATCCCAGGGTTAAGGATATCATCTTTTGATTTTTGGTAATTTTTTTTCTCGTAAGTGGTAGGAAACAATGTGTATCCTTTTTCCTATTTTCGTTCTCCACTAGTCTCAGTCACTGACATAATATGGCCGAGAGGGCAAAGCTTAGACAACTCCTCAGGGAAGAAGCGAGAGAGGAGGGACTGGAAGGAGAGGAAGCGAAAGCATTTGTCAGGGACGAACTTGAGAGATATGATGCGGAGAGGAAAGCAGCTGAAGCTAAAGAGGAAAAGAAGAAGCTAGGAGGAAAGAAGCGGAAGACCGGCTATTACAGCAGAAGAAGATTGAGGAAGAAATGGAAATTCGCAGGATGCAGCATGAGAGAAAAAGAGAAGAGAAGAGACAGCATGAGAGGAAAGAGAAGGAGAGACAGCATGAGAAGGAGAGGGAGGAGAGACAACATGAGTTGGCTCTTAAAGCTCTTGAACTTCAAAGTCGTGGTGCTGCCTCTACCTCCAGCAATGGAGAGTCTTCTCCTCATTCTTCCTTAACTGATCCTTCTAACACTCAATCTACTCATCTCACTGCTATGTCTTTTCCACTAGAATCTTTCCCTTGTCCAAATGAGAAGATTGACACTTGGCTAGAAAAATTTGAGAAAATTGCAACTCTGTACGGTTTAGAGAGGTCGCGTTGGAACATGAAGCTTTCCCAGGCTTTGAAAAGTTCTGCGTATGATGTTTACGCCAAACTGGAAAGTAGCCAACAAGACAACTATGATCTGTTGAAGAAAGCGTTACTAGAGCGCTTTGAAATGAACGCTCGCAAATTTTTGCAACTGTTTCGCAACAGCAGAAAGGAGAATTCTGAATCTTTTCACCAGTTCTCTTCCCGTCTAAAGGGATATTTGACAAAGTGCCTTGAGCTCTCGCAGCTCCCCTCTACCTATGAAGGTCTTGAGGAATTTGTTTTAACAGAACAAATAAAGAACACATTGTCTGCGGATACCCGGAGATTTCTCGCTGAGCAGGGGGCAGAAAAACTTGAAGACATTTTGGAAAAGTCTGAGCGTTATCACAATGCGCTGGCTGAACTACCGGCCACAAAGCGGAAACCGACAGAGGAGCATTTTCGAAAACATAACCTAGAGCAATCTTCTCAGGCTTCTAACCAAAATAACCACAGAGAAACTGGACCTCAAAACCCCCCTCCTGAAAAATCCAAGTTCTACAAGAACAAGTACCCCAACCACCCCAAACAGTCTGATCAACCCGACCGCCCTACATGGCAGCGTAGCCAGAAAGGACAAGGTGGCAAAGGGAGAACCCCTGAGCACGGAACATATGATCAGACCGAGCACACCGAGCCGAAACGCATCGGATGCTTATTGACAGTCTCGCAAGGTGGAATTGTTGACAGTGATTCCAAACCTGTTGGGGATAGACCCTCAACGCGAGGTATTGTTACTTTGAACGGTTCTCAAACTTCTTGCTTATTTGACACGGGGCTTTCTTACGATTGCATTGTTGCCAGAAACCTGGTTAAACCCGGTCAAGAGACAGGAGAGACCGTCAAACTTTGTGGAGTTCGTAAGAGTGAGGCACCTACAGCGCTTCCCATCGCATTGGTGGAGATCCACTCTGATTTTGTCAGAGGTGTGATCAAAGCGGCTGTTATGGATGATCCCATCTACCCAGTCATACTTGGCGGGAGATACGTGTGTATTGGGAAACCGGAAGAGCCGATTGTGGCAGCAGTAACTACAAGAGGGCAAACCAAGAAGGAACGGGAGCCTGCGCCTAATTTGTTACCCATGGAACTTAAAGAAGCGCAATACAAGGACCCTACTTTGGCACCCTGCTTTAGGAAACTGCCCATGGCTAAGGAACCAAAACAGCACGGGGACATTTTTTCTGAGGATGGCGTACTTTATCGGAGAACGGGCAAGCCTGACCAAGGTTACAACCAGCTCCTAGTACCGAGACAGTACAGAAGCAAAATCCTAGAAATGGGGCACTCTCTTCCCTTTAGCGGACATATGGGACAGAACGCCACAAACCAACGTATAACCACTCATTATTGGTGGCCAGGAGTAAATACTGATATTATCAGATATGTCAAATCCTGTGCCCAGTGCCAACGTGTGCCACCCAAGCAACGGGCACCCCCAGTCTCTGTGGGTGAAATGCCAATAATGGGAACACCATTCGAACGGGTTGTGATCGACATTTTAGGGCCTTTCGAAAGGACTAAAAGAAGGAACAGGTTTATCCTGACCTTAGTCGATACATGCACTTTATGGGAAGAAGCTATCCCGCTAACATGCGCAGATGCCAAGCATGTCGCAGAAGCCCTCGTGCAGATTTTCACTCAGTTGGGATTCCCTCAGCAAGTGTTGACGGATAACGGATCTCCATACCGAAACCTGTTGATGGATGAGATCGTTAAGATCTTGAGGACCCAGCACATCCACACTAAGCCATATACTCCGGCCGGAAATGGGCTAGTGGAACGTGCTAATGGAAACCTCACCATGATGCTAAGTAAACTGGCACAAGTGAAACCTGAAGATTGGGATCTTTGTATTCCTGGAGCTTTATTTGGCTACAGAGAATCTCCTCATACTTCCACAGGATTTCCGCCAGCTACACTCTTATTCGACAGACCCATTAAGGGCCCGCTTGAAGCCTTACTTCAGTCTCTGACAGACGAGAAGGCGGATGAGACAGTTGTCTCAGCCAGTAAATATGTGTCGGTTTTAAAGGAAAGGTTGAAACTAGGGTGGGATCTAGCAACGACTAACTTTAAGCGAGCACGCACAAAGCACGCTAACCGATACAGGAAAGTCGCGAAAGAAAGAGAACTGGAAGCAGGAGAGAAAGTTTTGGTGTTACTCCCTACCGGAAACAACCAACTGAAGATCGGATGGCAAGGGCCGTTCACCGTCCTGAAAAAGATTTCTAAGGCTAACTACCAGATCTCTATTCAAGGAAAGGAGAAGGTTTTCCATTTAAATCTGTTAAAGAGATACTTGGAAAGACCAGTGCCAACCTCCGACCATCTCCTGACGATCGCCAAAACTGACGAAGATGACGCTAGTGGCAGGGAAATTCCACTGCAATCACAGGAAATCTTTGAAAAATGTCAGAAGCGGCGACGCTCTTTCAAGCGCGCATGGGAGACATTCCAGAGAAAGGAAACTTTGGGAGTGGACTTGAGTAGGAATTGGAGCGAGATGGAGGGGGAAGATGTGAGGGAAGAAGACAGACACCCCGAAGCTACGGTTATAGGAAATTTAATTCCATAACGTAGACATGGAGTGCTTCCATATCTTAAGGGGGGACGTCCTGTCACGTACGTTATAATCATTAAATTGCCTATATCTTCTTCCTATTCTTTCACCCGAACTCTGAAATTTGGTTATCTCTCTTTATTTCCTTTTTCCTGTATATTTTGCATCCATTCGTTTGCGAAATATATTTTCATCATATTCGCAAACTTTACCTGTTTCTTTCTCAAAACTGAGAATCGCGCTAGGACGATATTACGTAGATGTCAGGGCTGCAGGGCGTCAGAAGGCGTGATAAGTCGGTTCGCTGAACATAGGACGTAGACAATCGTCTACATTCTCACCGAGCGCGCGAGCTTCTTCTCGGCATAAGTCCGGGTGAGGTGTGATACTTTACATCTGCACCGGTCAGTATTCAGACATTTGTCTGAAAAATCCCAAACTGACACGGCGCTCACTGTGGGCCATGGTCAGCTGTAGTGTGAAAACTGCCCTGCATTGGAGACAGGTTGTCTGAGATTTCGCAACTGATACGCAGAAAGTGGCAGTTTACGACAGCCTCTTCTAGTTACGTAGTTGTTATGAGAAAGGGGAGATTATTTCGTTTTTGCGAAATAAACGTTCATCTCTTTGTCTGGGTTTTCATATATACTAGAATGAGCTAGATTTCATTATCACACTCATCATTATCGATCGAGAACTCTCGGTCACGTTCTCGAGTGCAGTGAAAGTTTTCAGTACGCTACAAAAGACGAATTTCAGATAAGTTTTTTCTCTTCTTTAACATATTTAAACTAAATATTATTAACCACCTATAGTATTCGTTAATTGCTTTTAAACGTTAGCTAAAATTGATAGGGGTATTGGAATAAATAAAATATTAGTGAAATAGAATAAGCACATGTAGGCCAACCACGTGTGGTCTTCATTTGTAAAGTGCAGTAGCCATCTTGCTTTTCTTTGTGTAATTAATACAGGCATCTTTCAGCGCAGAGCCGCGCGTGAACAAAATCAAATTTAATACAAATTTACTAGCTTAGTAGTAGGACTATTCAGCCCTTAATTATTGATAGCTAAACATAATTTAAAATTTATATTTAAAAAAAATAAATAAATAAATAGGCCTAAATAAATAAATATATTAACTTGCCTGGTGTTAATTTAGCAAAAAAAGGGCAAATAAGTACAACATAATGCTAACCAGATTGCAGTTAGGGGAGGGAAAAGCTTGGAGCAAATCATCAGAAAGACATACTAAGGAAGGAACATCAAAACGGACAGAAAATGAGAGGAACAAAAGCCCTGGTCTAAAGGACACAGAAATTAAGGGCAAAATGGAAACCATCAATGAAAAAACAAAAGTGAACCCTGAAGTAAATAAAGACAGGGGAACAAACAAAAAGAGCAACGAGAAAAAAACAGAAATTCTGACTTTAAAGCAAGGTGCTGCAAATAATGGATCACCACCTTCGACAGGAAATAAAGCCGCAGAACACATTAGGAAGGACAAAGAGGGAAATGCAAGCCAATGCACTCAGGAAACCAAAGAACACAAAGAAAGTGCCGAGGACAGCCTAAAGGAAACAAAAACCCACAGAAGAAGAGTTAAAATCACTCAAGTAGGAGGGACAGAAGCCACTCTGAGAGCCCTACCCGATGACAAAATCATGGTTATCCTAGAAAAAAATAATAGACAAAAAATCTATTAACAGATTACAAAAAACAAGCAATGGTGTAGTAATCTGTTTGAACAGCACAGAAAAAGCCAAGGTCCTAATAAATGAACTGAAAGAAAAGTCCAAAGAAGTACAACTCCCACATAAAATAAATATACAAATGGAGCTGATCAAAGAGATTAGAAAAGTCGTAATCAAGGGCATCGATACAAACCTAACAGAAGAAGAGATCCACACAAACATAGTGAAAGAAAACCCAGAAACTAAGATAGAAAAGGTAGAACGAATTAAAACTAAGCTGCAGAAGAATACATCAGTGGTAGTGTTGAGTGTGCAGGGTACAGAAATACCCAAAGAGATCAAAATCTGCAAGAGAATCAGGAAGACTGAAACATTCATACCACCAATCATCCAATGCACAAATTGTCAAGGCTTTAGTCACATGCAGCATGCTTGTAAAAGAGCAACAAGATGTAGTTTCTGTGCAGGAGCACACAAACACAGAGACTGCACAATGGCTAAAGAGGACAAAGACTACAAACAAGAAAATAAAAACAGAAGATGTGCAAACTGCCAGGGTAACCACAGTGCCAGGTATCAGGGGTGTCCAGTCTTCCAAGAGACAAAATACATACTTAAAGAAGCTCTAGAAACCAACACACCAATCTGGAAAGTGAAAGAAACACAGAAAGCAAACAGCCACCTTCAAAACTCCCAAGAAAACAACATCAAGAAACAAATAAAACAAATAACCACTGAAGTACAAAACATAAAGGAGAAAATACAGAAAAAAGATGAAAGTAAAACACACATAAGCAACAGCGAAGTAGAAAACAACACAGAAGAGACAGAACATAACATCACCCAAGCCAGGCAGGTATTAGAAGAAATTAAAATAGCACAACAGGCAATAGAAAGAGACCTCAAAATAATAACAGAAATAAAAGAGGCTAATGAAGAAATCCTTAAAAAAATAGAGAGAGAAAGAGCTAGTTTGTCAGACGAAAAAATGGAAGAAAAATTTAAGGAAACAGTGGAACTACACCTAACATACATAGCAGAAAGAGTTCGGAGTACAATGGTTACTTGGAATGATGAGTTTGTGGAGAACATTAGAGATAGTGAACAAAACCAAAAGAAGTAGATCCCCTATCAAAGAACCTAATAAAAACAATAACATAACTAAGCTAACCACACTAAATGGGGACCAAAGACTCTAGAGCTATCAAAGTAGTTCAGTGGAACTGTAGGGGTGCCAGGAAGAACCTGATGTCTCTTATGGGACAGTATAAGGAGGCAAAACCCATCTTTGCAATACAAGAAACCCTCCTGAACTCCAAACAGAAACTGAACTACCAAGGGTATATAACACTTAGAAATGATAGACCTGAGGGAAGAGGAGGGGGCGTGGCCCTTTTAATACATGAAGACTACAAAATAGTAAATTGGGAACAATTCAACACAGAAAATATTGAAGGAATAAGTGTAACATTAGACAGTGAGCCAGATAACTTAAAAATAATAAACATTTATAGCCCCAAGGGTAATATAACCGATAGGGACATTGCCACTATTAACACACAAATAGACCAAAGAACATTATTGGTAGGTGACTTTAATGCACACCATGAGGCATGGGGTAACAACAGTAATGATCCAGCAGGAAAAAGACTGTTGGACTACATTGAAAGTGCCGAGCTAATCATACTAAATGATGGCTCAGTGACAAGGGTTAACCCATGCAACAGGGGAGGAGATACAGCAATAGACATAAGTATTATAACACCAAACCTAGCCTCTGCTAAATGGGAAGTACTGAATGACTCCAGCTCAGACCACTTACCCATAGAAATAAACCTAAACGACAAATATAGAACTAGTCCAAAAAGCTCGAAACCTACATTCAACCTAAAAAAGGCAAATTGGGAGTCCTTCCAATTGGAGCTAAGTAAACTAAGCATAGAACAAATTGAATCTAACAGTATAGATATATTTGCAGAAAAACTAACAAATGAGATTTTAAAAATAGCAATAAAATATATACCAAACAGGAATATGCCTGAGCACTTAAAACCAACACAAAAAGGTAAAAATAGGAAAAGAAACAAAGATAAAAATCCAGTACCATGGTGGACAGACAGATGTTCAGAACAACTGAAATTGAGGGAGAGGGCCCTTACAAAGTATAGAAAAACCAAAACTGAAGAGAATTACACAAACTATAAAAAAATAAGAAATGAAACAAATAAAATAATATTCAGAGCTAAAGAAAAGAGTTGGAGAACTTTTTGTCAAACATTAAACCATAGGTCACAAGTAACTACAGTTTGGAGAAAACTAAAAGCAATTAAAGGAGGAAACCACAAGAAATTTAAAATCCCAACAATTAAAATACCAGAGAGAGCTGAAACAGATAGAGAAAAAGCCAACATACTAGCTAAATACTTCTATCAGGTTAGTTCAATAGACAGTCTAGATAAGGCAGAAATAAATAGACGGAAGACACTGCTAGAAAAATTAAAAGGAGAAAATATGGACACCACACACAGGATGCTAATTATTTAAATGCAGATATTACAGTAGATGAAATAGATAGAGCTTTAGCAGGAAAAACCAATACTACCTCTGGGGAAGACATTCTGAGCTATGAAATCCTCAAAAAGGTACCAAATACAACTCTAAGAGTGATTGCATCCCTCTACAACAAAATCTGGCACACGGGAAAAATACCGTGTTCATGGAAGACAGCAGTAGTCATCCCCATACTAAAGCCAGATAAGGAAACACATGATGTCAGCTCATACAGGCCAATATCGTTAACATCGCATCTAGGAAAAATTCTAGAAACAATAGTCAACAGCAGACTAAAATTTCATCTAGAAAAGCATAATTTGTACAGTCCAACCCAAGCAGGCTTTAGAAGCCAACATAGTACAATAGAGCAACTGTTGAGGCTGGAACATGATGTTAAAACAGGCTTCAAAAGGAATGAAAAGACAGTAGCAGTATTCCTTGATGTAGCAAGAGCATATGATGAGTGTTGGAGGGAGGGTGCACTACACAAAATCAGGAAATTAGGTATAGTAGGCAGAACCTACAATTATCTAGAAAACTTCCTGCAGGATAGATACTTCACGGTACAAATAAACAATGATAGATCTGAGGTGTATGAGCAACAGAATGGAATTCCCCAGGGATCAGTAATATCACCATCTATCTTTACGATTATGGTCAACGACCTAGGCGACGAGTTTAAAGACTTAAAAAACAACTTATCCCAGTTTGCAGATGACGCTGCGATATGGAGAACGGGAAGAAATCTCCCATTCCTCTATAAAACAGTACAAAGGCAAATGGATAAAGTATCTGACTGGATGAACAAGTGGGGATTTAATCTAAACGTTAAAAAAAAACCATAGGAATGATCTTCAGTAGAGGGCGTGTAATTAAAAACAATATAATTGACATAAGAATTAATGAGCAAAAAGTATGCACAGCAAAATCAACTAGATTTCTGGGTATGGTATTAGACCAGCAACTAAACTGGAACAAACACATAGACCTATTAGTGCAAAGCAGTAGGGGACTTATTAACATGCTAAGATATATGAAAGGAAGTGGTTGGGGCGCCTGCAATAAGACCATGTTAACCTTCTATAAATCATTTATTAGGGGCAAACTTGACTATGCCAGTGTTGTCTATGCATCAGCCGCCCCAAGCAATAAGAAAAAACTAGACACAATCCAAAACCAGGCACTGTCAATAATAGCAGGTGCCTCAAAGGGAACATCAGCAGAGGCACTAGAAGTAGCGCTAGGCATTATACCCCTGGAGCTAAGGAGAAAAAGAACTGAGATTCAGCTACTGGGCAAGAGTGGCAAAAGATCCAACTCACCCAGCACATAAAACCTTTGATAGGGGTAACCAGTACATGGGCCACATTCCATTAAACCATAATAGATACCCGTCAGGGTGGAAAACAATGGATGAAGTGGATCAATACCCAGACCTATTTAATGCGATAAACAGTAGTGCTCTGTATAAAGCAAAGATCCCACCATGGGAATTAAAAGTGCCAGAAAATGACTCCCACTTAACAAAGATCATAAATAAATCTAACGACATAATCTCAGCAAAAAGTAAAACACTAGAGTACATAGAACGGTATATAAATAATAGCCTAACTATATATACAGATGGGTCAAAAGATGAAGAAGGACAATTAGGAGCAGGAATAGCAATACCAAAATTAAAAATTTATAAAAGATACAAAGTAACAGGTAATACATCCATCTTTACAGCAGAATTAGTGGCAATCCTAAAAGCTTTAGAAATAGCTGCAGAAAATCCACCAAAAAAAGTAACCATTCTCACAGATTCCCTATCATCAGTATTAGCTATCAGAAACAGAAATGAATGTAGCAGGCCAGATATTATAGAGGAAATACTACAGGTTAATACATATCTACAAACTATAGGATGCAGTGCAACAATAACATGGATACCATCACATGTGGGGATAGCAGGAAATGAGCTTGCAGACAAAGAAGCCAAGGGGGGAGAGCTAGCCATAACAAAATTGAAGTAGGCTTAGGGAAGTTTGAAATTAAGAGCTTAATTGCTCAAGCAATAACTAAAGAGTGGATAACAGCATGGGACCAAAGTAAAAAAGCAAGACACTCATATAAAATCCTTAAAAAAAACCAAGCAAAAAATGTCAAATAAAAGATGAACTAAAAATACCAATTAATAAAAAATTGCTGAGGCTCAAGCTTGGAACTGGATATTTCATGATTGAGGAACCCACATGTGAAGAGTGTCAAGAACCAAACACAATTAGACACTTTCTGGTGGACTGCAAGAAATATGACCAACAGAGGCAAAACATTAAGACATACTGTAGTAACCACAATGTAGAAATGAGGGTAGAAAATCTCATAGGCACAAAGACCCCTTCAGAAATGCAAAAGTTAATAAAACACTATATTACAAAAACTAAAGCTAACATATAAAAAACAAATAAGGATTTGAGTCAGTAGTCCAAACTCGTGAAAGACTCGCCACAGATACATACAGATTAACCAAAGAAACCATCCAGTGAAAATTAAAAACATACTAACTTAGAAAATAGCATATTTTGGAATTTCTTTTAAAAACCATGTTGAACTATAACTACAAAAGGAAAAAATACCGACTAGAGATAATATAGTATAAAATAAATACAAACAAAAACATATTACAATAAAGGAAACACGTCCTGATATAACCAACAACTCCATGTACATGGTAGATGGTTGAAAGGGGCGTGCTACAAAGAAAAGTAGCAAACACATTAATTAAAAAAAAAAAAAATTCATTATCACTCAGTAACTTCGCAGTCAAGACTAGAACAAGCCTCGTTCGATTTCTAAAAATCTCTGTTAAAAGAGATGGCCTTTAGTTTGATCGAAGTGGTTTAGTTCTTAGGAATTCTGTGTTTGAGGTATCATATATTATTATCTAGTATATCTAGTATTTGGTGAAGTGTTTATAAGTGCTAAATCGCTATTTATTTCTCTAGGTAGATCTGGAGCAGAGCGAATAATTTATAAGTCTGTATTAATTTCTAGTGACGTGTCTCAGTGGAAAGCAATAAATTATATTTCCAGCTTAAATTCAGTCGGCTATTACTAAATTTAATTTAACTGCTAAATAATCAGACGAGAACATAATTTTCAAACTAACTTATAACTGCTAGACTAGATGTCTCATGAGTCGTGACGAGAATATATTTATATATATCTCTAATTCATGATGATTAATTTATGACTATAACTTATTTCACGGGAGGTGTTAAATGATAAGTTAAGGTTTACGCCCGCAGTTAAAATATAAGTATACCCTTAAACATAGGATGTATAAATATTTCATATATATGTTTCTTTATACAGAGATTTCTGTGGTAACCTAACTATACCAGCGTTACGTACTGATGAACCTATCCTGTGAAGACTAAAAAAAAAAACTTTTCCCTTAAAGACTTGGTCGTAAGCTTTTCAAGAACTTTAACGTGAACTGAAATAACGGGCCCAGTGTGCCTGAATTAGTCCTTCCAGAAACGATATTCTAAAGTACAGCCCTTGTGGCAAGTAACATTATTCATAGCATTAAACTTTCCGACATCTTTTTGACCAAATGTGTGGTGAACCCTGATTATCTGTTGAGAGAAGCTGTCCACCGGTCATTTTCCTAATTTAGGGAAACCTCGTGTTCTGACATTGTGTGTTCGCTTAACCCTAATTCTTACTTCGTGAGTCAAGATACACTAACTTTAGTCTGAAATAGCTGACGCCTGAAGCTGATGCTCCCCGGAGAAATTTCTGAGAAAAACCAAAACCAGCAAACCACTCTGTAGAGCTGGGATCCGCTTCAGTGAACGACAGAACAGACAAAGGGTGTGAATGTTACCAAGGTTGCGCCAGACGGCAAGCTACATCACGTATGTAATTAGTACAGGGCCCTGATGAAAGAACCGAGTGAAAGTAGACGGTGTGAGGTATGTGAATTTCACCCATGTTTGAAATTCCATTTATGAAACTTGTTGTCAATGCAAGAATATTTTTTTGACTTCCCTCAGGTTAAAACCTACTACATCCAAGTCGGTTCATATTTGTTTACGAGGAAAGAAAGAAAAATTATTAGACAAACTCATATGTATCATTGAATCTCCTGGCTTTCACTTTACTCATAACGGGACTGTGGGCTTACCTTGAGGGGATGAGATCATATTGGGGTCTATCATTTCTTGTAGTAATTTCATTGATTATTGTTTTGACCACGTGTATATGTTTATTTTCTTTTCTTGATGAATTTTATGTGTTGTGAGGAAATTTTTAGCTGATAAATAAAAACTTCCCTTTGAAACTAAAAGCAGCTTGTTGGTCAGCTCGTTCAGAATATATATATATGTAATCATTTTGATAGTCTTCCCACGCTGTGTGTCTACCTGTTGTCACTGGTGTGTGTGCACGTGAGTGGTATGTTCATTACATATTAGCATATGTTGTCAATAGTCTGTCCGACTCTTACATATGTGTCGTAGAAGATAGGCCTGAGAGAGAGAGAGAGAGAGAGAGAGAGAAGAATCTTGTCTTTTCCCAGGGGACCGTTCTATTGATTCGCTACCACTGCACTCGTGGAAAGATCTATTTCTGTATTAACTCTCACTGCAGCTATCACTGATTCTATCTATTCAGAAGGGACCAACCAAAGTCTTAATTTCCTATAAAAAAATCTACGACAAGTATAAGTCAGGAATATGGACTTGACATTAATATTGAGAAAACAAAAACTATGATAATTAGCAAAACAGACGATAAACCCACATTAAAGATAAGCGTAAATGAGAAAATCCTGGAACAAGTCAAGAGCTACGTATATCTTGGTCATATAATAACAGAAGATGGCAGATGTGAAACAGAAATCAAGAAGAGAATAGGAATGGCCAAAGCTACATTCAACAACATGAAACATATACTGACATCAAAACAATTATCTCACAAATTAAAACTGAGAATCATAAAGTGTTATATATATTCTGCATTTCTGTATGGTGCAGAAACATGGACGACGAATAAGCATTTGGAGGAAAGAATTGAGGCTCTTGAAATGTGGATATAATGAAGAATGGGGCGTATCTCATGGAAAGAGAAGAAAACAAATAAGGAGGTTCTACAAGATCTAGGTATGAGAAGAGAACTATTGAAGGAGTTCAAAGTTCGGCAGCTAAAATACTTTGGCCACATAAAAAGGCATAACACCTTGCAGAAGACCATAATAGAAGGGAGAGGTGAAGGCAAACATGCAAGGAGAAGACAGCGCTATAAGTGGGAAGATAACATCAAGAGATGGACAGGAAAGAGTCTATCAGAGTGTACCACCAAGACAAGAGACAGAAGACGTTGGAGATCCATTACAGCCAACCTTCGTTGAGGAGATGGCAGCTGATGATGATGATGAACAAAAGTGTCGTCAGGGTTGCCAGATGAAAACTGTGAAAAAAAGCCAAACACCGTCACAAAAAAGCTAAAAAGTAAAGCCAAATAGTTTAAAAAAAAAAGAAAAAAAAGAAGAAGCCAGATTTGTGGAATTTGGCGTCAAAAAAGCAAAACTGGCAACCCTGTGTCGTCTGCATATCAGATATTAATGCTGTGATTTGTAGCTATACAGGGTATTACGAGAAAGTTGGTAATCAGATCACCAGCAGTAATCCTCCCAGTCAGACAAGGTTTCTGCCTGTTTGCCCTCTTGACATTCTAGGTCAGACCAGCTTGGGTCATGACTTCTGCGCTGAGATGAACTAGTGTCATCTTGATCGTATTTCATAAACTGACCCCTTATCTTAGTTTATTTTTGTCTTTGCTGTAAACGTGAGACGGTTGTGAATATTACATCTCTTTTGTTTCTTCTTTCCCTTTTCACCTTTCACCTTTCAACCCCAATAGGAGCATAGGCCTTCAACAAACTTACGCCAAATTTTCCTCTCCCGTGCTCAAGGTCTTCCCATGTTTTTCTGCATCCCCCTCATGCCTGTCTCCAGTTCTCTTCTCCATGTGCCCTCCTATCTCTCTTACCCTGGGGATTCTAGAACAGGGATTGTCTGGTAATGTTATCAACAAGGGATTGTCTGGTAATGTTATCAACAAGGGATTGTCTGGTAATGTTATCAAGAAGGGATTGTCTGGTAATGTTATCAACAAGGGATTGTCTGGTAATGTTATCAAGAAGGGATTGTCTGGTAATGTTATCAACAAGGGATTGTCTGGTAATGTTATCAACAAGGGATTGTCTGGTAATGTTATCAACAAGGCATTGTCTGGTAATGTTATCAACAAGGGATTGTCTGGTAATGTTATCAACAAGGGATTGTCTGGTAATGTTATCAACAAGGGATTGTCTGGTAATGTTATCAACAAGGAATTGTCTGGTAATGTTATCAACAAGGGATTGTCTGGTAATGTTATCAACAAGGGATTGTCTGGTAATGTTATCAACAAGGGATTGTCTGGTAATGTTATCAACAAGGGATTGTCTGGTAATGTTATCAACAAGGCATTGTCTGGTAATGTTATCAACAAGGGATTGTCTGGTAATGTTATCAACAAGGGATTGTCTGGTAATGTTATCAACAAGGGATTGTCTGGTAATGTTATCAACAAGGAATTGTCTGGTAATGTTATCAACAAGGGATTGTCTGGTAATGTTATCAACAAGGGATTGTCTGGTAATGTTATCAACAAGGGATTGTCTGGTAATGTTATCAACAAGGGATTGTCTGGTAATGTTATCAACAAGGAATTGTCTGGTAATGTTATCAACAAGGGATTGTCTGGTAATGTTATCAACAAGGGATTGTCTGGTAATGTTATCAACAAGGAATTGTCTGGTAATGTTATCAACAAGGGATTGTCTGGTAATGTTATCAACAAGGGATTGTCTGGTAATGTTATCAACAAGGGATTGTCTGGTAATGTTATCAACAAGGGATTGTCTGGTAATGTTATCAACAAGGGATTGTCTGGTAATGTTATCAACAAGGGATTGTCTGGTAATGTTATCAACAAGGGATTGTCTGGTAATGTTATCAACAAGGGATTGTCTGGTAATGTTATCAACAAGGAATTGTCTGGTAATGTTATCAACAAGGGATTGTCTGGTAATGTTATCAACAAGGGATTGTCTGGTAATGTTATCAACAAGGGATTGTCTGGTAATGTTATCAACAAGGGATTGTCTGGTAATGTTATCAACAAGGCATTGTCTGGTAATGTTATCAACAAGGGATTGTCTGGTAATGTTATCAACAAGGGATTGTCTGGTAATGTTATCAACAAGGGATTGTCTGGTAATGTTATCAACAAGGAATTGTCTGGTAATGTTATCAACAAGGGATTGTCTGGTAATGTTATCAACAAGGGATTGTCTGGTAATGTTATCAACAAGGGATTGTCTGGTAATGTTATCAACAAGGGATTGTCTGGTAATGTTATCAACAAGGAATTGTCTGGTAATGTTATCAACAAGGGATTGTCTGGTAATGTTATCAACAAGGGATTGTCTGGTAATGTTATCAACAAGGAATTGTCTGGTAATGTTATCAACAAGGGATTGTCTGGTAATGTTATCAACAAGGGATTGTCTGGTAATGTTATCAACAAGGGATTGTCTGGTAATGTTATCAACAAGGGATTGTCTGGTAATGTTATCAACAAGGGATTGTCTGGTAATGTTATCAACAAGGGATTGTCTGGTAATGTTATCAACAAGGGATTGTCTGGTAATGTTATCAACAAGGGATTGTCTGGTAATGTTATCAACAAGGGATTGTCTGGTAATGTTATCAACAAGGGATTGTGTGTGTCCTATCCTTCTCCAGCGTCTTCTTGTTCCACTGGAGCTTGTCTAGTAGTCGTGATCAGTGTGACGGTATTGCCTCCCCTGCTTTGCAGTAGTGGTCCAACAGTGGCCAAAACTCAAGAGTATCTATTATAGGCTTCACTGGAGTCTATCTTTACACAAGATTACTCTTGGCAGAAATGTCGATAGAAGAGTAGTTAAACTTCTATCACACGGAACTCTACGTAGTACTATCCCCATTTCCAGAGTGCGTGGTCACATATAAGACTATATTATTTTGTAATAGAGCACTGTGAGGGTAGATATTAGAGAGTTATCTTTACTTGGTTATCAAGGATGGCCGTGGATTTTCGTATGAAAGGCTCGTCTGTCTTGACAGGCTAATCGCCTGAGGTATTGATTCAGACAAGTATTGGTAAGCCCAGGTTCTTAGGCCCTTGCTTTAGGTTGGAGACTTATTAGTTGTGGAACAGTAGAACTCTCAGAAAGCCCTAAAGTGTCAATGCTAACTTCAATATATATTAGATGTCCAAAGTCTCAATAAATGAACTCTTTATTGTCGATACAAAGATTATGGACTTTTTTCCAAATAGTCATGCATTTCTGTACAAATATTCTGCTACATTTAATCTCTAAGCAGAGCTTTCTTCAAATTTTGCCACATATATTCTCGAAGTAACGAATGGTTACTTTCTTTCTCAGTCTTCGCTCAGTTTTGATTCTTGGTGGGAACCTTATACTGTTTAGGTTGCATGCATGTCGGTTTTATATACTGAAATTTCCTACTACAAAATAAAGTTCAATGTGAAACCTAATTCTATTTCGAGACGGTACTTACGGGCGTTATAAACCCAAAAGGGTAAAGCACCAGAAAAACATATCGGTTAATATAATCTTCTTTTTTAAGCTCCTAGCTACCCGCCTCTGATCTAAACATCTTCGTAACTATGTGATATTGACCAATCAGTATTCTCTATACTCTCGACCTCCGGCCTAACTTGTGTGTTTTCCACACAAGGTTTGATGACGTCATGGATTCCACTTGCTAGTCTTATTCAAGTAATTAGTGAATTAGTCTTGCTTGAGTACACTTAATACAATCTATCAGATGATGGCCAGAGTAGTGCTAAAAGAAACGTAGTAGGCCATACGGTCACATACTGCCTAACATGGAAACTAAAGGTCAACTATACAAAGACTGTGTACACTATCTTTACCAAAACCCACAAAGTAGCCAAGAAGAATAACAAACTGGCTAGACAAACACTGGATGTGAAAAAAAAAAAAAAATCGAAAAAAGGTGATTCGTCTTACGAGGACAAAAGACAAAGAAAATAGCCAACGTTACGGCCACAAGGCCTTCGTCAGGGAAAGGAAAGAACGTGAAGGCTAGATAGGACACATAAGAACCTAAATAAATATAAAAATAAAACCTAGGTACTTCCCTAACGGCATCGAAGTCCTAACACTTTTGCTGCCCGCGAACAGACGAGCGTGCCCGGAAAAGGAAATGATTGCCACCACCGGATGTACACAATACATACTAAAACATTAAAAAACGAAAATGAAGAATAAACTACCCAAACGTAATATTGGTGGGGACTGGAAATAGAAGAGGACAGAATGAGTTGGAGATAAATAAATATGAAATAAAAAATCAAGACATATTAAAAACATTGTATTATATATTCATACATATTATTAGAGGGCGGCAGAAAAATTGAAAAATAGGATAAGAAAGAGTCAAAATAGAACAAGAGAGGAAAGGGTGACCTCAGACAAAGGTGTGTAGAGTGTTAAGACCAGCTGGTTTTAGACACCCCATGCGGTGGATAAGACGGTTCTCAAGCTGTTCTCGGCTAGCAGTGTCAGAGAAGCAGGATCTGATCGCCGTGACCTGGATGTCGATGGGACCATGGTGGTCAGGACCATTAAAGTGTATGGCAACTGGTGTGGATTTTTGCTGATAGATGTCATTCAAGTGCTGGCTAAATCTGTCCCCCAGTCGTTTGCCTGTTTGGCCAATATAGGTTTTGCAGCAGCGTTTACATATGATCGTATAAATGACATTGCGCGACTCACACGTGAAGCTACTGGTGATGGTGTACGTAGCCTCAGGAAAAGACACCTTGTGGGTTTGGATGACATACTTGCACGTGTTGCATCGTGTCGGACCACAGGGTAGTGTGCCAAAGTGAGTGGCATTCTCCTGTGGGAGACGGCTGTGAACAAGAAGATCCTTCAGGTTCTTGTCGCGTCTATATGTCACCAAAGGTGCTTCACCGAATACTTCTTGGGTCACATAATCTGCTTGGAGGATAGGTAGGTGGCGGAAAAGGATCTGTTTGACTGCAGTATTGTGAGGGTGATAGGTCAAGATTAATTTGACTCTATCCGAAGTGGATTTATAGTCTAGACAAACACCAAGTGACAAAAGAAGAACATCCCACGCATTTGGAGTCACACTTAATCGGCAGCTCAGCCCGAAGAACCAAATTGAGATTATAAACAACAAAGCACTGAAGCGATTACAACTATTGAAGAGGCTTGCTGGCACAACATGGGGATCAGACAAGGATACTCTGTGAGGCTTGTACCTTGGCTATATCAGTTCTGTGATAGAATATAACCACTCACTGCTTACAACTTGCTCCAAGACAAACCTAGAGTTCCTCGACAGAGTGCAAAGCAATGCTTCTTCTTCTTTGATCATTAGCCGCCGACTGTCACAGAAGTCAGTGGCCATCACGCCTGGTGGCGTCTTGTAGGTCAGCAACAAACTGCTTCCACTTTGCTCGGTCGGTGGCCATCCTTCGTACAGGGCCCCAAATCTGATTCATTCTTTGCATCTCAGCCTCCATAGTTCTCCGCCAGGTTGTTTTTGGTAGCCTCTCTTTCGCTTTCCTTCAGGGGTCCATGGCATAGCTGTTCTTTTGATGGCATGGGGGTCTGTTCTGAGGACGTGGCCAATCCAACTACACCGTCTGCCAGCTAAGATGCTGTGCATGCCCTCTTGGTTACTCCGAGTAAGAAATTTTTGGTTGCTGAAGGTATTCGGTCAAAAGATTCGGAGAATTTTCCTTAGGCAGGTTGTGTGGATAGAGGACAATTTCGACATTTCCTTCTCTGTTTGCAGAATTCGCACCATAGAGAAGTATAGAAAGTACACAGCTCTCATATAATCTTAATTTGGTGTTTGTGCTATATTGAGGAGACTTCCAGATGTTGTTTAGACTAGCAAAGACCGTTATCGTTTTATTCATTCTGTTGTTGATGTGTTTGTTTGTTCCGCCGTCTGGTGTTACTATGCATCCTAGGTATGTAAATGTGTCTGTGTTCCAGATTCTGGTTCCTTATTGTTATGCTCTCAGGATTGCCCATATTGAGTGTCATGACGTCTTCTTCTTTAGACTGATGCTCAGACCAATCTGCTGGCTATACTTATTCAGTCTATTTCTATTTTCTTGGCAAAGCAATGCCCTTCGATTAATTAGTGGAGCTATGAGATCAACCCCAACTGCTGCATGTGAAATACACACAAATGTGGAACCCCTTGGGTTGTGGAGGGATAAAGCTGCTTTAGAAGTTTATGAAAGATGTAAGAGAATGAACCAAAACCACTCCAATAGACACCTTGTAGAAATTTGGGAACACAAGCAAAGAATTAAACACAAGTCAGTCTTACACCATGTCTATGACATTCAAGACAGATACCACCTTCCAGAAAAAGGCAAGATATACAGAAAGCAGTGAAAGATTTACCACCACATACCCGCTTAAAAACACCAGAAGTACAAGTAGTAGATGAAACAAGCAAACAGGCCGACCCAGTCAGTCGTATGAGTGCATCACAACGAACCATTGATGCCTACCCTGAAGAACGGTTGCATGTCTATACTGACGGATCTACATTAAAGGCCACCATCAAAGCAGGTTATGGAGTCTACATATGTTACCCAGATGGATCCTTCGACAAGCTGTTTGATGCCTGCGGAGAGTTTTACTCTAACTCCGAAGCTGAAATCATTGCACTGGAAACAGCCGTATACCATGTGAAGACTGTATTTGATGTCTTTCCCCCAAAGGCTCAAAACATCGTCATTTTTACTGACTCAATTTATGCCCTTCAAGCTTTGGAAGGCAGTGGACATTGTAGAACTGAAATAGTCAAATTAATCCTGGATGCTGATCAGCTTATCATTTCCTATGGCATCAGAATAGTTATAAAGTGGTCCCTCAAATACGAGTACACCAGGTAAATGACAGAGCAGATACAGAAAACAATTACTATAACCAGCATACAACCACCATCATCGTAACAAACTGAACTAAAGTTAGACCCCGCCTTTTTTCTGTGACAGCTGGACATACAACAGAACGTTTATTTGATCAAAACAAAAAGGAATAAAAAAACAGCTCCATGAGCTAGTCACGTGGATTAAGGATAAACAAATACGTTCACATAACCAGTTGCATGCAAAAAGCACCAAAAACAAAATATGTTAATCATACTAAACATAACAAAGCACCAAAAACTAAAACAGATAAAACATTAAAATCATTTCCCTGAAATGATAGAAAACATTCATTGAACTGAGAGAAAGAACAGCCAGACGGTAAGAGACAGAACAGCCAGAAGGACGGTAAAAGACATAGAGAAACATTACCCAAGCAACACCTGGTCCCATGAATAGAGATGGAACCGTAACAATACAACAGAAGATGGGGCCTAGGAGTGTTGCTGAACTTAAGCACTGGTACACACAAAAAGCTATCAGTGGCAACAGGACAATTCTTATGTAACTTCAGAGCAGAGGTCAAAGGTAGTCCCATAGCAGATCCAGTCGTAGGGGAGTGAAGTGTTAGAGACTTCACCATAGTAGGTCCAGCATCGAGAGGTGGGGTGACTAGTTCTCTTCTTCGCTGTCTTTTCCTTCCCTAACTCAAGTGCATAGTCAGGTACCCATTTACAGCTGGGTAGACTGAAGCGTGTCGATACCGTGAATAGAACCCGGCACCTATGCCGCTAGAGACCAGGGCTCTAATCACTCTGTCAATCGTACGCTCTACAGCAGAGGTACATGCCTTAAAATGTGCAGTAGAGGTTTTAATGAGAGAGGACAGCTCCGACAGACATGTTGTATTATTTAATGAGAGGGGACAAGCTCCGACAGACATGTTGTATTATTTAATGAGAGAGGACAGCTCTGACAGACATGTTGTATTACTTAATGAGAGAGGACAGCTCCGACAGACATGTTGTATTATTTAATGAGAGAGGACAGCTCCGACAGACATGTTGTATTACTTAATGAGAGAGGACAGCTCTGACAGACATGTTGTATTATTTAATGAGAGAGGACAGCTCTGACAGACATGTTGTATTATTTAATGAGAGAGGACAGCTCTGACAGACATGTTGTATTACTTAATGAGAGAGGACAGCTCTGACAGACATGTTGTATTACTTAATGAGAGAGGACAGCTCTGACAGACATGTTGTATTACTTAATGAGAGAGGACAGCTCTGACAGACATGTTGTATTACTTAATGAGAGAGGACAGCTCTGACAGACATGTTGTATTATTTAATGAGAGAGGACAGCTCTGACAGACATGTTGTATTACTTAATGAGAGAGGACAGCTCTGACAGACATGTTGTATTACTTAATGAGAGAGGACAGCTCTGACAGACATGTTGTATTATTTAATGAGAGAGGACAGCTCTGACAGACATGTTGTATTATTTAATGAGAGAGGACAGCTCTGACAGACATGTTGTATTACTTAACGAGAGAGGACAGCTCCGACAGACATGTTGTATTACTTAATGAGACAGGACAGCTCTGACAGACATGTTGTATTACTTAATGAGAGAGGACAGCTCCGACAGACATGTTGTATTATTTAATGAGAGAGGACAGCTCCGACAGACATGTTGTATTACTTAATGAGAGAGGACAGCTCCGACAGACATGTTGTATTACTTAATGAGAGAGGACAGCTCTGACAGACATGTTGTATTACTTAATGAGAGAGGACAGCTCTGACAGAAATGTTGTATTACTTAATGAGAGAGGACAGCTCCGACAGACATGTTGTATTACTTAATGAGAAAGGACAGCTCTGACAGACATGTTGTATTACTTAATGAGAGAGGACAGCTCCGACAGACATGTTGTATTATTTAATGAGAGAGGACAAGCTCCGACAGACATGTTGTATTACTTAATGAGAGAGGACAGCTCTGACAGACATGTTGTATTACTTAATGAGAGAGGACAGCTCTGACAGACATGTTGTATTACTTAATGAGAGAGGACAGCTCCGACAGACATGTTGTATTATTTAATGAGAGAGGACAGCTCCGACAGACATGTTGTATTACTTAATGAGAGAGGACAGCTCCGACAGACATGTTGTATTATTTAATGAGAGAGGACAAGCTCCGACAGACATGTTGTATTATTTAATGAGAGAGGACAGCTCTGACAGACATGTTGTATTACTTAATGAGAGAGGACAGCTCTGACAGACATGTTGTATTACTTAATGAGAGAGGACAGCTCTGACAGACATGTTGTATTACTTAATGAGAGAGGACAGCTCTGACAGACATGTTGTATTATTTAATGAGAGAGGACAAGCTCCGACAGACATGTTGTATTATTTCATGAGAGAGGACAGCTCTGACAGACATGTTGTATTATTTAATGAGAGAGGACAGCTCTGACAGACATGTTGTATTACTTAATGAGAGAGGACAGCTCCGACAGACATGTTGTATTATTTAATGAGAGAGGACAAGCTCCGACAGACATGTTGTATTACTTAATGAGAGAGGACAGCTCCGACAGACATGTTGTATTATTTAATGAGAGAGGACAAGCTCCGACAGACATGTTGTATTATTTAATGAGAGAGGACAAGCTCCGACAGACATGTTGTATTACTTAATGAGAGAGGACAGCTCTGACAGACATGTTGTATTATTTAATGAGAGAGGACAGCTCTGACAGACATGTTGTATTACTTAATGAGAGAGGACAGCTCTGACAGACATGTTGTATTATTTAATGAGAGAGGACAGCTCTGACAGACATGTTGTATTATTTCATGAGAGAGGACAGCTCTGACAGACATGTTGTATTATTTAATGAGAGAGGACAGCTCTGACAGACATGTTGTATTATTTAATGAGAGAGGACAGCTCTGACAGACATGTTGTATTACTTAATGAGAGAGGACAGCTCCGACAGACATGTTGTATTATATAATGAGAGAGGACAGCTCTGACAGACATGTTGTATTATTTAATGAGAGAGGACAGCTCTGACAGACATGTTGTATTACTTAATGAGAGAGGACAAGCTCCGACAGACATGTTGTATTATTTAATGAGAGAGGACAGCTCTGACAGACATGTTGTATTATTTAATGAGAGAGGACAGCTCTGACAGACATGTTGTATTATTTAATGAGAGAGGACAGCTCTGACAGACATGTTGTATTACTTAATGAGAGAGGACAGCTCTGACAGACATGTTGTATTACTTAATGAGAGAGGACAGCTCTGACAGACATGTTGTATTACTTAATGAGAGAGGACAGCTCTGACAGACATGTTGTATTACTTAATGAGAGAGGACAGCTCTGACAGACATGTTGTATTATTTAATGAGAGAGGACAGCTCTGACAGACATGTTGTATTACTTAATGAGAGAGGACAGCTCTGACAGACATGTTGTATTATTTAATGAGAGAGGACAGCTCTGACAGACATGTTGTATTATTTAATGAGAGAGGACAGCTCTGACAGACATGTTGTATTATTTAATGAGAGAGGACAAGCTCCGACAGACATGTTGTATTATTTAATGAGAGAGGACAGCTCTGACAGACATGTTGTATTACTTAATGAGAGAGGACAGCTCCGACAGACATGTTGTATTATTTAATGAGAGAGGACAAGCTCCGACAGACATGTTGTATTACTTAATGAGAGAGGACAGCTCTGACAGACATGTTGTATTATTTAATGAGAGAGGACAGCTCTGACAGACATGTTGTATTATTTAATGAGACAGGACAGCTCTGACAGACATGTTGTATTACTTAATGAGAGAGGACAGCTCCGACAGACATGTTGTATTATTTAATGAGAGAGGACAGCTCTGACAGACATGTTGTATTACTTAATGAGAGAGGACAGCTCTGACAGACATGTTGTATTATTTAATGAGAGAGGACAGCTCCGACAGACATGTTGTATTACTTAATGAGAGAGGACAGCTCTGACAGACATGTTGTATTATTTAATGAGAGAGGACAGCTCCGACAGACATGTTGTATTATTTCATGAGAGAGGACAGCTCTGACAGACATGTTGTATTACTTAATGAGAGAGGACAGCTCCGACAGACATGTTGTATTATTTAATGAGAGAGGACAGCTCCGACAGACATGTTGTATTACTTAATGAGAGAGGACAGCTCCGACAGACATGTTGTATTACTTAATGAGAGAGGACAGCTCTGACAGACATGTTGTATTACTTAATGAGAGAGGACAGCTCTGACAGACATGTTGTATTATTTAATGAGAGAGGACAGCTCCGACAGACATGTTGTATTACTTAATGAGAGAGGACAGCTCCGACAGACATGTTGTATTATTTAATGAGAGAGGACAGCTCCGACAGACATGTTGTATTACTTAATGAGAGAGGACAGCTCCGACAGACATGTTGTATTACTTAATGAGAGAGGACAGCTCCGACAGACATGTTGTATTCTTCACAGACGTCACTGTCAGTAGTTGTAACACTGAAGAGCCAGAATAATGCAGACCTGGGTGACCGACGACGACTAGTGCTCCACAAATTAGGTCAGCGATTCAAAAGAGTTGTGATACAATGGATCCCATCCAGTGGCGGATCTACATTTTGGGGGCCCCGAAGCTTGAACTCTTGGAGGGGCCCCTTTTATTAAAAAACAAAGAACAATTTGTGAGGATGGGAAAGAAATGTATTATAGGTAAAAATGGACTTGGTGGACCTGAAGTTCAAGCTTTATAGTAGATCCACAACAACACACATATAAAAACTGAAGACAAATGAATGAATTTTCAAAAAAGAAACAACTCTGCTGGGAGTTGAATGCAGAACATTTGCTTTGAAGGCATATGTTCTGATCACTAAACCACTATCCACCTTGGTATATGTGATTTTAAAAATCTTAACTATTGTAATGATTGCCTCCATCATTCAGAATTAGTTCGTTGAAGATATACCAAGAAAATTATAAGATAAGAAAATTAGCAATGAGGAAAATAAGTCTGACAAGGTATATCAGTAGAGATCTGTGCTCAGAAGGAACAGTTAAACTTACCAGAACATACTACATGAAGCACATTTTACAAAATACTCTTATTTCTGTTTTTTTTCTAGCAACATATTCACGTACAGTTTTGTCATATGAGAGCTTCCTTGCAATGTCATTTTCTAGAGACAATATGCATAAAGAATTGAAGCGCTCTTCAGTCATGGTAGACCGAAATTTGTTTTTTATATAAAGGATAGCTTTGAAAAATTCCTTTCTGCTTCACAGTTCGTGATGGGCATCAGCAAATGCAGCTGCGCAGTAGTAATGTTGGAGAACACTTCATTTAGGTGTTGCTCACAAATAAGCTGAAGAACTTCTGCACATTGCATTTTAGATGGGGTGTTTTCTTCTGTGTTCTGGGATTTCCTAAGGTGCAAATATTTTTGAACTGATAACACTCATTTTCTAATTTGTGGTCAATATTATCTTTGTAATACGATCAAAGTTCGGCAGCTAAAGATATAGAACTTCTATCCTAAATTTGTCAGCTCTTCTCAAAGAAGCAATACCACTTGTTCCATCTGAAAATTTCCTTCTAACAATGCGTTTGGAAGCATCAGAATAACTTAAAGTGATATCTTCACACAAACCTTTTGCTTCTGATTCATAGTGTGCAATCCTATCGGCTGAATTTTCTCTGAGTTCTTTAACAAACGAAAGTAAAGATGAAAGCAGAAGATAACTTTCAAATACATCAAAACCAGGGGTTTGGAGTTTCTTACTTGTTTTGTTGAAACACTCCAGCACTTCTTCCTAAACGACTGTTAAAATAGCATATTCCAGCTGTACCAACTTGTATACATTCTTTGCATCTCGTTTACATTCAGGCTTCTCTTCTGAGTCTTCAAAAATATGTTTGAGAGTTTATAAAATACCCATATATCCATTTTTAATTGCCCGGACTGCTTCATAGTGTGCAGACCATCTAGTTACACTTAGGCACTTTAAAGAAAAATATAGATTGCCCTGTGTGTTTAAAATTCCCCTATCTTCGTGGAGATCCAGAAAAGAAAACATACAGCTCCTGCAAAATGCCAAAATAGTCAACAACTTCAGGCACAGTAGACACTGCCTTTTCTCCAACAAGGTTAAGTGAATGGGCTGCACATGGTACATAGTCTGCGTACCTGTTAATGTTTTTAAAGAGTGCTTACAGCCCTTTCTCCAAGCCCTTAATGTTAGATGCGCTATCGTAGGACTGAGCACGGATATTTTCAAGTGAAAGCTTAACTTGTATGTTCACCCAGGACTTGTGTTGAACAAGGTCGTGGATAAATGGTTTTCTATCGGTAAAAATCTCTCACAGGGTTTTCCATTATAGCAGTATCGAACCACAATTACCAGCTGGTCAACATGTGTCAGGTCAGGCGTAGAGTCAACAATAATAGAGTTGTATTCGGTGTCTAGGTTGTTGATTTGATTCATTATTTTATCTTGCGCATGTTTTCCCATAATTACTATCAATTCTTCATACACGGTTTTGGATAGGTAAGTAGCATTTACTTTTTCATTTTTACATTTCTCGAGATGTTTATGTAAAAATGGGTCGAATTCTTCAATAAGTTCAATGGCCCCCATGAAGTTTCCATTATCTGGTGAGCCCCACTTCTCCTCATGACCTCTAAATGCCAAACCTCTTTCACTTAAAAACTTTATAACGACTACAACCCTTTTCAGTACTTCAAAATAGTACTGTATGGTTTTTGTCATCTGTTTTTCAAGTTGCTGATAGACAGTATTTTTATTTGACTTTCTTGTTATCCAACAAAACATCGCCCTCTTATGTTCCATGCTGTCTACATGATTCTCCAGAGTTCTGAGTACATTCATCCAGTCAGAAAACCCACCTTTGTAAGTGATGTTTGGCATTTAGAAAAGAGTTTGCAAACAAAACAGTATATACAGCCTTTGCTCTTTGAGTAAACTAACCAGGATCTCATCATAGTCTGGCCATTTTAAATCTTTTTTCAAAATATTTGTTTGAGAAACTTCTGTTTTGTTCCTTGTAAACCCTGCTTGATTCGGTATATACATCATCTGGTTTTTTATTTTGAAAAAAAAAACGATGTCTTGCATTAAACAATTCTGTATGAAATCATTATCAACTGTTATGGGCCAGTTTTCGAGGTCACTGTATTCTTTGAAATCACTGAATTTGCTTCATGATTCATGTTTCTGCTCAGTCTTTGCTTGTTCCGCGGTACTTTCATGTTGACCACTGTGATCGTCATCTGTATCAAAAGCGTCAACAGTGGGTTGAATATTGCTAGAAAGAGCTCCCACAGTTTGTGCCTTATCACTGGCTTCAATGGTGTTTGCTTGGCTTGTTTCAACTGTAGGTGTTGACAAACTTGACATTGCCAAATAGTTTGTTAGTTTTTGACATTTAGAGATTTCGTCAGATCGCTTTTCCTTGAGTTTGGGTTTTTGGTATCCACTTAAGTACTTTCGTGAACTCATTGTTATTCCTGTAGGGTCTTGACCTCTGTTAAAAAGGGAAAAAATTACATTAGCCATAGCAGAACAGCCAACTTACCGCGACACTCCACCTTTACAACATCTGTGCTACTGACTCTCAAACTTTGGGATTGTTGAAATATATACAACAAAAAATTAATCAATATGAGTCGTGCGACTATTGTCGCATGCTTTGAAAGGAAAAAATTTTAGGTCTACTTTCTGAGAAAGCGTTTTTTTCGTTTACGGCTAGCCTACATGATACTTTTCCCAATGGGCTGATCACCCGTTGGCTTGTCACACCGATTACGGAAACAACGGCAGTTGGATCTATTTGTTGTTGCCCTAAAGACGCCGCTAGGCGTGATGGGAAACTACAACAGAGAAAATCAATCTGCTGTTGCCCTTAAGACGCCACAAGGCGTGATGGCCTCTGACTGCTTGGTCGGTCTTTGGCTAAGGACGGAAGAAGAAGAAGACATGATACTTTAATAACCTTTTAATTTTTATTTTAACTATTATTTTGTATTGAATCAATGCCGTCTTAAGGCATGGGCACATTGGGCAGTGCCCAGGGGCGACAATATTCTAGGGGCCCCATGCTGGGATGCTGCCATATTGTGCATAAGACATCTCTTGGCAGAGTGGATAAGGTAGGGGCCCAGTGTATTGCTTAGCCCAGGGCCTACAATGCTGTTACGACGGCCCTGTATTGAATTACACTACATTATTAATATTATTTTTTTTTTAAAACCCTTCTCATACAGTAGACCCAAAATTTTTAAGCAATGTGGACTAAATTTGCTTTTGGGGCCCCTCCGGGATTAGGGGCCCTGAAGCTTAATCATTTATAACATATAAGGAAGGGAAACCCAAGGCCTGTAAACAGTAAATAAATATTAGACAAACATAAAGGTATGTTTTCTGGCACTCGCAAGAAATAAAGAAGTAGAACACTAGACAACAGAAAAACAACAGACGTGAGTGGCTTACCCAGGATTCGAACCCCGGACCTTCCGTACGACAACACCGCCTAGCTATACAAGCGAATCACACTATCCTCCCGGCCAGCTAGGCATCCCCAAAGAAAGATGCTTTACTGACCGGTCATTAGTGCGAAACACAAGACAACACCGGAAGTTTACAATGGGCAGCTTAGCCTTATTAATGACGCAATCACTTCTGTCGTTCCCCTATTATACAGTATATGTCAGTCCACACAAGACAAAGACCTTGATACTGTGTCTAGTAAATGATAGTGTGATTAGCTTGTATAGCTAGGCGGTGTTGTCGTACGGAAGGTCCGGGGTTCGAATCCTGGGTAAGCCACTCACGTCTGTTGTTTTTCTGTTGTCTAGTGTTCCACTTCTTTATTTCTTTCGAGTGCTTGAAAACATACCTTTATGTTTGTCTAATATTTATTTACTGTTTACAGGCCTCGGGTTTCCCTTCCTTATATGTTATAAATGTTTATACAATACCAGAAACCTACCCTCTGTTCTATACTACTGTTCTTAAGTCTTCTATCATTTACTAGACACAGTATCAAGGTCTTTGCCTTGTGTGGACTGACATATACTGTATAATAGGGGAACGACAGAAGTGATTGCGTCATTAATAAGGCTAAGCTGCCCATTGTAAACTTCCGGTTTTGTCTTGTGTTTCGCACTAATGACCGGTCAGTAAAGCATCTTTTTTGGGGGATGCCTAGCTGGCCGGGAGGATAGTGTGATTCGCTTGTATAGCTAGGCGGTGTTGTCGTACGGAAGGTCCGGGGTTCGAATCCTGGGTAAGCCACTCACGTCTGTTGTTTTTCTGTTGTCTAGTGTTCTACTTCTTTATTTCTTGCGAGTGCCAGAAAACATACCTTTATGTTTGTCTAATATTTATGCCCTGAAGCTTAAGCTTCATTAGTTTCATAGTAGATCCGCCACTGATCCCATCTCAATGTAGCAAGTTGGCAGATTGGCAAAGTAAAGTGGAAAGCTACTTCATTCATATACAAGTACAACTTTCGAAGAGGCAATGAGTTTTATTAGAAGCAGATACAAGTACAACTTTCGAAGAGGCAATGAGTTTTATTAGACGCAGATACAAGTAAAACTTTCGAAGAGGCAATAAGTTTTATTAGAAGCAGATACAAGTACAACTTTCGAAGAGGCAATGAGTTTTATTAGAAGCAGATACAAGTACAACTTTCGAAGAGGCAATGAGTTTTATTAGAAGCAGATACAAGTACAACTTTCGAAGAGGCAATGAGTTTTATTAGAAGCAGATACAAGTACAACTTTCGAAGAGGCAATGAGTTTTATTAGAAGCAGATACAAGTACAACTTTCGAAGAGGCAATGAGTTTTATTAGAAGCAGATACAAGTACAACTTTCGAAGAGGCAATGAGTTTTATTAGAAGCAGATACAAGTACAACTTTCGAAGAGGCAATGAGTTTTATTAGAAGCAGATATTAGAAGCAGATACAAGTACAACTTTCGAAGAGGCAATGAGTTTTATTAGAAGCAGATACAAGTACAACTTTCGAAGAGGCAATGAGTTTTATTAGAAGCAGATACAAGTACAACTTTCGAAGAGGCAATGAGTTTTATTAGAAGCAGATACAAGTACAACTTTCGAAGAGGCAATGAGTTTTATTAGAAGCAGATACAAGTACAACTTTCGAAGAGGCAATGAGTTTTATTAGAAGCAGATACAAGTACAACTTTCGAAGAGGCAATGAGTTTTATTAGAAGCAGATACAATAACAAATGGGAAGCACATACACACACGCGCGTGCACACGCACGCACACGCACGCACACGCACACACAGACGTATACACACACAATAAATAAATAAAATGAACATTAACAAAAAATTGATGCATATTAATAGCTCAGCAGACGAGAACAAGAGGTAATCTTGAGATTCCGCACGGGCCACAATAGATTGAGATACTATCTATTCAACAATCTAAAGATAGGAACTACAGATGAGTGTAACTGAGGTACCAACATAAAAATGACAGCTGAACATCTGCTTCAAAGATGCCCGACCTATGTGGAACAGAGAATGCCCGTGCGACCGTCTACTCTACAGTATCATTCCTGGAAAAACTTTATGGAGATACAAATAGCTTCAAGCTAACTACTGCTTCCTTTGAAAATATTCAAGTACAAGTAGACGTTTGGGGGTGTACGAAGAAGAAGAACTTTCTGTTTCCATATCTCTTCTCCCTGTGTCTTTTTTTGGTCTGACTATAATTCTTTTACCCGGGTATTCCACAACAAGGACTGCCTGGTAATGCTATCAACAAGTGTCCTTAGTGTGATGTCTGGTATTAGAGAGAATTCTCGTTTGATGTTGACATCAAAGGGTTACGTTTAAATCTAACAGATATTAAGAGCAGCGGTAGCTTAGTGGTTAGTGCACTGGCATTCTATCTCAGTGGTCTATGGTTCGATCCCCAGATGATGTGGGATTTTTTTATACCGCAAACGGCTCCGGGGTCGACCCAGCCTAATGAATTGGGTACCAGAGCAACTTCTGGAAAGATTAAGGCAGCCGGCGTGATGCTGACCACATCACCCCTAGTGTGCCAACGGTCATGAAAATATGGACCTAACACCATATTCCCAATATGCCTCAATAGGCGTGTAACGAGATTTCAAACCCCCCCCCCCCCCAATCCCGAGAGGATAGGAAACTCTATACAGATCGACACAACAGGAGGCAATCTGATCATCAGAAGTGTCTCCCCGACGAACAAGTGTTTCGGCCCTTTATTCTCCTTTACACTCTAAAGGGGGCGGGCCCACCTGGGTCATGACTCCCAAGTGTCTCAGCCTCCTGTTGTCTTGTGTAGAAAATGAACCCATTCCACCTTGGATGCAGCTTTAAATTCCACAATTCCGCCAGCAGGAGGCAATTGTGAAAGTAACAAAGTGAAGACAAATTATTGCGGTCGTTCCGCAGCACAACACTGACACGCCTGCGTGAATCCGACGAGGCGTGAATTCTTTGCTAGCCGGACTCCCTGAAATCTAACTTCGCCTGACATCTCATATAATTTGCCTGTTTCTTGTAACGCCGCCGTTCTTTCACCAATAGAATGAAAAACTGGATGTATTGCGGACTTAAGAGAAATTTCAGGGTGTTTCCTATACCGCGTCGGCGTCTGTGGCCTAATGGATATGAACGCAGTTTCATAATCCAGATATACCAGGTTCGAAACCTGCTGCAGGCGGTTTGGTAACAGATCGCTTTGTGTGGATTTTTAACAATGGTATAAGCGCAGTACCGTTCAGAAAGCAATGGCAAACTACTGAATGAAAAAATTGCCTAGAAAAATCACAAACAGCCAATAAAAGCTGGGATTGATTGCCACGTCCTGTAAAGGATAAGCAACTAACTTTTTTTCCTATACCGCAGTTGGGGCTAGATTTTACCAACAGATATTGTCCATAATTCTATGATTGAAATTTGTCTTTCCTTACCACAAATCAATGCAATACTTACTTGATATGGTCCATCTCTACAGTATATGATTTGACATTCCTTTAATGCTTCTTTCACGTTGCTAATCCTGATTGAAAGTTAGTTTTAAACATGCAGTGTGTCAGCATTTCAATAAATAAAGAGGGAAACAGTGTGCCGGTCATGAACAACAATTCTTGCGCCAGCGAAACCACAAACTATCGGGCATGTGTGCCGCCTTAACACTGGAGTGTTGTGAGACTGTTAACTCTATCAGTCCCAACCAAAAAAGCGGGTTTGGCCCAAGCAAAAAATGGCCATCCCAGTGCGTTATTATTGTTGTTTGGAAATAATTTTTTTAAATGTTCATATGCATAAATAACTTTGTTGTTGTATATGAAACTGAAGGTATTTGGATGTACTTTACTCTTGTGCAACAAGTATAAAAGCTTTCATTGAAAAATGAATAGTTATTCAAGGTAAAATGGAGGACAAAAGAAGAAGCCGGTGCAAAATTAGAGGAAAAGTATTCATTAAAATTCTTCTACAATTGTTCCTCATGAGAATATCCAAGGGTAAAGTTTCAAAATGTCATAAACAGAAGTATTCCAACAAAGTACAATCAGTTTTTAATCAATAAACACTCAGAAGATTGTTAATTTCACAAATTACAACAACAGGTATCATGTTGTGAAAAAGAGGACATTTCAGTTTATACATCAGAACGATGGGAGTTATAATATTATTTACACATGAATGATTGTTAGTAACTGAATCTTGTGCATAATTTAAATTTATCAATAAAAATTATTAGTTAGTAAAATTGAGGCTGAATAAGAAGCAGGTAAATTTTTTAAAGAAATAGATATATTCTTACCTTGCCGAGTTGCTCCTCTTCTGTAGATAATACTCCATAGGAAACCACATAATCCATAGGAAATCACAAAAGATCACTTGTTCTAAATATATTTACACTAGGAAGCCTATGTATAAACATTATTTTATAACTAATTCCTAAGTAAAAAATTTAACAGAAAAAAGTCTTTAGCATTTAAAAAAAAATGAAAATTTCAAATTGTAAGCCCTATAAAACATATCAGAAAAGGGTAAAGAATATTTTATTTACACAGCTTATTCATATCTAGGCAGACCCTATATATTGTTGCTTATGATAAGCTACAAAGCAATTTTTTTGTACAAAGGTGGGGTCTGCCTGTGCATCCTATACACACAAAGCGTGATCTACGCCGCTGCCTTCCATTGGCGCTACAATGAACACAGGCTCTGTACTTTCCATCAAATTCCACTAGATGTCTGGCTCCAATCATCCGTTCCACTTCACTTCCTTTCATGGAGCGTTTAGAATTTTTGGGTGGACAATCTATTACACCGCCTGGTGTCAGCTCAGCAGCATCTTTGGACAGATCCTCAATCAAACTCTGTTTAAAATCTTGAAGTGTTAACTTCATTTTTGTTGTCGCACCTTCCTGACACAAATTGTAAAGGATGTGGGCATTTACCTGTGTTACTTCAATAATCCAGTGGTAAATCTTCTTCCACCACTTTCTGGTTTTACGGTTGTGCATACTGTAGTAACCAACCATTTGATCCATGCGGTCGCAGCCATTCATACTCATATTGTAGTCATCAACTACCTTTGGCTTTGTAACTTTAGTTAGACCCTTGCCCTTCTCAACCATTGCGACAGCTGATTTTGTTGAAACAAGTATGCAAGGCTTTTTAGCTTTTTTATCCTTCCAGGCTACAAATAATGTTGTATTTTCCGAGTCCAAAAACCATTTCATCTCTTGATGGCCAATCTTGAGATTTTTTATTTCAGGAGGGAAGCTGACACGGTTGACATTCAGGGTTCCTGTATAATTATAATTGTGTGCAAGCAGATATTCAATCAGAGCTTTGGATGAATACAATCTATCAGCAAAAATATGATGTCCTGATCTCAGTGGCTTCAAAAGAGTGCCGAACACTTTCACGGCATGAGTAGAACTGGAATCTAGACCAGGAAACAGCAAGATTGATATAATGGTTTGAGTAACTATCTGTCCTCTTTTCCCCGAATTTGTCCTCCTTTTCACCTTAAGATTGGGCGTCCAGGCGGCTTTTTTCAAAAGGGCAATTAGTCCGGCGTTTTCCTCTCGGAGATTGAGCATGACGTCAGAGAGGTATAAAACATACAAGCATATTCTTTAAGGAGTATTTTTCGAGTAAATATTGAACGAGTTGCATAGCAATATAGTTTAGTTGTTGAAGTGTGTTAAGTCTGTGATAGACATTCTTAAGCTTGTGTCAAGAGTTTGTCCCTTGAATATTTCCAATATGCTTGTTGAAAAACGAAGAGGCAGACTTGGTAGTTTGTGTGAAAAGTTTCATGAAGTTTTAATCAGCTGTTTCGACAACTTAGATATATCGATGAAACCATTATAATATTTCACATATTTTTTTATGGATGACCTTATATGGAATACCGACGTGTGTAGATGTGCGAGTTTCTGGGCAATATTTAACTGGTAAAGATGTTGCACGTGACGAAGTGCTTTGATCAGCTTAACAACATGACAGTATTTGTTGAAAAAAAAAGAACAAAAAACAACAACAAATATCAGTTATGAAGGATTCATGTAGTTGGGGCACATGAGAAGCGAACCAAATTTTTAAAGCAACCAGTAAATGTTGAATTTCATTCTGAACTTTCAATGATTGCACAATATTTCTTTGCTGTGACTGGTCACAATACAAATGTGGACAGTATTTTTTCATTGAAGGAAAGTCTCTGGACAGCAGACAGAAACAGTTTCAACATGGATTGCATCAACGGACATTTCCTTCCGCAAAATAATTTAAAAGATGTGTCGAAGGGCCAGATCCATGATTTCTTTAAAAAAAATTATCAATTTGTACAAGAGATAATTCCCACCAAAATAAAATAAAATAAAATAATCATAAACATGTTTTATCAATACTGATTTATTAATATGTGGAAAGTAGATTTTTGATATTAAAACGCAGTGGCGGCTCGTGATTCTGATTTATGGGGGTGCTGCTTCTTACAGTTACATTAAATTGCCTTGGTAATTAGACAAGTAGACACAGACACAAAACATTAACTGAACACTTTGCATTAACAGACTTGGGTAATCTTGAAATTTTATATAAAAATAAAATCCATTCGTCGGTTTTTATTTGTTGAAAATAGTTTAATAATTTTTTAATTGAAGTTTCGTGCACTTTTGACTAAGCTTTTCTCTTTTGAGAGCATTGCTAGAGCATTTAGCCTTTCATGATTCATATATAGTGCTCCTTAAAAATGTTTTTATTCTTTTTAATGTCGAATGGCAGCGTTCGGCCTCTGAAGAAGTCATCGGAATGGTCAAAAGAATGTTTATGAGTTTTGTAAGTTCACTAAAAACTTCGGCTAGATTACTTTCTGAGATAAATTTCAGCAAGTCAATTAATTTGCAAGAATTGTCAAGATCACGTCTGCTTTAGAAAACTTATAATTCCGTCACAAATTTTCATCTTTCAATCATGGGATATTCCTCAGTAATCTCCCTTACCTCTATCATGATCAAACATCAAATCGGAACTGCTCGCTCCACAGTTCCTTTGACTCGTTTAAAAAAAAAAAAATTGCCTTGTTTTGGCGAGGCGCGTCCCGTTCAACCTAGTCGGTTATATTATTGCGCATGTCCAAATATAAAATACCTTTAGGTCTGAGATAGTTCGTTTTGTCAACCATAAATAATGCTTTTTGGCATTGCCAATTTGGCAACCCACTGACTGGCCATTGACACAACCTTTACTTACTTAGTCGTTCCCCTTCTACCGTGAGGTATAGAGGTTTGGAAGAGAGAGCGCCAGAATATCCTATCGGCTGTCTTCCTCCTGGCCTGGTTCTATTCTAGTCCTCGGTCCTTCAAAGATTGTCTAATGTTGTCCTCCCAGCGGACTCTGGGTCGTCCTGGAGGTCTGGATCCCTGGCTCTTTGTTTCCCATGCTTGTCGTGGTAGCCGATCTTCTTCCATTCTGCAGACATGGCCAAACCATCTTAATTGGGACTGTTCTACTTGGGTCTGCAGGGGTTGACACAACCACTGGTAACAAAATGTGGAACTGTCTAACGCACAGTTCTGCCAACGGTTAAACTTCAAAGTTGAAAACAATTTCGTGTTTTCATTTGTTTATTATTGAAATGATAATTGGAAATAGAGGATGAGTATACTATATGCGGGACCTGGTAATAAAAATATTCATTACGTTGCATTATTCTTTAAAATATTTTATATAACTCTGTTGACTCTATATTTAGATTTAAAAAGCTGCGGGTGCGCGGTGCCTACCAACGAGCCGCCTCTGTTAAAATAATTTTTAACATACATTTTAAAGAAAATGTTGTTTCAATTGTGTTTTTATAAAACTAGTTCTAGTCATGACAATCATGCATTAACAGATTGAAATTAATAAGTCCTCTTTTTGGTAATACTTTGTGTCGGGTATTGTCCTCTTGTTTACGCCGAAATGTCAGAAAATGTCATACTTCTCTGAGAAACCATATGATCACCCAAATAATGGTTTAAGATTTAAATGACGGCAGCTGTTGAGTCTATTTCTCGGTTTATTAGACAGAACTGCAAAAGACTGAGGAGAAAGTAAAAAAGGCCAGAACACAACAGAGAGAGAGAGAGAGATTGAGAGAGAGAGAGAGAGAGATTGAGAGAGAGAGAGAGAGAGAGAGAGAGAGAGAGAGAAAGAGAGAGAAAGAGAGAAAAAGAGAGAGAGAGAGAGAGAGAGAGAGAGAGAGAGAGAGAGAGAGAGAGAGAGAGAGAGAGAGAGAGAATATAAACCACAGAACCCAAAAATCTCGATCAAGAATATCTCCGTTAGACATAGGAGGATATTAAAACAAACCAGACACCATGAGATTATTGGAAGAAAACCAAAAATAGAACATATTTGTCTTCTTCTTTAATTGTTAAACTAGCTTACGTAGGCGATCCTGTCTCTCCACAACTTCGTGTCTCCGGTTCTGTTTATCAGTTCTGTTGCTGAATTATATCCATACGATTATGTTAAGCTGTTCAGTATTTTCTCTTTTTTGTGTGTCATCCTCTATCTCTGTTCCATTCAATCTTTGCGGTTGCTGCAGTACATCTTAATAATCTCTATCTCTGTTCCACTCAATCTTTGCGGTTGTTATAGTACATCTTAATAATCTCTATCTCTGTTCCATTCAATCTTTGCGGTTGTTGTAGTACATCTTAATAATCTCTATCTCTGTTCCACTCAATCTTTGCGGTTGTTATAGTACATCTTAATAATCTCTATCTCTGTTCCATTCAATCTTTGCGGTTGTTATAGTACATCTTAATAATCTCTATCTCTGTTCCACTCAATCTTTGCGGTTGTTGTAGTACATCTTAATAATCTCTATCTCTGTTCCATTCAATCTTTGTGGTTGTTGTAGTACATCTTAATAATCTCTATCTCTGTTCCACTCAATCTTTGCGGTTGTTGTAGTACATCTTAATAATCTCTATCTCTGTTCCATTCAATCTTTGCGGTTGTTGTAGTACATCTTAATAATCTCTATCTCTGTTCCACTCAATCGTTGCGTTTGTTGTAGTACATCTTAATAATCTCTATCTCTGATCCATTCAATCTTTGCGGTTGTTGTAGTACATCTTAATAATCTCTATCTCTGATCAATTCAATCTTTGCGGTTGTTGTAGTACATCTTAATAATCTCTACCTCTGTTCCATTCAATCTTTGCGGTTGTTGTAGTACATCTTAATAATCTCTATCTCTGTTCCATTCAATCTTTGCAGTTGTTGTAGTACATCTTAATAATCTCTATCTCTGTTACACTCAATCTTTGCGGTTGTTGTAGTACATCTTAATAATCTCTATCTCTGTTCCACTCAATCTTTGCGGTTGTTGTAGTACATCTTAATAATCTCTATCTCTGTTCCACGCAATCTTTGCGGTTGTTGTAGTACATCTTAATAACCTCTATCTCTGTTTCATTTAATCTTTGCAGTTGTTGTAGTACATCTTAATAATCTCTATCTCTGTTCCACTCAATCTTTGCGTTTATTGTAGTACATCTTAATAATCTCTATCTCTGTTCCATTCAATCTTTGCGGTTGTTGTAGTACATCTTAATAATCTCTATCTATGTTCCACTCAATCTTTGCGGTTGTTGTAGTACATCTTAATAATCTCTATCTCTGTTCCACTCAATCTTTGCGGTTGTTATAGTACATCTTAATAATCTCTATCTCTGTTCCATTCAATATTTGTGGTTGTTATAGTACATCTTAATAATCTCTATCTCTGTTCCGCTCAATCTTTGCGGTTGTTGTAGTACATCTTAATAATCTCTATCTCTGTTCCATTCAATCTTTGCAGTTGTTATAGAACATCTTAATAATCTCTATCTCTGTTCCACTCAATCTTTGCGGTTGTTGTAGTACATCTTAATAATCTCTATCTCTGTTCCATTCAATCTTTGCAGTTGTTATAGAACATCTTAATAATCTCTATCTCTGTTCCACTCAATCTTTGCGGTTGTTGTAGTACATCTTAATAATCTCTATCTCTGTTCCATTCAATCTTTGCGGTTGTTATAGTACATCTTAATAATCTCTATCTCTGTTCCATTCAATCTTTGCGGTTGTTATAGTACATCTTAATAATCTCTATCTTTGTTCACCTCAATCTTTGCGGTTGTTGTAGTACATCTTAATAATCTCTATCTCTGTTCCACTCAATCTTTGCGGTTGTTGTAGTACATCTTAATAATCTCTATCTCTGTTCCATTAAATCTTTGCGGTTGTTATAGTACATCTTAATAATCTCTATCTCTGTTCTACTCAATCTTTGCGGTTGTTATAGTACATCTTAATAATCTCTATCTCTGTTCCATTCAATCTTTGTGGTTGTTGTATTACATCTTAATAATCTCTATCTCTGTTCCACTCAATCTTTGCGGTTGTTGTAGTACATCGTAATAATCTCTATCTCTGTTCTACTCAATCTTTGCGGTTGTTGTAGTACATCTTAATAATCTCTATCTCTGTTCCATTCAATCTTTGCGGTTGTTGTAGTACATCGTAATAATCTCTATCTCTGTTCCATTCAATCTTTGCAGTTGTTGTAGTACATCTTAATAATCTCTATCTCTGTTCCACTCAATCTTTGCGGTTGTTGTAGTACATCTTAATAATCTCTATCTCTGTTCCACTCAATCTTTGCGGTTGTTGTAGTACATCTTAATAATCTCTATCTCTGTTCCACTCAATCTTTGCGGTTGTTGTAGTACATCTTAATAATCTCTATCTCTGTTCTATTCAATCTTTGCGGTTGTTGTAGTACATCTTAATAATCTCTATCTCTGTTCCACTCAATCTTTGCGGTTGTTGTAGTACATCTTAATAATCTCTATCTCTGTTCCACTCAATCTTTGCGGTTGTTGTAGTACATCTTAATAATCTCTATCTCTGTTCCACGCAATCTTTGCGGTTTTTGTAGTACATCTTAATAACCTCTATCTCTGTTTCATTCAATCTTTGCCGTTGTTGTAGTACATCTTAATAATCTCTATCTCTGTTCCACTCAATCTTTGCGGTTGTTGGAGTACATCTTAATAATCTCTATCTCTGTTCCATTCAATCTTTGCGGTTCTTGTAGTACATCTTAATAATCTCTATCTCTGTTCCATTCAATCTTTGCGGTTGTTGTAGTACATCTTAATAATCTCTATCTCTATTCCATTCAATCTTTGCGGTTGTTGTAGTACATCTTAATAATTTCTATCTCTGTTCCATTCAATCATTGCGGTTGTTGTAGTACATCTTAATAATCTCTATCTCTGTTCCACTCAATCTTTGCGGTTGTTGTAGTACATCTTAATAATCTCTATCTCTGTTCCACTCAATCTTTGCGGTTGTTGTAGTACATCTTAATAATCTCTATCTCTGTTCCATTCAATCTTTGCGGTTGTTGTAGTACATCTTAATACACTCTATCTCTGTTCCACTCAATCTTTGCGTTTATTGTAGTACATCTTAATAATCTCTATCTCTGTTCCACTCAATCTTTGCGGTTGTTGTAGTACATCTTAATAATCTCTATCTCTGTTCCATTCAATCTTTGCGGTTGTTGTAGTACATCTTAATAATCTCTATCTCTGTTCCATTCAATCTTTGCGGTTGTTGTAGTACATCTTAATAATCTCTATCTCTGTTCCATTCAATCTTTGCGGTTGTTGTAGTACATCTTAATAATCTCTATCTCTGTTCCATTCAATCTTTGTGGTTGTTGTAGTACATCTTAATAATCTCTATCTCTGTTCCATTCAATCTTTGCGGTTGTTGTAGTACATCTTAATAATCTCTATCTCTGTTCCACTCAATCTTTGCAGTTGTTGTAGTACATCTTAATAATCTCTATCTCTGTTCCATTCAATCTTTGCGGTTGTTGTAGTACATCTTAATAATCTCTATCTCTGTTCCATTCAATCTTTGCGGTTGTTGTAGTACATCTTAATAATCTCTATCTCTGTTCCACTTAATCTTTGCGATTGTTGTAGTACATCTTAATAATCTCTATCTCTGTTCCACTCAATCTTTGCGGTTGTTGTAGTACATCTTAATAATCTCTATCTCTGTTCTACTCAATCTTTGCGGTTGTTGTAGTACATCTTAATAATCTCTATCTCTGTTCCATTCAATCTTTGCGGTTGTTGTAGTACATCTTAATAATCTCTATCTCTGTTCCATTCAATCTTTGCGGTTGTTGTAGTACATCTTAATAATCTCTATCTCTGTTCCATTCAATCTTTGCGGTTGTTATAGTACATCTTAATAATCTCTATCTCTGTTCCACTCAATCTTTGCGGTTGTTGTAGTTCATCTTAATAATCTCTATCTCTGTTCCACTCAATCTTTACGGTTGTTATAGTACATCTTAATAATCTCTATCTCTGTTCCATTCAATCTTTGTGGTTGATATAGTACATCTTAATAATCTCTATCTCTGTTCCACTCAATCTTTGCGGTTGTTATAATACATCTTAATAATCTCTATCTCTGTTCCACTCAATCTTTGCGGTTGTTGTAGTACATCTTAATAATCTCTATCTCTGTTCCATTCAATCTTTGCGGTTGTTGTAGTACATCTTAATAATCTCTATCTCTGTTCCACTAAATCGTTGCGGTTGTTGTAGTACATCTTAATAATCTCTATCTCTGTTCCATTCAATCTTTGCGGTTGTTGTAGTACATCTTAATAATCTCTATCTCTGTTCCATTCAATCTTTGCAGTTGTTGTAGTACTTCTTAATAATCTCTACCTCTGTTCCATTCAATCTTTGCGGTTGTTGTAGTACATCTTAATAATCTCTATCTCTGTTTCATTCAATCTTTGCGGTTGTTGTAGTACATCTTAATAATCTCTATCTCTGTTCCACTCAATCTTTGCGGTTGTTGTAGTACATCTTAATAATCTCTATCTCTGTTCCACTCAATCTTTGCGGTTGTTGTAGTACATCTTAATAATCTCTATCTCTGTTCCACGCAATCTTTGCGGTTGTTGTAGTACATCTTAATAACCTCTATCTCTGTTTCATTCAATCTTTGCGGTTGTTGTAGTACATCTTAATAATCTCTATCTCTGTTCCACTCAATCTTTGCGGTTGTTGTAGTACATCTTAATAATCTCTATCTCTGTTCCATTCAATCTTTGCGGTTGTTGTAGTACATCTTAATAATCTCTATCTCTGTTCCATTCAATCTTTGTGGTTGTTGTAGTACATCTTAATAATCTCTATCTCTGTTCCATTCAATCTTTGCGGTTGTTGTAGTACATCTTAATAATCTCTATCTCTGTTCCATTCAATCATTGCGGTTGTTGTAGTACATATTAATAATCTCTATCTCTGTTCCACTCAATCTTTGCGGTTGTTGTAGTACATCTTAATAATCTCTATCTCTGTTCCATTCAATCTTTGTGGTTGTTGTAGTACATCTTAATAATCTCTATCTCTGTTCCACTCAATCTTTGCGGTTGTTGTAGTACATCTTAATAATCTCTATCTCTGTTCCATTCAATCTTTGCGGTTGTTGTAGTACATCTTAATAATCTCTATCTCTGTTCCACTCAATCGTTGCGGTTGTTGTAGTACATCTTAATAATCTCTATCTCTGATCCATTCAATCTTTGCGGTTGTTGTAGTACATCTTAATAATCTCTATCTCTGATCAATTCAATCTTTGCGGTTGTTGTAGTACATCTTAATAATCTCTACCTCTGTTCCATTCAATCTTTGCGGTTGTTGTAGTACATCTTAATAATCTCTATCTCTGTTCCATTCAATCTTTGCAGTTGTTGTAGTACATCTTAATAATCTCTATCTCTGTTACACTCAATCTTTGCGGTTGTTGTAGTACATCTTAATAATCTCTATCTCTGTTCCACTCAATCTTTGCGGTTGTTGTAGTACATCTTAATAATCTCTATCTCTGTTCCACGCAATCTTTGCGGTTGTTGTAGTACATCTTAATAACCTCTATCTCTGTTTCATTTAATCTTTGCGGTTGTTGTAGTACATCTTAATAATCTCTATCTCTGTTCCACTCAATCTTTGCGTTTATTGTAGTACATCTTAATAATCTCTATCTCTGTTCCATTCAATCTTTGCGGTTGTTGTAGTACATCTTAATAATCTCTATCTATGTTCCACTCAATTTTTGCGGTTGTTGTAGTACATCTTAATAATCTCTATCTCTGTTCCACTCAATCTTTGCGGTTGTTATAGTACATCTTAATAATCTCTATCTCTGTTCCATTCAATATTTGTGGTTGTTATAGTACATCTTAATAATCTCTATCTCTGTTCCGCTCAATCTTTGCGGTTGTTGTAGTACATCTTAATAATCTCTATCTCTGTTCCATTCAATCTTTGCAGTTGTTATAGAACATCTTAATAATCTCTATCTCTGTTCCACTCAATCTTTGCGGTTGTTGTAGTACATCTTAATAATCTCTATCTCTGTTCCATTCAATCTTTGCAGTTGTTATAGAACATCTTAATAATCTCTATCTCTGTTCCACTCAATCTTTGCGGTTGTTGTAGTACATCTTAATAATCTCTATCTCTGTTCCATTCAATCTTTGCGGTTGTTATAGTACATCTTAATAATCTCTATCTCTGTTCCATTCAATCTTTGCGGTTGTTATAGTACATCTTAATAATCTCTATCTCTGTTCACCTCAATCTTTGCGGTTGTTGTAGTACATCTTAATAATCTCTATCTCTGTTCCACTCAATCTTTGCGGTTGTTGTAGTACATCTTAATAATCTCTATCTCTGTTCCATTCAATCTTTGCGGTTGTTATAGTACATCTTAATAATCTCTATCTCTGTTCTACTCAATCTTTGCGGTTGTTATAGTACATCTTAATAATCTCTATCTCTGTTCCATTCAATCTTTGTGGTTGTTGTATTACATCTTAATAATCTCTATCTCTGTTTCACTCAATCTTTGCGGTTGTTGTAGTACATCGTAATAATCTCTATCTCTGTTCTACTCAATCTTTGCGGTTGTTGTAGTACATCTTAATAATCTCTATCTCTGTTCCATTCAATCTTTGCGGTTGTTGTAGTACATCGTAATAATCTCTATCTCTGTTCCATTCAATCTTTGCAGTTGTTGTAGTACATCTTAATAATCTCTATCTCTGTTCCACTCAATCTTTGCGGTTGTTGTAGTACATCTTAATAATCTCTATCTCTGTTCCACTCAATCTTTGCGGTTGTTGTAGTACATCTTAATAATCTCTATCTCTGTTCCACTCAATCTTTGCGGTTGTTGTAGTACATCTTAATAATCTCTATCTCTGTTCTATTCAATCTTTGCGGTTGTTGTAGTACATCTTAATAATCTCTATCTCTGTTCCACTCAATCTTTGCGGTTGTTGTAGTACATCTTAATAATCTCTATCTCTGTTCCATTCAATCTTTGCGGTTGTTGTAGTACATCTTAATAATCTCTATCTCTGTTCCATTCAATCTTTGCAGTTGTTGTAGTACATGTTAATAATCTCTACCTCTGTTCCATTCAATCTTTGCGGTTGTTGTAGTACATCTTAATAATCTCTATCTCTGTTTTATTTAATCTTTGCGGTTGTTGTAGTATATCTTAATAATCTCTATCTCTGTTCCACTCAATCTTTGCGGTTGTTGTAGTACATCTTAATAATCTCTATCTCTGTTCCACTCAATCTTTGCGGTTGTTGTAGTACATCTTAATAATCTCTATCTCTGTTCCACGCAATCTTTGCGGTTTTTGTAGTACATCTTAATAACCTCTATCTCTGTTTCATTCAATCTTTGCCGTTGTTGTAGTACATCTTAATAATCTCTATCTCTGTTCCACTCAATCTTTGCGGTTGTTGGAGTACATCTTAATAATCTCTATCTCTGTTCCATTCAATCTTTGCGGTTCTTGTAGTACATCTTAATAATCTCTATCTCTGTTCCATTCAATCTTTGCGGTTGTTGTAGTACATCTTAATAATCTCTATCTCTATTCCATTCAATCTTTGCGGTTGTTGTAGTACATCTTAATAATTTCTATCTCTGTTCCATTCAATCATTGCGGTTGTTGTAGTACATCTTAATAATCTCTATCTCTGTTCCACTCAATCTTTGCGGTTGTTGTAGTACATCTTAATAATCTCTATCTCTGTTCCACTCAATCTTTGCGGTTGTTGTAGTACATCTTAATAATCTCTATCTCTGTTCCATTCAATCTTTGCGGTTGTCGTAGTACATCTTAATACACTCTATCTCTGTTCCACTCAATCTTTGCGTTTATTGTAGTACATCTTAATAATCTCTATCTCTGTTCCACTCAATCTTTGCGGTTGTTGTAGTACATCTTAATAATCTCTATCTCTGTTCCATTCAATCTTTGCGGTTGTTGTAGTACATCTTAATAATCTCTATCTCTGTTCCATTCAATCTTTGCGGTTGTTGTAGTACATCTTAATAATCTCTATCTCTGTTCCATTCAATCTTTGCGGTTGTTGTAGTACATCTTAATAATCTCTATCTCTGTTCCATTCAATCTTTGTGGTTGTTGTAGTACATCTTAATAATCTCTATCTCTGTTCCATTCAATCTTTGCGGTTGTTGTAGTACATCTTAATAATCTCTATCTCTGTTCCACTCAATCTTTGCAGTTGTTGTAGTACATCTTAATAATCTCTATCTCTGTTCCATTCAATCTTTGCGGTTGTTGTAGTACATCTTAATAATCTCTATCTCTGTTCCATTCAATCTTTGCGGTTGTTGTAGTACATCTTAATAATCTCTATCTCTGTTCCACTTAATCTTTGCGATTGTTGTAGTACATCTTAATAATCTCTATCTCTGTTCCACTCAATCTTTGCGGTTGTTGTAGTACATCTTAATAATCTCTATCTCTGTTCTACTCAATCTTTGCGGTTGTTGTAGTACATCTTAATAATCTCTATCTCTGTTCCATTCAATCTTTGTGGTTGTTGTAGTACATCTTAATAATCTCTATCTCTGTTCCATTCAATCTTTGCGGTTGTTGTAGTACATCTTAATAATCTCTATCTCTGTTCCATTCAATCTTTGCGGTTGTTATAGTACATCTTAATAATCTCTATCTCTGTTCCACTCAATCTTTGCGGTTGTTGTAGTTCATCTTAATAATCTCTATCTCTGTTCCACTCAATCTTTACGGTTGTTATAGTACATCTTAATAATCTCTATCTCTGTTCCATTCAATCTTTGTGGTTGATATAGTACATCTTAATAATCTCTATCTCTGTTCCACTCAATCTTTGCGGTTGTTATAATACATCTTAATAATCTCTATCTCTGTTCCACTCAATCTTTGCGGTTGTTGTAGTACATCTTAATAATCTCTATCTCTGTTCCATTCAATCTTTGCGGTTGTTGTAGTACATCTTAATAATCTCTATCTCTGTTCCACTCAATCGTTGCGGTTGTTGTAGTACATCTTAATAATCTCTATCTCTGTTCCATTCAATCTTTGCGGTTGTTGTAGTACATCTTAATAATCTATATCTCTGTTCCATTCAATCTTTGCAGTTGTTGTAGTACATCTTAATAATCTCTACCTCTGTTCCATTCAATCTTTGCGGTTGTTGTAGTACATCTTAATAATCTCTATCTCTGTTTCATTCAATCTTTGCGGTTGTTGTAGTACATCTTAATAATCTCTATCTCTGTTCCACTCAATCTTTGCGGTTGTTGTAGTACATCTTAATAATCTCTACCTCTGTTCCACTCAATCTTTGCGGTTGTTGTAGTACATCTTAATAATCTCTATCTCTGTTCCACGCAATCTTTGCGGTTGTTGTAGTACATCTTAATAACCTCTATCTCTGTTTCATTCAATCTTTGCGGTTGTTGTAGTACATCTTAATAATCTCTATCTCTGTTCCACTCAATCTTTGCGGTTGTTGTAGTACATCTTAATAATCTCTATCTCTGTTCCATTCAATCTTTGCGGTTGTTGTAGTACATCTTAATAATCTCTATCTCTGTTCCATTCAATCTTTGCGGTTGTTGTAGTACATCTTAATAATCTCTATCTCTGTTCCATTCAATCTTTGCGGTTGTTGTAGTACATCTTAATAATCTCTATCTCTGTTCCATTCAATCATTGCGGTTGTTGTAGTACATATTAATAATCTCTATCTCTGTTCCACTCAATCTTTGCGGTTGTTGTAGTACATCTTAATAATCTCTATCTCTGTTCCACTCAATCTTTGCGGATGTTGTAGTACATCTTAATAATCTCTATCTCTGTTCCATTCAATCTTTGCGGTTGTTGTAGTACATCTTAATACACTCTATCTCGGTTCCACTCAATCTTTGCGTTTATTGTAGTACATCTTAATAATCTCTATCTCTGTTCCATTCAATCTTTGCGGTTGTTGTAGTACATCTTAATAATCTCTATCTCTGTTCCACTCAATCTTTGCGGTTGTTGTAGTACATCTTAATAATCTCTATCTCTGTTCCATTCAATCTTTGCGGTTGTTGTAGTACATCTTAATAATCTCTATCTCTGTTCCACTCAATCTTTGTGGTTGTTGTAGTACATCTTAATACTCTTTATCTCTGTTCCATTCAATCTTTGCGGTTGTTGTAGTACATCTTAATAATCTCTATCTCTGTTCCATTCAATCTTTGTGGTTGTTGTAGTACATCTTAATAATCTCTATCTCTGTTCCATTCAATCTTTGCGGTTGTTGTAGTACATCTTAATAATCTCTATCTCTGTTCCACTCAATCTTTGCAGTTGTTGTAGTACATCTTAATAATCTCTATCTCTGTTCCATTCAATCTTTGTGGTTGTTGTAGTACATCTTAATAATCTCTATCTCTGTTCCATTCAATCTTTGCGGTTGTTGTAGTACATCTTAATAATCTCTATCTCTGTTCCATTCAATCTTTGCGGTTGTTGTAGTACATCTTAATAATCTGTATCTCTGTTCCACTCAATCTTTGCGATTGTTGTAGTACATCTTAATAATCTCTATCTCTGTTCCACTCACTCTTTGCGGTTGTTGTAGTACATCTTAATAATCTCTATCTCTGTTCCATTCAATCTTTGCGGTTGTTATAGTACATCTTAATAATCTCTATCTCTGTTCCATTCAATCTTTGCGGTTGTTGTAGTACATCTTAATAATCTCTATCTCTGTTCCATTCAATCTTTGCGGTTGCTGTAGTACATCTTAATAATCTCTATCTCTGTTCCATTCAATCTTTGCGGTTGTTATAGTACATCATAATAATATCTATCTCTGTTCCATTCAATCTTTGCGGTTGTTATAGTACATCTTAATAATCTCTATCTCTGTTCCATTCAATCTTTGCGGTTGTTATAGTACATCATAATAATATCTATCTCTGTTCCATTCAATCTTTGCGGTTGTTATAGTACATCTTAATAATCTCTATCTCTGTTCCATTCAATCTTTGCGGTTGTTATAGTACATCTTAAAATATGTTCACAGAAAATAGATAGCTTCCTGCTAATATAAATATTAAACTTCCATTGAACACAAATTTCCTTCACGACATCCTTATGACACTTTTCACTTGTCTCAGGTAATTTTAAAATTAATCTGTAAATCTACATCTCTTTGACCTCCAGGAATTTTCCTGCTTGTCTCTAAAATTGTCCAGGACTTACTTCCACATATCAGGATTGGCACGATATATCTTTGAAGAGCTCTCTTGTTTACTTTTACAGACGAAGTTCTGTTTGGTCAAATACTTGCGATTGTTTGTAACGTTGCATTTGCCGGTGCTATTCAACTCGTCACCTCTTGCAGGTGTCTTCCATCTGACGTTGCTGACGTTCTAGGACTTGTTTCACAATTGTCCTGTTGACCTTTGGTGAATTCTGGGAGAGTCATTTTATTCGCGATGACCATTAATTTGATCGTTTTGTGGTTTAGACTAAGACCTTTATTTTTACTTACTGTCACTGTTGTGTCACTCACCTCTTGTAACTCAATCGTTGCTATTATTAAGACTGTATCACCAGTGTATCTCTAGGTGTTTACATTAAGTCCGCCAACAGATATTCCTGACATGTCCTCAATGGATCTCATTTATTTTTACTGTACAAATAGAACAGCTCGAGTGATAGAAAACATTCCTGTCTAACACCCTGTTTTATCTGATGAAACATTCTGCCACTTCTTATGTCAGCTGCTGTTGCCAGTACATGTTAATTATTATTTTCAGGCACGTACTATGTCTTTTTATTGTTTCTAACATGTTGATAACTTCCGTATTTCGCCCTGAGCCTGATCTAGAGAACCTTTTTGCTGTGCGATATGATAAGCTTTCTTTGTACATAGGTAATACGCAAATGTATTTTATGTATTTGCATAAATTCTGGTAGCTTTTCTCTTTTTCATTCTTGATTCGTTGTCTTTTAGATCTGTTGATATTTACCTTCGTGGGTAGTAGATATTGTTAATTATAATGAGACGTGGCTGGCTTTCATACATACTCACGTTACGAAGCACAATCACGAAGCTTGAACACAAGGATCGACATGTTTAATTCGCCATCTTAGAAAACAGGAAGTAGGAAGAAGAGGTAAGCAGAAGAGTTCCCATAAAGGGCAAGTAACTCTAGTCGGGAAAACAAAGTATCAGCATGGAAACGTATATACATCAACATCCCCCCTTCTTTATGAGTGAACAAAGTCATTCATCCAAGAGGGTTTCTTGCGATCTCTTTGAGGTCTCTTAGAGCAAGAGGTAGGAGAGAATGTTCCTGTTCTTTGCCAGCTTTCCCAGGACTAGAAGTAGTTGGAGTTGAAGGATCAACTTCTGGAGGATTGGAAATGTTCACTACACTAGTGTTCTCCATGTCTGGCAAAGCAACCTGTTGCTCGGGTAGACCTGGAGAGGAGAAATCAGTTTCCAAGTCCGCGGGATCAGGTGTGAGCTGGTGAGACAACTTGGGCAGATCATGAGCAGTTTTATCATGATACGTCATCACTGGTATGTCTCTCTTGCCTCTACTTTCAATAACTCTACTGTGAGATGCAACGGGTTTCACTGCAGAAGGTATCAGCGTACGCAGTTTCCTGTTGAACAGTATTTCTGCTGGACTTTGATCAAACCCTTGTCTCGGCGTATTACGAAGTTCAAGTAGTGCCTCATATTATTTATTATATTATTATTATTATTCCTTTGACCGCCGACCGACTAAGCAGTCTTCGGCCATAACACCTTGCGGCGTCATTAGGGCAACAAGAAATCGTCCGTTGTTCCGTCACACCTAAAGGCGTATATTGGTACAACAGACTTTTAATTGTTGTTTCTGTGATCAATGTGACAAGCAAGCGGTAGATCAATCCGCTGTGCCCCGAACTTGCCCTCATGTGTACTCTACTCCTGTCGCTATAAAACCATTTCGCCATGCCTCCCAGACGCCCGTCCAGCCAAAATCCATTCGGGACCGAAGGTCCTCGAAAAAGGGCATTCTGGCACAGGCACAGTTCCCACTCACTGCCTCTACTGCGCTGGGAGGACCCGGCAACCGGGACCACACACAGCCTTGAGAGGACAAAGATCGCCTTAATTAAGTGCCTCATATGCTTCTGTATTATTTTGAACAGTCTTTCTCATCATACCCTTGATGAGTTTCACAGCAGATTCAGCTAATTTGTTGGCTTTATGGTGACCTGGTGCTGATTTAACATGAAGTATTCCCCATCTAGCAGTAAATGATCTGAACTGTGCAGACGTAAACTGAGTACCTTGGTCAGATACAATAACTTTAGGGACACCATAACGAGCAAAATAAGACTTCAATTTCCTGATGACTAACTGTGCTGTCATTGTAGGTAGAAAGTCTACTTCAATGAAGTTGGAGAAGTAGTCAATCAGGACTAAATAATATCGGCCTTCTATAATAAAGATGTCAGTGCCAACTTTCTCCCAGGGTGATAAACCTCTTGAGTGTTGGTTTAAAGGTTCTTTAGTATTCCTTGCCTTCGTTTCTTGACATTCTGGACAACTGTCAGCTATCTGTCGAATCTCAGCCGTAATGCCGATCCAAAACAGACAACTTCTGGCCCGGCGCATCATGCTGTCAAATGCTTTTGCTTGATTTCAGGCCTCAGTGCTTTTGGGATAAGAATACGCTCTCCTTTAAGTATTATGCCTTGTTCTGTTGTCAGAGTATCACGAATGTCGAAATAAGGCATAAGCTCAGCTGGTACATCAGATTTTCTTTTAGGCCACCCATCCAAAATGGTCGACTTCAACCTCTGGAGCACGCTGTCTTTGAGAGTTTCAGCTTTAATCTTTTCCATCATCACATCTGGTATTTCAGGTAGTCTTACAGGTGCATCAGCTCCTGCATTGCTCTCTCTATCAGCTAAGGAATCCAATGTGACATTACTTACTTACTTAGTCGTTCCCCTTCTACCGTGAGGTGTAGAGGTTTGGAAGAGAGAGCGCCAGACCATTCTATCAGCTGTCTTCTTCCTGGCCCGGTTCCACTCCAGTCCTCGGTCCTTCAAAGATTGTCTAATGTTGTCCTCCCAGCGGACTCTAGGTCGTCCTGGAGGTCTGGATCCCTGGCTCTTTGTTTCCCATGCTTGTCGTGGTAGCCGATCTTCTCCCATTCTGCAGACATGGCCAAACCATCTTAGTTGGGACTGTTCTATTTGGGTCTGCAGCGGATGGGATTTTAGGCCTTGACGGATCGTCTGGTTGCGGACCATGTCTCTTCTTGTTACTTCAACCACTTTCCTCAGATACCTCATTTCTGACGTTTGGATCTGGCTTTTGTGGGTTGTAGTCATTGCCCATGACTCGCATCCATATGTCAAGACTGGGACATAGGTGGAGCGGTATACAGCCATCTTCGTTTTCTTACCAACCTCTTTCTTGCTGAGGAATCCACGATTTATGGCCTGAAAAAGTCTCCCAGCCGCTGCTTTTCGAGTGGCCAACTCTTCTTTGATGCCTCCCTTTCGGTCTATAATAGCTCCGAGATATTTAAAGTGGTCGACCTGCTCCAGGACCTGTTCTCCCAACTTAATCTGATGTTTTCTTTCTTCTCGTGATATCACCATGGATTTTGTTTTAGAGCTGCTTATGACCATCCCTCTCTTCTCCAGCTCTTCCTTCCAGACTTGCAGGTTGGATTGGAGATGTGCCTCTGATTTAGCAATCAGGGCAACATCATCAGCAAATGCCAGCTCCGAAATATAGACCTGTCTCATCTTCCAGTACCCCACTGAATACTTTCTTGTTCTCTCCTTACATGCCTTGATGACATCGTCCATAAGGAGTATGAAGAGGTAAGGTGATAGGATATCACCTTGTCTTACACCAGTGGTGGTCCTGAACTCTTCTGACTTATGGTTTGCTGTCCTCACACAATCTCTGCAAGACCCGTAGAAGCTCTGTATAGCACGAATCAGAGGTGCTGGAATATTCTTCCCTGCCAAACAGTCCCAAAGTCCGCCCCAGGGGACCCCGTCAAACGCCCCCTCCAGATCCATGAAACAAAGACGGATCCCACTCCTATACTCAAGGGCCCTTTCACTCAGCTGTCTGAGTGTGAAGACTAGGTCCCGAGCACCTCGGCCCGCTCAGAATCCGCACTGGACCCCATCCAACCGTGGCCCAGCCAGGCGTCGGAGTCTCCGCCCCAGGACTCTAGAGTAGATCCCACCAGGGACACCGAGAAGGGACATGCCTCCACGGTTTCCACACCGTCGACTGTCACCCTTTTTGAAAATTGGTGCCACGATGGCAATCTCCCAATCCCCCGGTATGGTCCCGTTGCACCACGCCGCCTGTAGGACCCCCAGGAGCAACAGGTCGCCTGATGCTCCCATGCACTTAACCATCTCTGGTGTTATACCATCATGCCCTGCTGCTTTGCCCATCTTGATTTTCTCTAGTGCTGCCCCCAGTTCCTCCATCTCTATGTCATCTTCACCATCATTGGTTTTCTCTTCTGTGCTAGTGGTCATCATTTCTGATGCCCCATCATGCCCACCATCCAGGAGCTCCGAGAAACATTCTTTCCATCTTTCCATCACTTCCTTCGGGGCAGCAAGCAACCTGCCCCGCCTGTCCTTTACAAACCTGAGAGGGCATTGCCTCCCCCCATGTTCCCCAGGGTCCCATAGAACAATCTCTGGTCCTCCTGTGCATCCTCCTCTAGCCCCTCTCCAAACTCCTCCCAGGACCTTTGTTCCGCCGCCAGCACCCCGCTCTCTGCCTCCGCTCTGAGCGTCACATATTCTCTATATTTCTCCATCTGTCCTGTTGTGTCCCCAGCTCCCAAGCATTGTCTCCATGCCATCCCCTTCTCTCCCATTTTCTCCCCGACTTCCCCTGTCCACCAAGGCGCCCTCCCTCTCCGGTTCCCAAGCCGGACCTCACCGCACGCCTCTGCAGCAGCCGTCCCTATGATATCCTTGAACCTATTCCAGAGGGCCTCCAAGTCATCAGGCCGCTCCTCTGTGCCGCTCACCGCTGCAGCAATAAGCCCCCGACATCTGGTCTCAATTTCTGGCTCTCCCAGCCCGTAGGTCCCAATGCTCACCTCTCCCGCTCGTTCACCTGGTCTCTTGCGTGATGTTGAGCAGCCCCTAGGCCGAGCAACCCCCTCAGTTGTTCGTTTGATTGCTAGCAGGAAGTGATCACCTCCAATCTCTGGCCCCCTCCAGACTCTTGCATCTCGGACATATTTGAATGAGCTTCTCCGAACAATGGCACAGTCGACCACTGACCTCTCACTCTCTGTTGGCTCACATCTAGTGTATGCATGTATGCGCTTATGGGGGAACCCTGTGTTTGTAATGATCAGATTCTGCTCACTGCAGAATCTAAGGAGTCGCTTTCCATTGTCACCGAGAGCATCCTCTCCATATCCCCCGACAACTCCACCCCATCTAGCATGGTCATTTCCAACTCTGGCATTAAAATCTTCGAGCATGATAACTTCATCTAGGCAGTCATCCACTGTCCTTTGAAGCAGCTCGAAGAATTCCTCCTTGACCTCTGCTCTCTCATCCCCATTTGGCCCATACACCATGACCAGGCCGACCATGGTCTCTCCCTAATCTTTTCCATCATCACATCTGGTATTTCAGGTAGTCTTACAGGTGAATCAGCTCCTGCATTGCTCTCTCTATCAGCTAAGGAATCCAATGTGACATTATGAATACAAACTCTGGACAGTGTGTCGGCTATAAGACGATCGGAACCTTGTACCCATTGGAATTCAAAGTCATATCGATGGCTGCGCATCAGTAAATTCTGCAGTCTTCGAGGAATTTGACTCAGAGGTTTCTTCACGATGGCTGCCAAAGGTTTATGGTCGTTGATGACTGTAACTTTCCTTCCATAAGTGTACTGGTCAAAGCGTTCCAAACCATATACAACAGCTAAGAGCTCCTTCTCAATTTGAGCCCAGCGTTGTTCTGTTTCAGTTAGAGCTCTAGAAGCAAACTCTATTGGCTGACCATTTTGTAGGAGGACAGCCCCAAGTCCATAGCTGCTACTATCAACTTGAATACACAAAGATTCATCAGGATCATAGTATGCGAGTACTGGAGTAGAAGTAATCAGTTTCTTGACACTCTTGAAAGCTTGTTCACATTCAGCAGACCAGATAAAGGAAGTATCCTTACAGGTAAGTTCTCTTATTGGATGAAGAACTTCTGAAAGATTGTTGAGAAACTTTGCTAGATACTGTATCATGCCGCAAAATCTGCGAACCTCATGACAGTCCTTAGGAACGGGCATGTTTAGTATTGTCTCAACCTTTTTCTTGTCTGGTTCAACACCTCGAGAAGTAATAAGGTGACCCATGAAGGTAATTTCTTCTTTCTTTTCCTGAGCTTTAGCATCATTCAGTTTAATGCCTTTCTCTTTACACCTATGTTTCAGTGCTTTAAGCTTCAGATCATGGTCCTTAATTGCTTGTTGTCTGTTTGATCCACAACCTGCAATAACTATGTCATCAGCAACATTGATGCAACCATGAAGACCTTCAAGAGCTTGTGCTAGATGCCTCTGGAAAATTTCACTGCTTACATTCAAGCCAAATGGTAATCTAGACCATCTAAACCTACCATAAGGTGTAATCATTGTTGTAAGTTTACTAGACTTCTCATCAAGTTTGATAAGCCAGAATGCTTCCTTGATATCCAGCTTTGTGAAAATCTTGGCATTATTGAGTTCAGGCAATACATCATCCAAAGTTGGTAATCTGTAATGCTCCTTCTGCAAAGCCTCATTCAGGGGTCTAGGATCAATGCATATTCTTAAAGAACCATCAGACTTTTCAACAACAGCCATTTGGTTAACCCATTCAGTCGGTTCCTCTACTGGTATTAATATACCTCTGTTCATTAGATTGTGAAGCTCTGACTTTACCTTGCTCTTAAGTGAAAATGGTATTTTTCTGCACGGCAGTGCCTTTGGACGAATATTAGGATCAATATGCAGCACAGCTTCACCCAGGACACCTAGATGGTTATCAGAGTTATGATCATTATCTGAACTGTCAGTAGCCACCTTAGCAATAAATTTGTTTGTGTTGACTGTCACAAACTGTAGATCCTGCAGTGTGTTGTTGCCCAGCAAACATGTGAATCTATTTTTCACAACAGTAAACCTTATATTGTGTTTTGTCCCAGTCTTAGGATTCTCAGCAGTTAATAGAACTTCTCCCAGTGGAGTCATCTTAGTACCATTCCACATAACAAGCCTCTGTTTAGTGGGTAACAGTTGTTCTTGCATCACAAAGCGTTGACAGATTGTATTCACATCGGCTGCTGCTGTGTCTTGGGAGGTTTATGGTTGAGTGACTTTTTCTGTACCTGTTCAACCCTTGCTTCAGAAGGTTGTACTGTATTATTCATCTCACGTATGTCTTTTCCAGTTTGCTCGAAGACTCTGCATATGTGAATGGCTTTCTTTAGATCGAGGTCAGCTTCTCTCAAAACCTTCTCTTGTAACCTTTTGTTGACAGTAAAGACAATTTTGTCTCTTATCATACGATCCTTGTCGTTAAAGTTGCATAAGTCTGCCTTAGTTCTCAGCTCAGTCAAAAAAGAATTAAAAGGATCTTGAAGAGGTGTGTTCCAGAATCTGAACGTATGTAATACTTCATTGCTTCGTGAGCTACAATGGTTCTGGAGCAAATCGAGAATTTTAGTAGGATTAGAGTGGTCTCCTTCCTCTGCCAGTTGATCAAAAACTTCAACAGCTTGAGGTCCAGCACAGTGTAGAATAATGGCCGCCCGAACAGAATCAGGTTTCGAAGCCACCTCTGATGCATGCATGTATAGATCTAACTGTCGTCTCCATTTACGAAATGTGTCTGGTTCGACGTTATTTATGTCTAGGCAGGGTGGTAACCGAAATAAGGGCCGTTCTGCCATGACAAAATGTCTAATAATGGTATGCAAGCAATAATCAGTAATCTCACCTCAAGTCTAATGACATTCAGCACACGTGTTACAAGATATTCAGCAGAATAGTCCGAATTCTGTAGAAATAAACACCGCTGCCACCATGTTGATATTTACCTTCGTGGGTAGTAGATATTGTTAATTATAATGAGACGTGGCTGGCTGTCATACATACTCACGTTACGAAGCACAATCACGAAGCTTGAACACAAGATACAAGGATCGACATGTTTAATTCGTCATCTTAGAAAACAGGAAGTAGGAAGAAGAGGTAAGCAGAAGAGTTCCCATAAAGGGCAAGTAACTCTAGTCGGGAAAACAAAGTATCAGCATGGAAACGTATATACATCAACAAGATCTATCTTCTTATGTTTTTGTTTGGTTCGTTTCGTATCCTTTTATATCTTTTGTTTTGTCGCTATCATACGTCACTTCCTTGTGATTTCTGTGACGGAATACTATGGCTTTCTTTCACAGCATCTTCAGATCGAGGTCAATGAACTTTTACTTGTTCCAAAGTTTTGTTAATTCTCTTTTTTTCGTTTCGTTGATTATTTACTTTCTTGTTTCAGTATTTCTTTTAGATTTTACGATTTTCTTGTATCATTATTGTTCTTTTTTTTTTCTCTCATCACTGTTGTTGTTTACTTTTTCCATCTGCTTGTATCGCCCATTTGTTGTATATTTCTCATCATCGTATAGTTTTGTAGTACCTATATGTAATTCTTGTCTTTGTCACCTGTTTGTGGCTGACGAAGGGTAAAACCCGAAACGTCCCTTGTTTCTTGTGAACCGTTATTTGTAAAACTGATTCAATACCGTTTTATTGGTTTAAATACTTAAATGTATTTTATATATGTCATCAATTTTTAAAAACTCTTACGAGTTCTTAAATAAATAATGCAGGAAACATGAGTCATGTGAACTGTAAATAAATAAAAAATGGTAATTAACAGGCACTCGTTGGACACAAAGGATGACATCAGACAACAGAAAAGAAAATATAAGTGACAGGTTTACCGGGAATCGAACCTAGGACCAACCAAACGGTGCCATCGCCTTGCTGTGAAAGTAAATCGTGAAAAGACACACAGCCAATTTTGCATACATAATTACGTAGTCTTGCAACCATTGCCAACCAAATTCTTAACATTGTCTGATTTTACAGAATAGTGATAAATACATTCTCAAATAATGTCTGTGTATGTCTCTTTTAAAGGTTACATATTCCCGTCTTATACGTTTGTATGACTTTTCGTTATATCAGTCTTTCTGACTTCTATTTCTGAGCAGAATGACGTCATAAACAACGACCTTGACCTCGACGTTGAGCACACACAATACTCTCTGCAGACAGTGCAGGTGACAGGAAGTATGTGGAGTCAATACGGCCCGATATTAGCTTCTAGCAATGGTGCGCTTAGGCGAACCAGAAAAGTTGAGCCCACACCCGAGTTATTGCGAAATCAGTGGTCTGACATGACGTCACACTTGGGAGAAAACAAAAAGAAATTTACTACACTATATTTACAACAAAAAGAATATTAAACAGTGACTCAAAGCAATGTCAATAAACAAGTTGAAAAATAGGAATGTAATTCACAGAAATGTAAATTACCGGTTCAATACATAATTCTATCTGCACAGAAAGTGAACTAATGACTGCTGGGTTATTTATCTGCATTATAAAACCTGAAAAAATAACTATTTTAAATTTGTCTTTTTCCCATCTTTCCGTCAAAACTTCATCCCTCATATAATTTTGTATCATTGCTGGTCGCCGCCCAGTTTCTTGGCATCCACAGGATCGCTTGAATGTGAATAAAGAACAGAAAATGAAGGACAAGATGTGAGGTAGCGTAAATCATGGAATAAAAATCAGTCAATTTATTTTTAGCGCTTCTGGCATCACCGTTAGTTGTTTACCATACTCCAGACGTGGCAATGAGTTGTCAGACAGAACATATCTACGCTGGATACATTTCTTCAGGTATGGTTGTATTTTAACGCCGATGATGCAGACGATGTGGCTGGTGAAGATGTATAACTGGGTATGACGATAATAACGATGTCGTGTGACCGAAGGGATAGACAGATCGACTGTCACACAACACGCGCGGATGACGTGAGAACTGAGGCTGCGCGGGCTGAAATTTGCAAAAATGATCGATATAATTCCGGTCCTCGCTTGCTGTCTGTTTCAGCTGTCAGTGGCTGTCTTTGGTGTGACCAAACCGCTGCCAACACGATTTCTTGAATTATTCAACACTGAATGTGGTTCTACGTCTGCTGGCACTCCCGCCAGCATATGGCACAGACCATAACACGCGCGTTTCTGTGACGTGAGCATTGGCTGACGTCTGCCTTCGAGTTGTTGTACTAGGAGCGCGTGGCTGGGGGGAGGTCAGTTGGGTGTTGGGATATTTTATCTGTGGGAGTAAAATCAGGTTTATCTCAGGAAATCACAGTCAAGTTTAGATTAAGGAGTCCAAATACAATTTTTGTGAAGTAAGAATATTTAAGTTAGGTCTCCACACATGAAACACACACTGGTAGAATGTTAACTTTTTCATGAAGTGGTCAACCAACGTTATTTTCCTGGACTTTATCTTTGGTGACAAATTATCTATGTCTTACGGTAAGTTTTGATGTTAAGTGGTTGTGACTGTTCTTGTGCTTATTGGTTGGAACAGTGGCTTTTTTCCTGCCTCCCCCACCTCTCTCTCTCTCTCTCTCTCTCTCTCTCTCTGTTTTCTTCGTAAGATCCAAGTATTCGTGGTAACATGCAAGGATTCGCGGTACCATGCAAGGATTCCTGGTGGCATGTAAGGATTAGTGGTGCTAAGCAAGTATTTTGGGTACCAGACTGTGTAACCAAGAACTGATCTCTATGACAATTCATTGACCTACATTGGTTGGCATGTCAAGGCATACTTTACCCCCATCTATAAAGTCTCCGAATTAGATCATTAAAAAAAACCATCTTTACTTTTTGTGTGAACTCATTACGAACTTGATTGTGTGAACTCATTACGAACTTGATTGTGTGAACTCATTACGAACTTGATTGTGTGAACTCATTACGAACTTGATTGTGTGAACTCATTACGAACTTGATTGTGTGAACTAATTACGAACTTGATTGTGTGAACTCGTTACGAACTTGATTGTATGAACTCGTTACGAACTTGATTGTGTGAACTAATTACGAACTTGATTGTGTGAACTCATTACGAACTTGATTGTGTGAACTCATTACGAACTTGACTGTGTGATCTCATTACGAACTTGATTGTGTGAACTCATTAAATACGAACTTGATTGTGGGAATTCATTACGAACTTGATTGTGTGAACTCATTACGAACGTGATTGTGTGAACCTTGCCAAAGTCCTGGGTGATTTCCTCTCGCGTCGTGTCACCGCCGACATCTGAAGATCTCTAGCATGTCACAACGGTTATTTCCTAAAACAAAATAATTCTCTGATCAGAGGAAGAAATAATAGAAAGACTGCTCCTGTCTTGCATGTCGTACATGTTCTTGTAGCGATAACTCTCAAGTATCTGTTTATAGTCTTGATGTGATTTCTCACTAATGTGTGTACATGTTCTTGTAGCGATAACTCTCAAGTGTCTGTTTATAGTCTTGATGTGATTTCTCATTAATGTGTGTACATGTTCTTGTAGCGATAACTCTCAAGTGTCTGTTTATAATCTTGATGTGATTTCTCACTAATGTGTGTACACGTTCTTGTAGCGATAACTCTCAAGTGTCTGTTTATAGTCTTGATGTGATTTCTCACTAGTGTTTGTACATGTTCTTGTAGCGATAAAACTCAAGTGTCTGTTTATAGTCTTGATGTGATTTCTCACTAATGTGTGTACATATTCTTGTAGCGATAACTCACAAGTGTCTTTTTATAGTCTTGATGTGATTTCTCACTAATGTATGTACATATTCTTGTAGCGATAACTCTCAAGTGTCTTTTTATAGTCTTGATGTGATTTCTCACTAATGTGTGTACATGTTCTTGTAGCGATAACTCTCAAGTGTCTGTTTATTAGTCTTGATGTGATTTCTCACTAATGTTTCTACATGTTCTTGTAGCGATAACTCTCAAGTGTCTGTTTATAGTCTTGATGTGATTTCTCACTAATGTGTGTACATATTCTTGTAGCGATAACTCTCAAATGTATGTTTATAGTCTTGATGTGATTTCTCACTAATGTGTGTACATATTCTTGTAACGATAACGCTCAAGTGTCTGTTTATAGTCTTGATGTGATTTCTCACTAATGTGTGTACATATTCTTGTAGCGATAAATCTCAAGTGTCTGTTTATAGTCTTGATGTGATTTCTCACTAATGTGTGTACATGAGGTTGTAGCGATAACTCTCAAGTGTCTGTTTATAGTCTTTATGTTATTTCTAACTAATGTGTGTACATGTTGTTGTAGCGATAACTCTCAAGTGTCTGCTTATAGTCTTGTTGTGATTTCTCACTAATGTGTGTACATGTTGTTGTAGCGATAACTCTCAAGTGTCTGTTTATAGTCTTGATGTGATTTCTCACTAATGTGTGTACATGCTCTTGTAGCGATAACTCTCTAGTGTCTGTTTATAGTCTTGATGTGATTTCTCACTAATGTGTGTACATATTCTTGTAGCGATAACTCTCAAGTGTCTGTTTATAGTCTTGATGTTATTTCTCACTAATGTGTGTACATATTCTTGTAGCGATAAATCTCAAGTATCTGTTTATAGTCTTGATGTGATTTCTAACTAATGTGTGTACATGTTGTTGTAGCGATAACTCTCAAGTGTCTGTTTATAGTCTTGATGTGATTTCTCACTAATGTGTGTACATGTTCTTGTAGCGATAACTCTCAAGTGTCTGTTTATAGTTGTTACGGACTTTTATATATTATATCGTAATAATATTTGGATTTGTTCTGACTTTCATTATGTCCATTAAATGTTGCCGTAACATGTGGGTTCGTTAATGTTTTCATCTATTTCGTATGAACGAATGTTTATTTCTCTTCTTAAGTATTCAATTCGTTTGTGACGTTTCTCTTCTATTGAATGAACTAATAGAACCATCAAAACCTCTTGTAGTGGATCTCATCAAACTTGGCAATTAACACAAAGTCTTCTGAAGACGACATTTTCCCATTTAATATCTGAAGACATATCACATTTATGGAAACGTGAATGAAATACGTGGTTCCCATTTCAAAATACGGAATGACATCACAGTCTCATGTATTCTCAACTCTTTGACCCTGAGCGGTTATATCAACCGTTAACCTTTGTCTAATTTTCTATGTTCATATATTTCAGTTGAATACTATTCTATTCGAACTGTCTTGACATTATCACGTCATATATTATGCCTAATCGTTGGCTTTAAATTTATATTAAGACACCTATTCTATTTCATAAAAGTACAGGCTAAATCAATTATTCTCAGTTTGGCTGTCCACGCCACAATTTAACATTATCGCTTTCAATAGCGCGTTTTATAATATACCGCGTTCCATCTAGAATATCGCGTGTAGATCTGCATTTTAATATTAACGCCTTCACATATACTTACTTACTTAGTCGTTCCCCTTCTACCATGAGGTGTAGAGGTTTGGAAGAGAGAGCGCCAGACTATCCTATCGGCTGCGTTTTAATATCAACGCCTTCACATATACTTGGGACTCAAAGGTCCTTATTTATTACTTATTCCATTAACTAGGAAGCCTGCACACTGACGGTTGAATATATAAGTTAAGACTCAACATATATTCGTGGACTCTGCCACACATTTTCTAAACACTGCTATTAGCCAAAGGCTACATCAATCCTCTCTCCTTTCTAGGCCTAACGCGTCATCCAACGTTTCACGCGTACCCTTTTAATCCTAGTTAGTTGAGGTGTTGCATTGTGCAACCATTCAAATCAAGATTAAACCAAAATGCTCGTAAACCATGCAACAATCCTCAACAATAGTCTTGATGTGATCTCTCACTCTCAAGTATCTGTTTATAGTCTTGATGTGATCTCTCACTCTCAAGTGTCTGTTTATAGTCTTGATGTAATCTCTCACTAATGTTTGTACATGTTGTTGTAGCGATAACTCTCAAGTGTCTGTTTATAGTCTTGATATGATCTCTCACTAAAGTGTGTACGGTACATGTTGTTGTAGCGATAACTCTCAAGTGTCTGTTTATAGTCTTGATGTGATCTCTCACTAATGTGTGTACATGTTGTTGTAGCGATAACCCTCAAGTGTCTGTTTATAGTCTTGATGTGATCTCTCACTAATGTGTGTACATGTTCTTGTAGCGATAACCCTCAAGTGTCTGTTTATAGTCTTGATGTGATCTCTCACTAATGTGTTTACATATTCTTGTAGCGATAACTCTCAAGTGTCTGTTTATAGTCTTGATATGATCTCTCACTAATGTGTGTACATGTTCTTGTAGCGATAACCCTCAAGTGTCTGTTTATATTCTTGATGTGATCTCTCACTAATGTGTGTACATATTCTTGTAGCGATAACCCTCAAGTGTCTGTTTATAGTCTTGATGTGATCTCTCACTAATGTGTGTACATATTCTTGTAGCGATAACTCTCAAGTGTCTGTTTATAGTCTTGATGTGATTTCTCACTAATGTGTGTACATATTCTTGTAGCGATAACTCTCAAGTGTCTGTTTATAGTCTTGATGTGATTTCTCACTAATGTGTGTACATGTTCTTGTAGCGATAACTCTCAAGTGTCAGTTTTTAGTCTTGATGTGATTTCTCACTAATGTGTGTACATATTCTTGTAGCGATAACTCTCAAGTGTCAGTTTATAGTCTTGATGTGATTTCTCATTAATGTTTGTACATGTTCTTGATTGTAATATCTCTAATATCTATATATGTTCTTGGTATGAGATGTCACCAATATCTGTGGTCTTGTTGTAATATCTCACTAATATCTATATATGTTCTTGCTGTGATATCTCTCTAACATTTATATATGTTCTTGTTGTGATATCTGACTATTATCTGTATCTGTTCTTGTTGTGATACCTCACTAATGTTTGTCCGCGTTCTTGTTGTAATATCTCGCTAATGTTTCTCTATGCTCTTGTTGTAATATCTCGCTAATGTTTAGTTTCTCTATGTTCTTGTTGTAATATCTCGCTAATGTTTCTCTATGTTCTTGTTGTGATATTTCATTAATGTCTGCTTATATTTTTGTTGTGATATCTCCGATATATGTGTAAACGTTCTTGCGATATCTTTTGGTGTGTTGTACATTTTCATGCTTCACGTATCCATGGTGAGTACAATTGTTAAAGCTACATCGCTAATGTCTATGTGCATATGTTCTTGCTGTGTACTATGTTTTCGTTAATGTGTGCATATGTTCTTGCTGTGTACTATGTTTTCGTTAATGTGTGCATATGTTCTTGCTGTGTACTATGTTTTCGTTAATGTGTGCATATGTTCTTGCTGTGTACTATGTTTTCGTTAATGTGTGCATATGTTCTTGCTGTGTTCTATGTTTTCGTTAATGTGTGCATATGTTCGTGCTGTGTTCTATGTTTTCGTTAATGTGTGCATATGTTCTTGCTGTGTACTATGTTTTCGTTAATGTGTGCATATGTTCTTGCTGTGTACTATGTTTTCGTTAATGTGTGCATATGTTCTTGCTGTGTTCTATGTTTTCGTTAATGTGTGCATATGTTCTTGCTGTGTTCTATGTTTTCGTTAATGTGTGCATATGTTCTTGCTGTGTACTATGTTTTCGTTAATGTGTACATATGTTCTTGCTGTGTACTATGTTTTCGTTAATGTGTACATATGTTCTTGCTGTGTACTATGTTTTCGTTAATGTGTACATATGTTCTTGCTGTGTTCTATGTTTTCGTTAATGTGTACATATGTTCTTGCTGTGTACTATGTTTTCGTTAATGTGTACATATGTTCTTGCTGTGTACTATGTTTTCGTTAATGTGTGCATATGTTCTTGCTGTGTACTATGTTTTCGTTAATGTGTGCATATGTTCTTGCTGTGTACTAAGTTTTCGTTAATGTGTGCATATGTTATCAGTCAGCCATTCTCCACGGTGCTGTACGGTGTCTTGTTGTCCCACCCCTCTACTGTGACTATTTTTTTCTTGTTGTCCCACCCCTCTACTGTGACTATTTTTTTCTTGTTGTCCCACCCCTCTACTGTGACTATTTTTTTCTTGTTGTCCCACCCCTCTACTGTGACTATTTTTTTCTTGTTGTCCCACCCTCTACTGTGACTATTTATTTCTTGTTGTCCCACCCCTCTACTGTGACTATTTTTTTCTTGTTGTCCCACCCCTCTACTGTGACTATTTTTTTCTTGTTGTCCCACCCCTCTACTGTGACTATTTTTTTCTTGTTGTCCCACCCCTCTACTGTGACTATTTTTTTCTTGTTGTCCCACCCCTCTACTGTGACTATTTTTTTTCTTGTTGTCCCACCCCTCTACTGTGACTATTTTTTTCTTGTTGTCCCACCCCTCTACTGTGACTATTTTTTTCTTGTTGTCCCACCCCTCTACTGTGACTATTTTTTCTTGTTGTTACACTTTTCTACTGTGACTATTTTTTTCTTGTTGTTACACTTTTCTACTGTGACTATTTGTTGTTACACCTTATCTACTGTGACTATTTGTTGTTACACCCTGTCAGGAACCAATTTACTGTGGATAACACTCCACTTGTTCCACCACTGCAATGTGGATTTATAATAATAAAATAAGGCTCGTTCTTCCCAGGATACAACCACACCACAATGGCTGACATAAGAAATAACACCTTTAACTGGAACTTCCCTTTAATACTATGCACAATACAATAAGGCCTAACACGGCCATCAAACGCATCAAATACAATAATGAAATGCCACTGTAACTTGCCTTAACAGCTTAAACTATCAGCATCATACACGACAGTACGACTTACACTGAAAAATACCCTGCCATGACTATCGCTCACCTGAGTGGCAAAACTGTGACAATGACACAGTCAAATCCTTGCCAACTTATAAACCTACGGCCTGAAAGTTATACAAACTAGAAACCACACTTCTCTAGAATTACAACATAATTATCACCCAGGACCGAAATATGGCAAGCGCTTACATAATAGTCCATAAAATGAACCACACAGGAAACTTGCTGACCAAAAGGGAAATCCGTCCGTCCTGGACCAAGGCTAGATTCTGACTCACTAAATTTGCGCCTGATTTCCCGGCTTCCGGTAGTCACATGACTCACCGGTTCGGCTAGTCACGGCCTCGCCCGGCTGACTTTTCGCCGAAAGCAGTACATACGATGCATAGCGAAAAAGCGCTGTGACACACCTCTCTACTGTGACTATTTTTTTCTTGTTGTTACACCCCTCTACTGTGACTATTCTTGTTGTTACACCACTCTAATGTGACTATTTTTGTTATTACACTCCCTCTACTTTGACTATTTTTGTTGTTACACCCCTCTATTGTGACTATTTGTTCTTGTTGTTACACCCCTCTACTGTGACTATTTTAGTTGTTACACCCCACTACTGTGACTATTTTTGTTGTAACACCCCTCTACTGTGACTATTTTTGTTGTTACACCCCTCTACTGTGACTACTTTTGTTGTTAACTTGTGACTTCCAGTACTGTATTTGAGGTTTTATCCTCTAGTACTATGTCCTGTCCTATACTGGAATCCTGATTCTATTCGTTTTTCTATTCCTGGCAGTCTGACATTTCTCTTTGACGAAGACGGAAATTTCGTGTGTAAGTCTTAAAATATTTTAGGCTATAAGCGAAATTTTCGCTCCCACGCACACGTTTCTCCGTTGGTGAAAGATCCAATCAGAAGTAATTTAGTCCAACATTCCAATACCAAACCAACTGCAAATAAGCGTCTGTTTTTATTAGGGGTCTTCCCCACCTTCATGCTGAACATTACCACGACAACATAAGGTATTCCCCTTACAAGTTATTTGTCATGTTTACAAAAATCCTACATCACCAATATATCTGATAAGAATCTTTTTCTTATTAATGATGTCCACCAAATGATAAATATAAGTGGATGGAAGCAGACATCATCATCATCGGTTGATAAACTCTTAATACAAGACCCTTGCCCTGAGCAAGAGACATGCTGAGAAATCTGAAGCTCGCTCGAACATCACCAGAGTTAAATACTGTGTTGTTGTGTTGCTCGTGGTTCGAGTATGGAATGTCAACTTGACCTACGCAGTGGTGTGTAGACATAGATGGAGTGTATAATGTGCGAATGATAGGAAGAGTTCGTGGTGTTGACAAATGTTCTTTTCTCACACTCATGTATGGCTGGAAGTCATCGACACCAACGACTGTGTACCTTTACTAAAGTTTAATTGGACGTACACACTCGACAGCACAGATAGTGACAAATCACAGGTTGGCATAATACATCATGGTACAGTGGATAAATGGTCTTGCAATGTTATGTTACATGGGCACTCATGTAGAATAATAGTATAATGGACTGTCAGTAGCCAAGCACTCAGTATTGCCCATATATATATATCAACTGAGTTTACTGACAAAGCACGTCAGATTATAAACAATATCCAAGATGGCTTCTAGACCTAATCTCGTCTAGCGAAGATTCCTTAACATAATGTCCAGCACAGATTTTTCCATATAATTATATTGAACCGCTAGCAATGGGTTCTCATGTGTAGCAGTGATCTCTGGACTAATCAAGCGATAATACGGGCATCCCTTTTCTCTTCTTGAAAGTCACTACATGTTTGGTTCCAAGATGGCTTCACTCGTGAGCTGTCACTCACGTTTGGATACAGATAATGAATCTGTCCTAAAGTTAGTCATTCATTAAACATTTCATTGCTCTGTAGATTTGATCATGAACAATTGACTGCATTCTACAGGATATAGTGCTGCTAGGAATCAGAATCGTTTTTTTCATCTAGTTAGATGTATCCTCTCAGACGTACAAATCATCCCTACCGAAAAACGGTGGCTTCGTACGAGAGTTCAAAAGAGTATCTTTATTACCTTGGTTTTCAGAAATATGAGTTTGCCATTCCTTGGCAATAAGAATGAACACTGGGGTAAAGCATACACGATAGGTCTAGACGACTATCACTTTCCCCAAAAACCACTGAGATCACTTTTTCCCCGGCGTCAAGCCGACATAGAAAACCACAGCCCATCATCAGGGCGAAGCCAAAACACACCTCTCTCGCGACACATCCGCCGAACAGCCTTTGACCTCTCTAGAGACAACAGAACATATAGTTCGACTTAGATATGTAAAGATATACAGATATAAGACAGATTCGTCCTACACAGACAAACAATACACATAAATTCAGGCCATAGATATTCTGAAGCAAGAACAATCTATTACTACCCAAACAAAGAATAAATCGCAGTAAAACTGGATTCATCCGCGGAGTTCGATCGAAAGAGACGGCACAACTTTCAAGGGAAGTAACTCAATAATGACTTTCCCTTAAGCACTAAAAAATATCTATTTTGTTTACAAAATATTTGCGAACATAACAAGTATACCAATGTATAATATTGTAAGATATCAAAGACTGCACGTAACAATATCCCAATTATTATTGATTATCTCTACTCAGATATTACTTTTTCATAGTTATTTATTACAACAAAGTCATCTGCCAGAAATGTTAAATTATTTCTCGTATTCCTCTCCTTTCCGTGTGATAATTTCTGCAGAATTAACACATTATCTTAAAATACCATCCGTTGTCAAGGTTGGCGAACCGGTGGCAACATGGTTTTGTGGCAGTTATCTGTAAGCCATGTCCCCGAATCAAACAATCGTTATCGACATTCCCCGACACAAATGTACTTGTCACCAGATGCCATCTGATGTGAAGAAGTTTGGTTTGGTTTGGTTTAAGGGCTATCTTCATTGTACACGGACTACTCCATCAGTGCTCCGATCTCCTGCCTTAGATCCCACAAGGATGATCTCAGCACAGTGTAGGCCTATGAACTCCGTAGCACCGGCGAGAATCCCAATGTGTGTATATAGGAATCACACATTCTATAAATATGTTTATTGTGGGTAGGTTTCTAATATTTAAATTTTGCCTGTGCAGCGGCCTGATAGGCCTACTCTTTACAATTTCCAACTGCCGTGGGATTTTTAACGTGCGCAATTTGCACAGGGACCTCCTATTTTTTCGCCCTTATCCGAGAAGGCTAGGCATGCGATCTCACTACCCAGGAGACAAGAGGGGAGTATGGCATCATTTGGACTACTGGTTCTGGAAAAAAAATGTCCATAAATTATTTTCCCTCAACTGGGAATCGAATCCGGTACCTCTAGAACTCGAGGCTGACGTCATACCTCTAGCCACTGGTGTGAAGAAGACGACACTGTTATCTCTCAATCGTGCGTCTGGTTTAACAATAAGAATGTCGATACCTGTACACTTTTAATCTGTCTGTTGTTGATGAATAAATAAACAAACACGTCGACGTGGCTACAACAAAACTAGGTCAAAGGTCAGGTAAACCAGGTGGGCGTTATAAGATAACCTCGATCAATGAAAGCGTACATGAAATAATGAAAAAAATAAAGCATCGGAAGGGATAGTCAAGTAATCTGACGGAGAGGATTGAAGATAAAAAAAGGACGAACAATTTCGTCACTAAATTAAAAGTGTAAAACTTCCTTTATAATACTTAGAGCCCCATGTCCGAGGGAACCTTCTTCAAGTGGCAATAGTTATGACAGTTGAAAGACACATTACGGCCCTCCATGCATCAAAGTCTGGAGATTTAACCCATTTGGGGTAAGTTGTAACATCTACACTTTATTACATTACTTTGTATGCCTTTACATGTATGAAATGCTTATTTCTGTAAAGTTGTGTATAGAGCTGGCAACCTCATCATATAAAATACACTGCCACATAAACCACCACTACAAGAGCTGGTGACTGCTTCGTTCGGTTTTCCTCACAAGGAACCAATAGTAGAGGTGGCCCCAGGCTCCATAGAGAGCAGGGAGTAGATGGTGATATCAGGGTGTATATATTTATTATACTAAAGTTTTAGTAAGTTTTATATGTATATATGTATAGAATATTTTAATTGTCGTCTTCCGCTGTTGTTAAATCATTTGACCATTGATTTAATTCTTTTTGTTGAGCGGATTCTTATTATTTATTCTGCGGCATGTATTTACTTCTGTTCATTGAACCTGGCGTTATCGTGCTGGTTGTTGTTGTTTGCGAATGTTGGGGAATAACTTGAAGTTCCAATTCAATTTGATTGAGTTGAACAACAATGTTCGTGATCAGAGTCCACGAAGAATATATATTTATTACAGAAAACATTTCACACATTCATGGCATCATTTAATTCAATAGGTCCGTGCAGTCTCCTATAATATTTCATAAGTCGTCAAAATGTCTGACCTTTATATGCGCGATGCCGACTGGCGGTCATCCGATAATGACAATCAGAATTCTGGCGATATGTTAATGATCAACAATCATTATAAATATACTCCCTTATGTTCCTATTTCAAGGAATAATTATACTCCGTTACTGCATCTTTCAATAATGTGGCCGACCCCATGGCCCGTACTCAAGGAGAACATCTGCACAATTACTATATATATATTGGGAGTGCTGAATATCACGTCTGGCTTGGACGGATTTCAAAATATGAAGGGTATAGAAAGATCGTTGTTATGCGTTAGCATAACAACATACTTCTTCCGGACTATCCATAGGCAACTATACAAAATCGCGTTCAATGAAATATATCTAAGTGCAAAGCATCTTATGTCGGCGGCACATCAATATGTTAGCGCGTAACTTTAAACTGGTAACAAATTGAAGTGGGCCAACATAATTAAATATGTCGTAACAGCTGTCCAAACTGAATCCAAGTTTAATGCTCAGGGATGGAAAAAATTATGAAGATGAAAGGATGGATGGAAGCAGAGGTCGCCTAAAGTTCATATCAGGAGATCCGATTCTTCAAAACAGGCATTTGTTTCCTCTTAGTTTGTGGAACAAGTCAGCAGTTGACACTTTACGCCTATATCTTGAAGACGCTTTCCTGGACAAACTTAAGTAGCTACCATGGCCTTGCTGTAAGGGACGTATTGTTGCCACAGTATTTAACTCCTGAAGAGAAGAAACAGTTCAAATACCGCTGGTAACCAGCAGTGACTGAACCCGAGATCATCGGCGAAGCATTGTCAACACCTAGCGAGTTATGTATCAAAGTATTTGCTAGCATATAGACTACAAAATTTCCACCCAAATTATCCCATGATGATCAAAATTAATTGATTATTTTCCTTGTTAAAATAATTTTGCACAAGTATGATTCAGGTTTAAAAAAATATATAACCATACAGAGCTAGTAAATTAACATTCTTCTGAATCATCTTCAGCTGGGGGCTCCTAAAAATTCGATTCGAAACCTTTCCTCACAGAAGGAGCGAAGAATAATAAGTTCAGACCAGCTTAGATGATCTCAGTTGTTATGCTTTTCTATACATTCTCGTGACGCTCCCTGAAATAGAAGCATCCTTCTTCTATTTATATCTCTGCCGAAAGTAATCTTGAGTGAAGGTTGATACCTTTTAAGACCTTCACTTTTTACTCGGTGTTTGGCCTTTATTGGACCACTACTACAGAGCAGGGGCGACAAAGCCGCGACAAATGTTATAAGTTACTGCTAATCACTTTAGCCTGTCCTATAATGGAATCCTTATTTCTAACTCCTGTTCTGGTTGTCCTTGATCTCCGTGACGAAGATAGGAAATGCAGTGGGGAAACTTCTTCAAAACGCTTTAGGTTTTAAAGTAAAAAATGTGTCCACGCAAAACGTAACCTCGCAAATTTAGCTGGTTAAAACCAATCGCGATTCATGCTAGTTCATTTTCAATTAAACACCAATGGCAAGGTAGGGCGCCTTATTTTAGTAAAAAATTTCCCCCTACCCGTCATCATTAAAATTATTGACATGATCATATAAGGTATTGCAAACAAGTGTTACATTTATCGGAAACATTCTGTCATATTCCTTGTCCTAATTCCATTATCTTGTTACCTCTTCTTCCCTACTCTTTTTATTACAAGACATCTTGCCGGAACTGATTTTATCATCTCCTCGTGACCGAATACTTCAAGATTGTTAAGAGACCTACCGGAAATCATTACGTGATATGGCCTGTGTTTCAGATTGTTAAAACCAAGATAGAGCTAAGGATGGGCGATATTTGTGCATGCCACGCCTGCCAAATTAGACACATGTTATGTTATAACTACCATCGCTGGTTAATCCACCAATATGTGTTTGACTTTTCTGCCTCGTTGGGCTAAGCAAATTACTCGCTTATCTATCAATCGCCCATGTGTATAAACAATAAGCCGGTGACTAACGGCAAACCACTGATGACAGTGACAAATGGTACAAGGATGCGTTTTACCAACAGTTACAAAAAGAAATGGAATGTACACCAAGATATGATCTTATCACATTAATGGGGGAATCTCAATTCTAAGGTTAAGGTTGGAACACATAATACATATAACGAAAGAGTAATGGGAAGACACGGCAGAGGTATAGTAAATGAAAATGGTGATAAATTAATAGACTCTTGTGGCATTAACAACCTTGTCATGGTTGAGCACTTTTTCCACATAAGGAAATCCACAAATTAACGTGGGAGTCACCATATGGCCGTGATAGAAACCGGATAGATCACATAATGATCAACTGCAGATGGAGGCTTTCTCTGCAAGATGTGAAAGTAAGAAGAATTGCAGATGTGGGAAGTGATCACCACCTAGTACTAGCAAGAATAAACATGAAGATCTCGACTACTGGGGCAAAAAAACAAACAAAAAAAAACAGAAAAGATTTGAAATCGGTAAATCGAAGGACCCCTTCACGAGAAAACCATTTGTATCTGATATAAAGAAACATTGTCAAACTGCTAAGAGACAGGAAAAGACAGCAGTTCAAGATGTTGACCAGAAATTTAGTACCATATCAACAGTATATAGAGAAAGCAGCAAAACTGGCTTGGAATTCCAGGAAAGGAAGATAGAAGATTGGATAAGACTAGAAATGTTGAAAACCATTGGGATGAGACAAGAAAGAAGATAGAAGCAAGTCCCCTAGGCTGAAGGAAATATATAATGAACAGTACAGTCAGCTGAGCAAAGAGATAAAACGTCAAACCCGAGCTGACAAAAGGAAATTCATAGATAACCTTGCAGGTCAGGCAGAAAAAGCAGCACTGAGGAATGGACAAAGCATGGTGTACAAAGTAACAAAAGCGATCAGTGAAAACGGGGCGCAAACAACATTACACTAGTTAGAGACAAGAACGGAAATCTCATCACCACAGGACTGGGGCATGATGCAAGATGGGCACAACACTTCAGAGAAACACTAAATAAAGCACATCCACAGTCACAACTGAACATTCCAGAGGCTCAAAATGATCTAGATATAAATACAGATATTACACGTAAGGGAAAACATGATCTAGATATAAATACAGATATTACACGTAAGGGAAAACTGATCTAGATATAAATACAGATATTACACGTAAGAAAAAATGATCTAGATATAAATACAGGTATTACACGTAAGGAAAAAAATGATCTAGATATAAATACAGATATTACACTAAGAGAAAAAAATTATCTAGATATAAATACAGATATTACACGTAAGGGGAAAAATGATCTAGATATAAATACAGATATTACACGTAAGAGAAAAATGATCTAGATATAAATACAGATATTACACGTAAAGGGAAAAATGATCTAGATATAAATACAGATATTACACGTAAGGGAAAACATGATCTAGATATAAATACAGATATTACACGTAAAGGAAACATGATCTAGATATAAATACATATATTACACGTAAGGGAACAAATAATCTAGATATAAATACAGATATTACACGTAAGGGAAAACATGATCTAGATATAAATACACATATTACACGTAAGGGAACAAATGATCTAGATATAAATACAGATATTACACGTAAGGGAAAAACGATCTAGATATAAATACAGATATTACACGTAACGGAAAAAATGATCTAGATATAAATACAGATATTACACGTAATGGAAAAACGGATCTAGCTATAAATACAGATATTACACGTAAGGGGGAAAATGATCTAGATATAAATACAGAAATTACACGTACGGGGAAAATGATCTAGATATAAATACAGATATTCCACGTAGGGGAAAAATGATCTAGATATAAATACAGATATTCCACGTAAGAGATAAAAGGATCTAGATATAAATACAGATATTCCACGTAGGGGAAAAAAGGATCTAGATATAAATACAGATTTTACACGCAAGGGAAAAAATGATCTAGATATAAATACAGATATTCCACGTAAGGGAAAAAATCATCACAGCTATCAAAGGTTTGAAGAACATGTGTACGTACATTGTTCATATTGCAGTATCTCTCTACCATGAGTTCACGTTTTTGTTTGTTATATCGCTAAAAAATGCGGGTATATCTTATAAAATTCACACATCATTTACAGACATTTATAAAATTCACACATCATTTACAGACATTTATAAAATTCACACACATTTACAGACATTTATAAAATTCACACATCATTTACAGACATTTATAAAAGTCCCGTAACCCTTGTATTTTCTGGGGATCTCCGAGAAGAAGTTTAAAGAATAGAACCACTCACCGTTATAAAAAAGGTAAAAAGCTCCTAATGTGAGAAAGTGAAAACGGTCTGACAACCTCTACATGTAAAACAGATAGATACAGACTACAAGAGCTCAGGAAATGTTTTGTCGCAGGGTCACCAGTATAAGACGGTCACCAGTGATCGTAGGGTCTGTGTAAGACGGTCAACATTAGTGATGGGTCTGTGTAAGACGTTCAACATCAGTGATGGGTCTGTGTAAGACGGTCAACATCAGTGATGGGTCTGTGTAAGACGGTCAACATCAGTGATGGGTCTGTGTAAGACGGTCAACATCAGTGATGGGTCTGTGTAAGACGGTCACCTGTGATCGCAGGGTCTGTGTAAGACGGTCACCAGTGATCGCAGGGTCTGTGTAAGACGGTCAACATTAGTGATGGGTCTGTGTAAGACGGTCAACATCAGTGATGGGTCTGTGTAAGACGGTCAACATCAGTGATGGATCTGTGTAAGACGGTCAACATCAGTGATGGGTCTGTGTAAGACGGTCAACATCAGTGATGGGTCTGTGTAAGACGGTCAACATCAGTGATGGGTCTGTGTAAGACGGTCAACATCAGTGATGGGTCTGTGTAAGACGGTCAACATCAGTGATGGGTCTGTGTAAGACAGTCAACATTAGTAATGGGTCTTTGTAAGACAGTCAACATCAGTGATGGGTCTGTGTAAGACAGTCAACATTAGTAATGGGTCTTTGTAAGACAGTCAACATTAGTGATCGCAGGGTCTGTTTAAGACGGTCACCATCAGTGATGGGTCCATGCGTCATGAGTAGGCCTATCACCAAACGACAATTAATAATGATGATGATGAAATCATAAGACACTGAAACTGACATTGGGGTGGCAGTTAAACACATGCTCCGTATGCGTCAATTAGATCACATGATTGCATATGAAATAAGCCGAGAGATGATGTCAGTGATGATAATAAAGATGACTATTAAGAATGATAAAACTAACAGGAGAAAGATTTATCAAACATAACCAGTTTTGCCCACGAGCATTTAATTCCAGCTTACCTAAATCCTGCTGTGGAGTGTCAAGGCCACGGTTGGTGCTATAGACGAGAGATGTAAGCTTTCGTGTGCTAGCAGCACACAGCCGACTGTAGCTGCCACCACATTGGACAATCGATACAGCGTGTGTGGTGATACTATATCACTTCCTGGTTACCAGGCCAGGTCGAGAGTAACCCTCCGCGCGGGCTTACACGAGCTGCAAGATGGCGTACAACAAATAGAACAACTCTCGTCTGTTGCATGTCACGTGCCATTTAAACGAGTTTTCTTCCTTCTCTTATTAAACCATGTAGCTGCACTCACTCAATTATTTGAAGTCTGGCTTCTTAGATGTTAATAGAAACACGAAACAATGACTTTAGTGGCCATATCACCAGCCGGTCAATTCTTTCATCCTGTACACGCTATTATGACGCATGGGGCAGGACAACAAAAAGACAGTTGGAAGCTGCAATAATCAAATACCCGTGAGTAAGGCAAGCGTTACCATTATGCCAAATAGCCATTCGCCTAGGGTGACAAAATGGAGTGAAGTCACATATTGGTATAACGAAACAAAAAATTCCGAGAAAAAAAAAAAACCCAAAACAAACAAACAAACAAAAACATCTCATTTTCTGAGGCCCTTCTACAGCATTGTACATAAAAGTGTTTATATATTTATTTGTATTTGCTCATTTATGTGCAAGTTCACGTGATTGAGTGTGTGTGTCTGTGTACCGGCACTTAATTTTGATTTTTTGATGTTATGAAGATGTTTACCTTTCAACCTTGACAGAAGTCTGCAGGCTAATCATAACGTAACTGCCATTCACAAATTAGTAAACTTTGGCAACCCAAATGCAGCGTTGATAAGACCTGACAGTAAGTACTAGTTAACTATCAGCTTGTATTTATCAGCTAATATATAACATAAACACACGGGTAATTGTTTAGGTATGTCCGCTAACTCCGTATCGACACAAAGGGGGGTAGTCATAGTTAATGTGAATAAACCACATATACCAAGGGTCGTCGGTGGTTATAATGGTTGCGTCTCAAGCAAACGCTCTGCGTTTGATTCCCGGCAGGTGTACATAATAATGTTTTTATTAATTAGTTTGTGTCTGTGTGTGCTGACGGGCCTACTTACTCGCTGGAAGGTGGAAGGAGGAAGAAAATGGAAAGCAAAAAAACCGAATACACGATAAATGGTGCTATCTTCAGGATATGAGATAACAATCGTACACCATAATTGTTTGCCGTAATTTCTTGACGAGTGACTTACTAGATTAAGGAAGAAATACATGACGCAGGAAGCAACAGAATATTAGGCGCATCAACATATAATGGAAGAGTATAATAGCAGACGATATCCAGAAATGGGCTGGGGAAACTTTTGCAACCACACATACTTCTTCTTCTGTACCCTTCAGCTCCCACAGAATCATAAGCCTCCTACAACCGTATCCCATGTCTTCCTGTCACGTGTCATTAGCTCAAGGTCTTTTTATGTCTTCCTCATCATGTTCATATCGTTCTCCATGTGTTCTCTTCTCCATGTGTTCTCTTCTCCATGTGTTCTCTTCTCCATGTGTTATCTTCTCCATGTGTTCTCTTCTCCATGTGTTATCTTGTCTCTTCTCCATGTGTACTCTTCTCCATGTGTTATCTTGTCTCTTCTCCATGTGTTCTCTTCTCCATGTGTTCTCTTCTCCATGTGTTATCTTGTCTCTTCTCCATGTGTTCTCTTCTCCATGTGTTATCTTGTCTCTTCTCCATGTGTACTCTTCTCCATGTGTACTCTTCTCCATGTGTTCTCTTCTACATGTGTTCTCTTCTACATGTGTTCTCTTCTTTATGTGTTCTCTTCTCCATGTGTACTCATCTCCATGTGTTCTATTCTCCGTGTGTTCTCTTCTCCGTGTGTTCTCTTCTTTATGTGTTCTCTTCTCCATGTGTTTTCTTGTCTCTTCTCCATGTGTACTCTTCTCCATGTGTACTCTTCTCCATGTGTACTCTTCTCCATGTGTACTCATCTCCATGTGTTCTCTTCTACATGTGTTCTCTTCTTTATGTGTTCTCTTCTACATGTGTACTCTTCTCCGTGTGTTCTCTTCTCCATGTGTTCTCTTCTTTATGTGTTCTCTTCTCCATGTGTACTCATCTCCATGTGTTCTATTCTCCGTGTGTTCTCTTCTCCGTGTGTTCCCTTCTTTATGTGTTCTCTTCTCCATGTGTTTTCTTGTCTCTTCTCCATGTGTACTCTTCTCCATGTGTTCTCTTCTCCATGTGTACTCATCTCCATGTGTTCTCTTCTCCATGTGTACTCATCTCCATGTGTTCTATTCTCCGTGTGTTCTCTTCTCCGTGTGTTCTCTTCTTTATGTGTACTCATCTCCATGTGTTCTCTTCTCCGTGTGTTCTCTTCTCCATGTGTTTTCTTCTCCGTGTGTTCTCTTCTCCATGTGTTCTCTTCTCCATGTGTTCTCTTCTCCATGTGTTCTCTTCTCCGTGTGTTCTCTTCTCCATGTGTTCTCTTCTCCATGTGTACTCTTCTCCGTGTGTTCTCTTCTCCATGTGTTCTCTTCTCCATGTGTTCTCTTCTCCATGTGTTCTCTTCTCCATGTGTTCTTTTCTCCATGTGGTTGTTCCATCTACCTCTGCTTCTATTACCTTGGCAATTTCAGAACAAGGACTGTCTTGTAATGCTATCCTTCCACATTGATTCGCACAGTTCCAGTATATCAAACCTGTAGCTCACATTTCTGCTGCCACCTGTGCAGTTGTTTTCGTTCGTTCAGAGTACGAACATTCTACGAGCCAAATCTGGAGATTTTCCCAGCAGAACAAAGGTGAGTCAGAAACCTAGACTCCATTCAGCTTTGTCTGGGTTGCGTCATGCGCCTCCCTACCAGAGGATCTTCTTAAGTCTCGGGGGAATACTGGTATACGACAAATGAGCCTGGCAGCAGATATTTAATGCGTTCAAGAGAAAGTAGAACCCCATCGAGGCCAGCTCCTTGACGTGGAGATGGGGCTCAAGTACAGCCATCAGCGGCTGAAAAACCAAGACTGGCCAGGCCCTCCTACACTCGAGCAAGACCACAGTCTGCCCTAGCAAGTCAAGGTGCTGAAGACGGAGGCAACCAGCCAAGAGGCGCACCACAGCAATCAGGATGCCACGCACATGCGCTATGGAAGTATGCCTATATCTGCAAAACGTTATGGCACTCGCCCTGTGACGGACACCCATGCAGGCGCAGTGCCGGGCCCTCTGCCTCGGAAGGGCCCAACCCCTACTACTGGGGGTCCTTCTCAATTGCCCCGTGGAGCCAGGAGGCATGAGAATAGAGCTACTGGCCAAGCAAAGAAAAGACCATTTAAAATAAAGCACTGGAATGCTGAAGGCGTCAATAGTAAAAAAGACGGCTACAGCAAAAAATTAGAGCTCGAAAATATCTTGAATAACTACAAAAGACAGTGAAGTTTATACAAGAAACAACATTGCAGATATAGACAATATAGTTCAAGCGAACGAAAGAAGAAGAAGAAGAAGAAAGTAGAACCCAAACGATTGCTGCGACGTGAGGAAGAAATCGAGTTGATCATATCATGGCAGACAAATACATTTTAGCCTACCGTATACCACCCCCTCCACACACACACACACACACACACACACACACACACACACACACACACACACACACGCGCGCGCGCGCACACACACACACACACACACTCACACACACACACACACACACATAAACACACGTATATAAGAATGACAAGATTATAAATAACTGCACACGTCATTCACTCATTACCCGCCAACTCCGTTTGAAGCGAAGGCCGTCCACGAATTGACTCAATAAATATTAGACAAACATAAAGGTCAAAGGTCTATAAATATTAGACAAACATGAGGGATGTTTTCAGGCACTCGTAAGAAATAAATATGAGACAAACATAAAGGTATGTTTTCAGACACTCGTAAGAAATAAAGAAGTAGAAAACTAGACAACAGAAAAACAACAAACGTGAGTGGTTTACCCAGGACTTGAACCCAGGACCTTCCGTGCGACAACCACGCCTAGCTATGCAAGCGAATCACAATATCCTCCCTACCATCTAGGCATCACCGAAAATGATGCTTCGATGACGGGTCATTAGTGCGACCCGCAACACATAACACCGGAAATTTACCATGGGCAGTTCAGCTTACCAATGACGCAATGACTTCTGTTGTTCCCCTATTATACAGTATAGGTCAGACTTACACAAGACAAAGACCTAAATCCTGTGTCCAGTAAATGATAGAATACTAGGAACAGTAAGTACAGGACAGAGGGTAGGTTTTGGGATTGTATTATACAGTATAGGTCAGACTTACACAAGACAAAGACCTAAATCCTGTGTCCAGTAAATGATAGAAGACTAAGAACAGTAAGTACAGGACAGAGGGTAGGTTTTGGTATTGTATTAAAGATTTGTCACTTTCCTGCATGGGAAATAAAGGACTCAAATTGCGTAGTGGTAGGAGATTTCAATAGCCATTCTGAAAGATGGGGATACCCAGATACAGACAACAGAGGAGACGAAGTGGAGGACTGGGAGATAGGTACAAATCTTCACCCAATCAACAGTCCCGATGACAACCCCAGTTTTTACTCCAGAAGATGGCACACTACTTCCACTCCAGATCTAGCCATTTCTACAGGAGATATCAGACATAAAATAGACAGACATGTGTGATAAAGCTCCTTTTCTACGTTGATAACTGTCTTTTCTCCTCACGCAAACCAGTGGTGAATATGATGGAGGCTCCAGGGGGAGCAAAGGTCAACTCAACCGACGCAGGATTATGCCACTATGGAGTGTGAGTGTGAAGTGTGAGTTAAGCGAATGGTGGACTGTTCGTGTGTTGACCCGTATAAGGCACTCATTCACTCATTACGTTAAGTCACCAATGCAGATCACTGTAGTCGTTTCAATAGTTTAATTGGACGCACACACTTGACAGATTGGGTACAGTGACAGGAACATGAGTCGACATAGACAGCATAATATTGATCAATGGACTACCGTCCTAAATTAGCATTCATGAAGAATAATCTAGTAATGGAACATCTGTAAACACCAAGATTTCCATAGTTTATAAATACAGTCAGTAGACCTTACTGACCGAGCATGTCAATTAAACAATACTGTTCAAACTTGACTCCTAAACAGGATCTCTTTCTAGCGAAGATTCCTTTAGGTACATTACAGCAAATCTCTGTGAAGATAATGTTAATTTCTTTATAATAGTGATCTCTCAATCATCACCTGATAATAAGGAAGTTTTCCCGTTCTCTGCTAATGATTTACAATAAGTAGAATTCCAAAATCAATCGAATTCCACAATGGCTGCCGGTTCCCGGTTGAGCATCACTCACTATACGGGTGTATAGCCAAATCTTCAATCGAAGCTTTGTTCATCAACAAATAAATGATTCTACAAGGATCAGCATATTCTGTCCTCATAGTTGCTGCATATAAACATATTTAGTGCTGCTAGAGAATATGTCGTCCCGACATATTCATAGGTAAGTTCATGTAAACGTCTGCCCATCTTAAGCCTAGGAATGAACGAAGTCAGCAAAAGTACGTTTCTTTACCCGGACATAAGAAATACACTAGCAAGCACAAAAACGCTCTCCCGGCGTTATAGAATCACAACTGGGGAACTCATGGACTAAACGATCCTGGAAGAAACTATCTTCGTCCCCAGAATAACTTAAAGAGATCACAAACTCTTGGGCATCTCTCCGACATGACCTCCTGCCCTAGGCCTCGACAACCGAAGAACCCCCTCACCTCTCTTCATCCGCCGAAAACACCTGACCCCCTTCAGTACAGTACAGGAACAAATAATTCCACTTAAACATACTAAGATATCAAGATATAAGACATACTCGTCCTACATAGACAAGTACTACACATAGATTCGGACCATAGACATTCTGAAGCAAGAACAATCTATTCCTAACCAAACACAGAATAGATTCACGTAAGTCTAAATTCCTCCGCCGAGTTCTATTTTTACGAACGCTACAAAGAGCGATAACTCACAGAATGACTACTTATTGCCCAATCTGAGTTTCGTCCCTCAAGACCAAAACATGCATTCAAAGATGAATATATCTTCATCAGACAATTAAAACATTTTACATGGTATGCGTAATCCGTGCGCCAAAAAATATGTGCGCAACAGATTACCCCCCCCCCCCCCGGGAAAAAAATGAAAATCATTTTTTTTCCATCTGAGAGCAACATACAATAGGCTCCCAACGCATAAGTACTGCGCAGATGAGAAATATCTGGAATTATTTAAGCCAGATTAATGCAAAATCTCAATCCCTCAGAGAAAGCATTTCTCTTAAGCATAAGTGTTTCCAGGGAGGTGTCACCAACGCATACTACTATACAATGATACAATGCATATAACAATTTAAGTTTAAGCATTCCAAGTACATGATTGACAAAAAGAAAAATCATCAACGAGTAATGGTGACTATATATCAATGAACGTAGTGTCATTACGAATTACAATGTGTATCTATTTTGATATAGAAAAGAAAAATCTGTTGTCGAGTTGGAAGTGTTAAGACGTCCAGTACTCAACAGCTAAGTGGAATCATGTGGGCATCTAGACAAAATGTCTTCCATCACATTATCTGATCCACGGATAGCTCGTACCGAAAAATGAAAAGGTTGAAGAGCAATTGCATATCGAGTAGACCTCGAACTCTTCAAATTTTTACTCTGGATAGCTGTAAGAGCTTTCTGATCGGTTTCTACTATAAAATGTGCGCCTAGAAGGAATCTTTGTAATTTGAGAATTGACCATACCATAGCCAACAGTTCACGGTCTAAAACCGAATAATTCCTTTCTGCAGCATTAAGCTTTCTGGAAATATACATTACAGGATGCAGAGTTCCAGAGTAATCTTGCATTAGTGCCGCTCCAATCCCAGTGGATGAAGCGTCACTACGAAGAACAAATGTCTTATCTTTAGTAGGCAACACTAAAATAGGTGCAGTAGAAAACATAGTTTTAATCTTATCCAAAGAGGATTGACATTCTTGAGTCCAATGGACTATATTAGGAGACCCTTTCTTTAGCAAGGTGGAAAGAGGTGCCATGATTGAGGACAGATTCGGAATGAATCGTCCATAGAATTGCATAAGACCTAAGAGACTTCACACTTGCTTTTTAGTCTTAGGAATAGAAATGTTAAGTATTTTACTTGTATTATGGTCCTCTGTTTTTAGGAAACCATGGCCGACCCGGTGACCTAAAAAAGAAATTTCACTAAAACCAATGCAGGCTTTAGATGGTTTCGCTGTCAGGTTATACTCGCGTAGAGTACATAGCAATTCAACTAACCCTGAATAGTGATCTTCCCAAGTATCGCTGAAAAGACAGATGTCGTCTATGTACGCAATGAAATCTGACCGATAGGATAGAATTCGTACGCATGATGCGTACGAATGTAGCTGGTGCGTTCATAAGACCGAAAGGCATAAAATTCCATTGGAACAAACCTCTAGGTGTTGAAAAAGCCGTGAGAGGTTTGGCGCGTTCAGATAAAGGAACTTGCCAATATCCTTTAGACAAATCTATTTTAGTGAAAAAATGCGATTTAGAAAGCTTAGTAAGTAGCTCTTCTAGTAAAGGCATAGGTTCAGCATCAAACTTCGTGACTTGATTCAATTTGCGATAGTCAACGCAAAGACGTATGTTATTGTCTTTTTTACGGACAATAACCATCGGCAAAGAATACGCAAAAGTGGATGGTTCAATTATTTTTAAATCTATCATCTCACCCAACTCCTTTTCAACCTGTGCTTGAAAATGTATAGGAATAGGATAAGGTCTGACTCTAATGGGATTATGGTAAGTTAGAATAATGTCATGTTCAATGACATGAGTTTGTCCAGGAATGTCAGTAAGGACATCCTGAAATGTTTGTAACATGGACGAAACTTGTCGCTGTTCTCCTAGAGATAAATCGGGAGAAACAGTAACATTTTTCCATGATTCACTAGAATGAAGTGGAATCATCGGAAGCGGAAGATTAACATCCGAAAAACTTGTTTCCTCATCCTGTATTACAGACAGTGATGAGTAATGACCATGTTGGACAGGTGAATAGTCCGTTGCCTGGAAAATAGGCTGTAAATAATCCGGACGTTCATGGAATTCCGTAAGCATATTGATGTGGAAGGTTTTACGCTTCCCATCAATATCGACAATGTAGTCAACATCGGAAATTTTCGAGATTATATCGTACGGACCTTTCCAAGAAATAAGTAGTCTGTTTTCCCTACAAGGTAGCAAAACAAATGCTTTGTCACCAGGACAAAGTTGTCGTAAGGTTCTTTTCTTATTGGCAAATTGTCTTGCTTTCTCCTTAGCAAACTCAGAAGAAGAAGTTGCCAATTTGCATGCTTCGATAATCTTTTGTCTTAGCGCGATGACATATTCGTAAGAAGATTCTGTGTCATCGGTAATATTATCAGCGGTTATGAGATCATGAAGCAAAGACATAGGGCCACGCGGTCGCGCGCCAATTTCATTGGGAACCTCTCTGTAAGCGAAGAGGGCCGCGGGTAAAACCCTATTCCAATCTTGAGGATGATCCTCAGTTATCTTCCCTAGTAAGTTTTTGAGTGTTCTATTAAGGCGTTCTACCATCCCATTCGACATTGGGTGATAGATACTGCTCAAAGATCTCTCTATCTGGAGAGTAGACATTACTTGAGACATGGTATCCGATATTAGTTGGGTGCCATGATCTGATAATATTTCTCCGGGAAATCCCAGACGAGAAAATATAAGCCAAAGAGCATCTGCAATGTCAGCAGTAGTAATGCTCTTCAGAGGGATAGCCTCTGGCCAACGTGTGCACATGTCCACACACGTTAAGATAAACTGATGTCCTCTAGCAGATTTGATCTTAAATGGACCAATGATGTCTATCGCCATTTTCTGAAATGGTCTAATAGGAATGTCTGCAGCCTGAATAGGTGCAGCATGGCGTGGACCTTTGGATTTGACTTCTTGACATATTTTACAAGATCGACAATAGATCCGTATGTCCTTGTTCACAAAAGGCCAAAAGAAAGCCGCAAGAACTCTTGACTTTGTACGGGAAAAAACCCATATGTCCAGCACACTGAGAGTCGTGTGCGTGTTGTAATATTTTAACTCTCAAATTCTTGGGTACAAGAATCTGAGAATGACTTGACTTGTCGGAGTCTTGTACCATACGTACAAGTACGCCATTCTTCATTGTAATCCAAGATTTACTCTTTGAATCTTTATTCGGATCACCTTTTGTTGCAAGAGTAAAGAATTTCTTTAGAGTCGGATCCTCTTCTTGCTGCTTTATAAATGAGTCACGCGAAATTACCAAGGGATCATCTTGGTTATGCACTTCATTATCTTCAATAGATGACGTTTCGGGCATATTGAGAGCTTGAGCTCTAGTGACTACAGCATTAGCAGTTTGAATATTTTGTTTTTCCCAAACGGAAATTTGTTGTGGAGTGCATTCTTTGACTCCGTGAATACGACCGATGATAAGATCAGCGATCGGATTCGGCAGAAGACATGCGTGTACATCTCCTGTAAAGAAAGGAGTAGCGATCCTAATGATAGCAGTAGAGTATTTCTCTATGGTGCCGCCAAATGTTACACATTTGACTACTTTGCCTGTAGCACGAGAAGGATCTATGAGTGACTGCCTAACACCAATTGTGGTGCATCCAGAATCAAAAAGCAATGAAACTGGATTGTCATTTACTAAACCTTTGTGTAAGACAAGAGAACCTCTTCCATCATGCGCGATTGACGCGGGAAGAGCGGGAAGAGGATGGCCACAAATTAAAGTGGACACCGTAGTTGGTTCGAATAATGTTTTGCATTGGGGGCACTGAGATGCTCTCCCAAAATCGAAAGCGGCACATGCCATATTGTTAGAGTCATCATTATCTTTATTTTGTTTATAGGCATCATGGGACTCTTGCTGTGCAGAGTTTGCATGATAATGAGATTTTTGTTTTTTATGTTGGGGTCTACCTCTGTTATTATTACCCCTGTAATTATCATTGTTTCCTCTATTGTAACCCCTATTTGGGTTTGAGTCATAATTCCCCTGGTTACTATTATCATATTCATTATAATGAGTGTCTCTGTAATTATGATCTTGTTGTCTCCATGATGGAAAACTAGGATAGTTTCTATAATGACTTCCTTTGCGGAAGTTCCTATAATTATGACCACCCCTGAATCGAGGGCTGTCGGCTCGTCTCCAGATATTCGAAGAAGAACCCTGAAATGATTGGTTACCTTGGTTCTGATAACTGTTATGGTTACCCTTTTTATTAAACCTGTTTTGAGGTCCTTGGAATTTGTGTGAGTAATTAGGGTTGTATGGTGTTGCTGATGCAACTGGCATACCTTCCTTAACCTTAGTATTGCTAATAGCTACATCTGGGTGTGCAGTGACGTATTGGGTACAATATTCTTCCATTTTTTTTAGTGTTTTAGGTTTCCGCTCATGTAGGAATTCAAGGAATGGTTTACTAATGCTTGACATGATCTTGTCCCTGAGCAATAAATCCATAAGTGCTTCATAAGTCTTTTCTGTTTTGGACAGTTCAATCCAACGATTAAATGTAAGACGTGTCCTTGCAATGAATTCTGAGAATTCTACCCCTGATTCAGGTACCATTCTTTTAAACAAAATACGGTAACCTTCCTCAGATAACTGGTATTTCTTTATCAAGGCTGCCCTAATCACCTCATAATTATCCTTGTCAGTTTCTTCAACCAAACTTAAACTCGTCAGAGAATCACCTTTTAAATTCTCAGACCACTGATTAGCATATTGTGATTTCTCCACATTATGAGCTCGACAGGCACGTTCAAATCTATCAAGCCAGAATGTTATATTATCACTGGCAGAATTGAACGCTGGTACCCTGACCTTGTAAGTAAAGGGTTTACCACTAGATGACTGATTGACATTACTCATGTTTGTCAATTTCAACTTTTCTATCTCAAATGCTAAAAGTTCTTTTTGATGTTCATGTTCTCTTATTGCTCTCTTCTCCTCAGCTTCAGCTTCTTTGTCTAATCTCTTTTGTTCAGCTTCTTTGTCTAATCTCTTTTGTTTAGCTTCTTTGTCTAATCTCTTTTGTTCAGCTTCTCTGTCTAATCTCTTTTGTTCAGCTTCTTTGTCTAATCTCTTTTGTTCAGCTTCTTTGTCTAATCTCTTTTGTTCAGCTTCTTTGTCTAATCTCTTTTGTTCAGCTTCTCTGTCTAATCTTCTCTGCTCAGCATCAGCTTCTTTGCTTTGTTTTTCCAATTCCATTTGGAATCTCTTTTCCTCAACCTGCATCTGCAGTTTCTGTTGTTCAAATTCTATTTCCATTTTTCTATCCTCACTTTTTTGTTTCAATTCCTCAGCTTTAAGTGCTTTATCATATTGACTGGTAGCATACTCCTCCAACTTATCTCCAGTCTTGCCTAGAGATCTCCCTAACTCAATAAAGTGTTCTAATGTACACATGATGTCTAATACTGATAGCAATCAGTTAACACAAAAATATAATCTATATTCCAAAGTAATGTAAACACAAGCTCCTAATAATTTGATAAATCAGCTCCTTATCCCAAACTATGTGGGGAAACAAGCCTTTAGTAAGGTCTTGTATAATCAACTGTGTACCAACCAATTACTAAAAATCATCAGTTGACTTTTTCTTATAAATTCATATGATCAAATATATTTTAAATAGTGTATGTCGATCAAGAACACAACAAAACAATCATACAAGAGAACAGGAAACATTTGCAGAAATCAAATAAATCAAATAGGAAAAATCAAAGAAAAATGATCACAGAATCTGTGATGATATCTGCAATAGAATGAACAAGACAAATAACGCCACAGTGTATGAACATAAATTGTGTATAAAACTGAAAGATAGCAAAGGGTAGACCAACAAATTATACAAACAAACCAAAACAAAACTAAAGAACAGAGAAATATTACAAAAACAACAATAGGGACAGTTTCGTCACAGCTAACAGATATTGCAACAGGTGTTGCATGCAAATTTCAATTAAGAAATTTGCCCCTACAGAACGCTAGTCCAAGACCAATGTGACTCGGTATATCTTGTCCTAGTCTCCTCCCAACCAGGCCCGCGACATAAATAACTATTACATATAAACATGTAAACATAAATATATATAAAGCATAAATGCATATATCATCAATAAACTGTGATGTAGATAGAGTGTTGTAAAGAAGGCTGTTTTATAGAAATGGCACAAATATTTTAATCAAAATAAATAACTGCCACTTTATTGAACTACAATTTTTGGCCTTAAATATTAAAGTTCAACACAATATCAGAACATAAGAAGATCCATCGATGAAAATAGGCTTCTAAGTTCATTTTATTTCTGCTAACACAGTTAATTTGCTTGCCAATGTTCTGTGTAATGCTGTGATGTTCACTTGTAAACAACTTGCCGTGCTACGCTGTCTGTTATATGAAATAATGCCTGTACCAAGCAAAATGTCAACAGCGGTGACCTAGATACCGTTACACTTGTCATAACAGGTCAAGCTGACATCGACTGGATAGTTGTCCTATAGGTGTTGATGTGTGTCACATTTGGCCAAAATAAATGTTCTTGAAACACTAGGTGACTTCCACTTTGTAGACTGCGAAGGCTGGACCCAGGAAACTGGCCTACCACGTTGATAAAGCTCCTTTTCTACGTTGATAACTGTCTTTTCTCCTCACGCAAACCAGTGGTGAATATGATGGAGGCTCCAGGGGGAGCAAAGGTCAACTCAACCGACGCAGGATTATGCCATTATGGAGTGTGAGTGTGAAGTGTGAGTTAAGCGAATGGTGGACTGTTCGTGTGTTGACCCGTATAAGGCACTCATTCACTCATTACGTTAAGTCACCAATGCAGATCACTGTAGTCGTTTCAATAGTTTAATTGGACGCACACACTTGACAGATTGGGTACAGTGACAGGAACATGAGTCGACATAGACAGCATAATATTGATCAATGGACTACCGTCCTAAATTAGCATTCATGAAGAATAATCTAGTAATGGAACATCTGTAAACACCAAGATTTCCATAGTTTATAAATACAGTCAGTAGACCTTACTGACCGAGCATGTCAATTAAACAATACTGTTCAAACTTGACTCCTAAACAGGATCTCTTTCTAGCGAAGATTCCTTTAGGTACATTACAGCAAATATCTGTGAAGATAATGTTAATTTCTTTATAATAGTGATCTCTCAATCATCACCTGATAATAAGGAAGTTTTCCCGTTCTCTGCTAATGATTTACAATAAGTAGAATTCCAAAATCAATCGAATTCCACAATGGCTGCCGGTTCCCGGTTGAGCATCACTCACTATACGGGTGTATAGCCAAATCTTCAATCGAAGCTTTGTTCATCAACAATAAATGATTCTACAAGGATCAGCATATTCTGTCCTCATAGTTGCTGCATATAAACATATTTAGTGCTGCTAGAGAATATGTCGTCCCGACATATTCATAGGTAAGTTCATGTAAACGTCTGCCCATCTTAAGCCTAGGAATGAACGAAGTCAGCAAAAGTACGTTTCTTTACCCGGACATAAGAAATACACTAGCAAGCACAAAAACGCTCTCCCGGCGTTATAGAATCACAACTGGGGAACTCATGGACTAAACGATCCTGGAAGAAACTATCTTCGTCCCCAGAATAACTTAAAGAGATCACAAACTCTTGGGCATCTCTCCGACATGACCTCCTGCCCTAGGCCTCGACAACCGAAGAACCCCCTCACCTCTCTTTATCCGCCGAAAACACCTGACCCCCTTCAGTACAGTACAGGAACAAATAGTTCCACTTAAACATACTAAGATATCAAGATATAAGACATACTCGTCCTACATAGACAAGCACTACACATAGATTCGGACCATAGACATTCTGAAGCAGACAATCTATTCCTAACCAAACACAGAATAGATTCACGTAAGTCTAAATTCCTCCGCCGAGTTCTATTTTTACGAACGCTACAAAGAGCGATAACTCACAGAATGACTACTTATTGCCCAATCTGAGTTTCGTCCCTCAAGACCAAAACATGCATTCAAAGATGAATATATCTTCATCAGACAATTAAAACATTTTACATGGTATGCGTAATCCGTGCGCCAAAAAATATGTGCGCAACAATGTGCTTGATCAGCTAGCAGGTAGTGACCATAAACCAATAAAGGTGGTCATAAATATGGAATTTGTTCCGCAGGAAGAAAAACTACTTCCTCGATGGAACTACAAACGAGCTGACTGGGACAAGTTTTCAATGTTGTCACACAGGTTTTGTGAAACCATTAACACACGGCACGGCAATATGAAAACGATGGTCGAAAGCCTAAACAGAGCCATACTACAAGCAGCCACTGATTCCATTCCCAGAGGAGCAAGACAAAATTACAAACCTTACTGGACTGAAGAACTTTAAAGGCTTGAAGATGAAGTAACAGAGGTCAGAAACACAGCAGAAAGAGAACAAAGAATTGTAGCAAACATATTACTCAAAGCCACCACTGCAAAATACCGAAAAAAATTAAATAAAACAACAAGAGACTGCTGGAAAGAAAAAACAGAAAATCTAAACTTAGATAAAGACGGAAATAAGCTATGGAAACTGGTTAGAGCCTTGAACAACGAAGGATCTCATTACAAACAAATCGCACTGAAACACGGCGACAATATGCTGATAGGCAAAAAAGCTGCAAATGCATTTATAGAATACTTTGCTAGCGCAAATCACATTGATGTCCCCGCTGACAGGAAGAAAATCGTCACAGATGAACAGTTGATTCATGACAACACACAGATTGCACCTGAAGAGCATATGATGACAAATTTGACAATGGCAGAAATGGAAGAGGAAATAAAGTCACTAAAGAAAAAGAAGTCACCTGGAAAAGATGGAATAACCAATGAAATGTTAATAGGTCTCGGCACAAGGGCAAAAAAGAAGCTTCTGGCAGTACTTAACTACAGTTGGAAAAGAGGAATTGTCCCGCAGACATGGACAGAAGCTATACTGATACCTATACCAAGAAAGACAAGGACCCGAAAGAACCAAATGGTTACAGACCGATCAGCCTGCTAAGCTGTGTAGGAAAACTGATGGAGCGCATGATAAATACCAGACTGATGTGGCACCTGGAAAGCAAACA
>JAMPIV010022556.1:290000-372426 GCA_024509875.1 Oreohelix idahoensis
ATATCTGCCTGGTCCTCTTTAGCAATCATCCCTACTCTCCAGGCAACTCTCACCTCCCTGACATATTCCTCAGCCGTAGGGCCTGTGCCCTCCCCAAAGCACCGCACTTTCTTGTGAGTAGGTACCATGATGTACCGCAGTTTCTTGTGAGTAGGTACCATGATGTACCACACTTTCTTGTGAGTAGGTACCATGATGTACCTCACTCGTTCTGGTTGACGCTCTAGTTCTACTACAGGGTCATCAACTTCGGCCCCATCTTCATTATCTAACCTACTAGTAGCACAAGTGTTGCGTGCCGCCATCTTGTTGCTAGTTGTAGCGAGAGGAAAGATATAATTGTGGCCGGGCAGGGTAGTGGGGGTTGCTGTTTAACTCGAGAGTATTAGATTTTGATTACTAGCTAGCCTGCTAGAGGTGATGATTTCTCTCTACAGACTTACAGGAATTTACCAGGTTCGGGGACAATCCTCTATGATGTTTTATTTTTAGAGCATATGGTTATTATTTGTGTTGCACCTGCAACGATTAGTTTTGGCATGATCCTTTAATAATTGGTATGATGGCTAACTGCAAACATATGATTCGTCAACAGCATTTGTGTTCAATGAAACAAATGTTTATTCAATTTCCAACAAGAACTGGGTTAAGTCAAATGGTAACCACACCAAATTTGCATAATAGCATGTTGACATTTAATAAACAAGCATAAAAAGTCAATGCATTATTTTAATGATGCAATATTCCTTATTGCATCTCGTAATCTTTTCAAGTTGCTAAAACATGGCGTGGCTCCTCTATCCTTCTAGTGTTCCTTCGTTTATTTGTTAATGTGGTCTAGATTTCACGTTTTTCTTATCTCTTCATTTCAATGAAGAGCCAAACCTTCTCTTATTCATTAGTATTCCTTAGTTTGACTTTCTCTCAGCTTAAGGACCTTCATTCTTGGTAAAAGGTTCAGATATATGCCTGGGTTTACAATTCTTTACCCAGTTTTCGAGCGTAGCTCCGTTTCAGTTATGACTGTGGGCTCTAACAGTTATTGCATTCAGTATTTAGCAATACTTACAGTTTTCATGAATTCACAAACAAATTATTCTACGTTTCGAAATTACACAGTTGCTTTAATTGTGCGAAGTCAATCTCCTCTATAGAATATCACTGAGCAAAGAGAATTACGTCTTGTCTCCACCGCTCTAAATTCATTACTGACTAAAAAAATGGCTTCGTCTCTTGTTCATTCCGGGGAAAAAAGACTCAGCCTAACCATTGGTGGGAAATCACGTGACCAATGCTTGGCGTTACGAAGCGAAGCTTAGCCTAAAATAATGCGTGGCTTTTCGAAGCTAACCTGGTTTAATTAAACATCTGCGCCAAGACTTTTTTAATCTTCTGTTTCTATAAAAATTTATTTTATATGTTAATATAGCCTGTATCTGAAAACTTACGGTATACGCGGTTACATACAGATCCCGGGGCCCTGCAAATGTATCCCGTAGGGAGACATTTGAGTACTATCAATAACAAAAATCCATCCCCAAAAATTTCTAAGTTCAAAAAAAATTTTTCAGAAAAATTTAAAGTTCAAAAATTTTTCTAAGTCCAAAAATATTTCCAAAAAAATTTAATTTAATTCCTATACTGGGGTCCTATGTCTATATGAGGTCGTCTGCTATGTAAAAAAAAACTAGTAGTGGACATCAACTTCAAAAAGTGTAACTTATTCATCACATCATAATATTTTTCACCAAATTTACAAATTGGCAACACTGCCCAACAAAATCTGCAAAACACTCATAAGGTCATCACTAAAAAAAATGTGACGAGTGGCAACACTGGGGAATGAACAATAAACTATCTTATTTGCAGAACTTGGCTGGATTATCATAATCTATTACATTTCATTCAAAAATATAGTTGATTACATTCTCTTGGATATGGTGGGGGGTGCTATCTCTTTTCTGTTCCTGTTATTTACTCCATATATAATTCTGCAAGACTTAACAAATCTTTTTTTTTCCTGGCGTATTTATTTATTCTATTTCCCAAGTACTCTGCAATATTCCAAGAAATGTCCAAAATCTCTAATTCCTAAAAATCCACTTTCATAGAATAGCCAATGTTTTCATGGGTACTCATCATCATCATCTTCTTTTTTTTTTTTTTTCTAGTGAATGAGCCACTTGCTCATTATTACATGTAGAAAACATCTCTAAACATAATATGCATATTTATCAGACGATAATACAACCAGCATCATTTTTATAAGTAATCATTTTTCACAATAAAAGCATTAAAACCTCATGGCTTATCCTTATTTATTTATTTGTATGTTTCCTTGTTATAGACATTTTCCAAATGGTAAGTGTATAAACTCGTTCTAAGTCCGTCACTGTAGAAAATGTTCTATATTACATTTTTTTTTTTTTCTTCAAAATATGTGATGTTTGTTTCCAATATCCGTACGTCTGGTGGTGATCCTGTCCATTAGTCAGTTATTTCTAATCATTCCTTCTTTTCTGTCAATACAGTATTTTTTTTTTTTTTTTTTTTTTTTTTGAACTCTTCCCTAGAAATATTTTTTTTTTTATATATTTATTCTTCAACGATCTTCTTTGACTTACCATACATCAATTTTCAAACATCAAATTATTCAGCAACCAACAGACGAATGTGTTACTATCATTTTATGAAATATAAGGGAAAAGAAAAATATAGTTTCCAAATCATCATGAATTTTCTACATTGGGTTCCGTATTACTTTATTTTCTCTTTTAAGACAACTGCTTATACTTTTGACAATATGTATCCATGTTGTCACTCTCGAGGCATCCTTGTATACAATTTATATTTGTCTCCTTTTTTTTTTTTTTTTATAACACCAATGTATCATTTATGGTGTACCAATATCATTGTATCTATTCTAGTCCTCCTGTTATCTTGAGAATTCATCCTTAGTAACTCCCTATGTACCTTATCTAGCAATACATTTATGCAAAACACATCAAACAATTATTTATGGAAACATTTAACTGAGATGTAAGAACTTTTGACAATATGAGATGAAAAAAAAATTTTGGGGTCATCACTCAAAAAATGTGACATAGAAAGGAAGAAAAAATATTCAATTGATCGTGAGGAATCTACAATATTCTTATAAGACAAAGTTCCTTGCACTCTGACTACTATTTAACCATATTATTTCTGGTTATCCTTGCATACAGTGTACCATTTCCATTTCCTTTATAAGTCCAATTCATCGCTCATGGTGCTCCAATATTTTAAAATGTGGATCCTTCCTATTCCTCTTATTCTGTACTGGAAATATATCCTTATTAATTGTCCATGTACTATATCTGTGACATGTCTGTCCTTGGGATAACGTTATTTTCTTATCCAATATCCTCGGGGTGAGCAAATCTCAGTATGTCCAATTTCATCAACCATTTATTTATTTTCTCTCCTGTAATTCTGGGTATGTTATGAGTATAGTACATTGTCAATTTATTCTAACTATCTTACAACATTCTGTAATTCGTGATAAGGAATAGTCATTTGTTATACAACAATGTTCATATTACAAAGGCAATGAGCAAAAATCAAAAAAAAAAAAAAGATATCTTCTCCAAAAATGCGGATGTATCTCTATTTCCTTTACCTCTGGGTGTAGCAATTATTCAGTCATTATTTTTTTTTCTCCATTATTTAATCTCCATTTTTGTGTCCTTAGTACCTGTGGTTCCATGGGATTATCATAATTCATTTATGTCTCTTGTCTACTGATAATCCTTCAATAATGACTTCAAATATGGTCCTCATATGTGCAACAATCATCTGCTCTGATTTGTTCCATGGTATTCATCAAATATTCTATTATATCCTTGTCTTATCTCGTAACCACGAAAGACTAAGATTATTCCTCCTCCAATGTTAATGTGGGGGATTTTGTGCATAAACATTTCAACAAAATCTCAGCTGTGACAACATAAAGTTTCACCTTAATATAAAATGTCATCTTCATCATACATAACCTGTTGCTTCTTCATCTCATGTGTCATTAGTGGTTATCATGCGGTAATGGGGTATTTCATTTGCTAGGTCAGCATGTGCAAATGCTATTTCTTTAACATGGGCAAAGGCATCATCAACAAATAGGTGCAATTTGTTCAATCTGGGGTTAGCATATACTAATGCTCTCAAGGGATTCTTCATTTGCAGAAATTCAGCATGCGCAAATGTCATTGGGGTATTTGTGATAGGCAGTAAAATTTTTGACAGTACTAATATACATCTGGGTCTAAAATAATAATGTACATTTGAAATAATCCTGTGGAGAAAAATAGCATAACCTACAATACTAGTTTTGGGTATGAATTATGTGCTGTTGAGAGATGTCATAGTATGAACAGTATGATTGATCAAGGTGTATAGATATAAAGGAGTTTAGCATAATATAGATCAAAGAAATATTAGTATGGGGTAAGAAAACAAAACTACTGGTGTACAGTGTCTGCATGAAAATACAGGACTCTGGATCTGCAAGGACAAGAAGTCTGGTGAATGAAACATGGAATATGATTCGTTTCATAAGTAGGGATCAGTGTTTCAACAGAATAGTATGACACATGTGTTATAGGTTTTTTTTTTTTTTTTTTTTTTTTTTTTGTGTAACATTCTGAATATCAAAAACTGTCTGACTAATAAGGGTGTCTGTAAACAAAGAACATTGTATCATGGTGTGTCATCTGTGTCATCTTTATTTCAATAATCCAAATAAAATGTCTAACTAGAATCCTCCGTGGGCTGGTCTTGATTTCTTTCTGGGCATCATTATTCTAAGGCTGGAAAAAATAACTTTCTCAGTGAGGCTTTGACATCTTAGTCTGTAAGCAAGTCATTTGAACTGTCCAAGACTGAAAATAGAGTACATGGGGAGAGTTAGTACATTGTTAAAAATTAAGTGCACATTCGCGGTGACGGTACATGGGATGGCATGTACATTGAAGACTTGAGGGGCGTGTCTCAGCAAAGTTTTAGTAGTTCCTTCAGTTTCTCTGCCATCTCTAACCTTGCAATGTCCCGACTGCTTAGGCGAGCATCATACTGAGTAGCAGTGGTGACGGGTGTGATAGGCGACGACACTGCATTTGCTGATTGTTGGGACACTGAGGACATTGACGAATGCGGTGATGGCTTAACATCTTTTGATTGCGGTGATGGTTTCACTGTGGTAGGGGTTTGTATGGCTGGAACATCTGTTGGTTTTGAGGCAGGTATATGTTTCGCCTTGATTTTTCTTCTGACCTGGTTGTGCTGAACGTTAGCACCGGTTACAATGGGCACAGTAATTTGCACACTGTTGTTTTTGACTAGTTGAGATGAGGCTAACACTTCTCGGCTTGGTTTTGGAACATGATTGCGTTTCTTCAGAATCTTTCGTCTGATATAGTTGTGCTGTATACGCGGAATTTTGTTGCTAGGGATTGAGTCATCAGATTCTGTTTTATAGGCGCGTTTGACGCTGGAGCTGACTGGTACAAATAATGTACTATCCGCATCACTGGTTTCAATGGAACTAGCTGTATCAATGTCTGTTTCTTGTTGGTATAATTCTACCATTTTTCTGTCATTATGTTCGTTGGGGTCTGACAAATCTATGCTGTCTTGTTCTGTTTCGTCTCCATAAAGATCGCTGGTATATGGTTCAACAATCTGCTTGGGTATAGTTTCTTCAGGATCTGATTGTTTTGAACGAGCAATCTTGTTCTTGTGGTATAGCAGTGTTTGGTTTTCACTAGTGTTAAAAACTAGAACTGCCTGAACTGGGGGGTGTGATAGGTATCAGCTGACGATTTATCACTGCGGGAGTAAGTTTGAGTGTGGATATAAGGTGCTTGGTTGTTGTCATCGTGTGACGTCTGAGGCATTATTTCTTCATTTCTAATGCGCAGGTCTCTGTCCTGGAGTCGATTACGCAATTCAAGTGGTGGGATATCTTCTTCGCTTTCGGACGAGTCTCGTTGTTGTCTTGCTCGATGTATTTCATCTGTGGGTGGTCTGGGTATGTGGTCGTCTTGGTAAAATTCAGAGTCTGTCGTCTCTGACTCTGATATGTCAGACGAATCTGTGCTGGATGGATTATAATTTAGGGTGGCTTTTCTGACTGGTCTTGTATTTGTCGTCAGAGGCGGAATGGGCCGGTGATTATCAATTTTTATTTGTTTTACGTGAGCTTTTGTTTGGTGTTGTTTCTCTTCATTCCAAATAATGAAGTTTACAGGCGTAGTTTGTTTCATGATTTTGTAGCCATCTAACCATCGGTCATCGAATTTTGAACTGCGTACATGTTTCTTGTAGTATACTCTGTCTCCTATTTTGTATGTTGGTAGCTTGGCTGATTTATCATGTTGTTTCTGTTTCTTGTGAAATGCCTTCTGCGTATTTCGTTGTGCAATCTGGTGAGCTTTATACTTTTCTTGAAGGATTATTTCGATGGGGTCTTCTCCCATGTATTTTCTTTGTGGGCGAAGTAGGTTGTCTAACGGAAAGTTTGGTTCTCTTCCGTATAGCATGAGAAAGGGTGACATTCCTGTGGTATCGTTCACGTTTACTCGGATGGCTTCAAGAGCTTGGTTAATGTATAGGTCCCAGTATTGGTGGTTCCCCTTGATATATTTGCTAATAATATCATGTAGGGTGGCGTGCATGCGTTCATTTCTGCCATTTGCATTTGGGCAATAATAAGTGGTTGTAGTATGCTCAATATTCAGCTGGTGTAAGGTGGCTTTAAATGGGTTACCTATAAACTGTTTACCGTTGTCTGAAATGATTCGTTTTGGACAGCCATGCCTGGGAATGAATTCTTGTAAAAAAAAATTTGCGTGATGGACTGCGATGTGGCATCACTGAGTGGGTAACTTTCTGGCCAAACAGAGTATTGGTCAACTATGTGCAGGAGGTATTTGTTGCCTGATTGGGTGAGTGGGTAAGGACCTGATAAGTCAATGCTCACTGTTTGCATGGGGTAATGGGAAGGTTGCATTTCTTGAAGGGGAATTAAATGTGGCTTCATGTTTCTCAATTTACATGTTCTACAGGTGGCTACATATTCTGTAATGTCCTTGTAGAAAGTTTGCCAATAATACCTTTTCTTTATGACATCAATTGTTTTGTCTCTTCCCATGTGCCCGTTGTTATCATGAAACTGTAGCAATACTTCTGGGACTAGATGTGCTGGAATGACTTTTCTTAGTGTCCCTTCTTGTTTCTGATCAATATAGTATAGAATTCCATCCGTTGGGTGTACTGTAAAATCTTTACTTTTTGTTGGGTTTTCTTTCACGTATGTGAGCAGCTTGACAATTTCTGCATCTTTCGCTTGTTCTACTCTCATGTCAAACATCTCTTGGCTTTCTTCTTCTACTTGAGTGGCGGAATCTGAGGTACTTCTTCGACTTGATGAAGTAATTTCATTAATTTCTTTAGCATTATCGTCAATCTCTGAGGATGTGCCATCATTTTTGACTCTATTTGTTTTCACTTCAGTTTCATCATCATATTTAATCCTGGATAAGAGGTCTGCACAGGTGTTCATTTCGCCTGGGATATGTTCGATAGTGGTGTCGTAGGACTGTAAATTCATTGCCCATGTCTGTAACTTCTTTGGCTGTTCTTGTGTTTTGGTGAGCCAGTTAACCAAAGGTTGATGATCAGTTCTTATAATGAGTTTAGTTCCTCTGACGTAAAAGTCAAACTTTTGTACTGCATAGTGAATAGCATATGCTTCTTTCTCAGTGGTGGTCCACCGTTTTTGTGACTTTGACAATGCGTGGGATAGGAATGCAATGGGTTTCTCATTTGGAATGTTTGGTAGGATGGGTGTTTCATCTTCTAGTACAGGTTGGACCAAACAAGCACCAATTGCGTTATCTGAGGCATCGGCGTATAGTATCATGGGCTGAGAAATATCTGGATGTCCAAGCAGTGGGATGGTGGTTAGGGCATTTTTTAGATACTCAAAGGATCTCTGGCAGTCTTCTGTCCATTTGAAGCGTGCATACTTGCGGGTAAGGGCTATCAAAGGCTCTGCTGCTCTGGAGAAATTGATGATGTGGCGTCTATAGTACCCTATTGTACCAATAAATGAGCGTGTTTGTCTCACCGTCTTGGGGCTAGGCATTTCTCTTATGGCTTTGACTTTATCTTCATCAGGTCTGACGCCATGTCTATTGATGACAAAGCCTAAATATTTTGTTTCTGTCTTTAGAAACTCACACTTCGACAGTTTTAACTTTATTTGGTGATGCCTGAGTCTATCAAACACTGTTTCAACCTTGCGGAGGTGGTCTTCCATCGTGCCTGCGGTATGTATCAGGATATCGTCTATGTATGCCAGGGCAAATGGATGTAGACCCTTTAACACTTCATCCATGAGTGACATATATGTTGCTGGAGATCCTTTTAGACCAAATGGCATAACATTCCAAAAAAAAAACTTCCCATATGTGAACAGAATGTGGATTTCTGTTTTGCCTCAGGTGTCATGGGGATGCACCAAAAGCCTGACCTTGCATCAAGTGTGGTAAAGTATGTAGACTTTCCTAACGTCGCAAGTAGATCGTCTATCCTGGGGAGGGGGTAGGAAATGACTTTTGTGATTTTGTTAAGGGCACGGTAGTCGCAGCAAAAGCGACTGGAGCCGTCTTTCTTTGTTACGATCACTATGGGTGAGGACCATTGGGAACGGGATCTTTCGATGATTCCTGCCTGTAGCATTTCATTTATAGACCTTTCCACGAGTTCTCTATTTTTCAAGGGCGTATGATAGGGTTTCATATGTATTGGCTCCTCTGTGGTTGTTTGAATGTCCATTGTGACAGTGTTAGTTCTGCCTAATTCCATGTCATTGAGTGCGAATACATCTTGGTGCTTTTCTACAAACGTTTTCAAACGTTGCTTATTATCTTCTGTGGCATTCAGGGTTGCAAGTAACTGAGCTATTCTCTCTCTGTATTTATGATCTGCTATGATATCTCTGGTCTGTCTTGATGCCTCCGTTTCATTCCCATAATTTTGGGACATTTTTCTTGCATCTTGTGAAAATCTCTGCTCCTGGTATGTGGCTTTCTTTTGCGTAGTTCTTTGCCGTTCATTGGGCTGTGCTTGGTACTGTCTCCTCTGCCATGTACTGTGTGCATTTCCATTTGTCACTGCATTTACTGTATATTCATTTCTTATTATATTTCTGGGGTAGTCGTTGTTGTGCCATTTTTTCTGATTATTTCTGTCGTAACTGCGCTTATCCGCGTACGTTACTGTATTTCTTCTGTTTGTGCTATAGGGCTGTCTTCTTTCCCTGGGCGAAAAATTTTTCATTCTTTCTGTTTCCAACTTTGCTGCTATAGTATCCTCCTGTGGTATAGTCATATAAGAATTCTTCCTTTTCTTCGGAAATTTCAATTGGTTTTGGGACTTTATCATATCCACCTGTTTTTGAGTTATATTGATACTCCATGGGGCATGTATCACTGTCTTGTCGCTTTGGATATCCTCCTGGCAAGACAATTTCTGTTTCTCTGTTACTCTGTGATATACAGCACTTCATCTTTTCTCTTGGTGTGCTGGGGCGCAAGAATGAGTAATTATAGTCATTTTCATACTGTGGCCTTTCTCTTCTTATGTATGGACTGGTTCGTTTCTGCCATCTGGGTAGGGTATGCTGTGGTGTAACATGACTGTGACTGATGTTACTGCATTTTTCTGCCTTATAACTGTTTACTTTCCGTGTACTATGGTTATTTGTACTGCGATTTCGTGCATTATGTCCAGTGGGAGTGGTTGAGACAATTTGTGGATGGTCTCTATTGGTTTTGGTTTGTCTTATTGTTGACGTATCCACTTGCGCTACAACTGTGCCTCTTTTTATAGTGGTAGTTTTTCCTGACATATTCAATATCATGATGGGGAAATCTCTGGACTTCGAGACTTCAGCGATTCCCTCTGTAATTTGCAACAATGGGTCATCAATAATGCTTTCTTCTGCTAGGGGCTGTACTTGAATTGATTGCCCTGGTGTTATGTACTCAGAATTTTTTACTCTGCCTTTTGCTATGACCAGGGAGTTTGGAGCCACCGTTATGGGAGCTGTAATCCTTACCAAAGACGCTATGTGGATATCGTCCTGGAGATCTATGTACGTATTGTTGACTTTGATTTTGTGGAGGTCATAGTATATTCGAACTTTGTGTTTGTTAAAAAAATCTCTCCCTAGGATAAGATTTCTAGACATTCCTTTAGTAATGACAAATGGGTGTTCAAAATTTGTTTCGCCTAAGGAAAATTTTAGCCATGCTGTCCCAACTGAATTTAGTCTTTGTCCCGTGACTGAAGCTAGGTGTGTTTTGGACGGTTGAAATCGTACTAAGTGTTGGATCCTCTTGAACAGCTGGAACCTAATAAGGCTGATGGATGCTCCTGTATCTACCAGTGCCCTATATTGTTGGCCCTGTATAGACATGATGCAGGAACTGGGGTCCGGATGTATTTTAGTTCCATCATGCAACATTTCTTCATATTGTATTTTACTGGATGGGCCCACTTGACAATTTCTGTTCTGTGTTGTTTCTTTTGTTTTGGACCAGTTTCTGTGATTGTTGCCCTCACTAACGGTCCTGTTTAGTGAGTGGCGCGGCCGTTTCCCTGACGCATGAGGGGTTGAGGTGCGCCTCTGGTATACTGATTTCTGGTGTAATCACGTGGGGGTGGTGCGGGTTGTTGTGGTTGGTAACCTCCTCTTCTGGGTGGTGCATGATTGTAATTTGCTCTACAGGACTTGTAACCATGTCCGAGCCTACCGCATGTAAAGCATCCGTTTGTATTGACATTATTGACGTCGTTTTGCCTCTGTGTGGGGGGTCTATAATTGCGGGGTCTATCATCACGTATTCGTGGGCGAGTCCATTGCCTCCTGGTATGGTCAACTTCCATAGGCTCATGCTCATCATAGTCCCTATATTCTGGTCGGGGTTCCCTACCTGCTCTTTGTTGGAACCTTCGGTGAAGATTTTCCTCCTGTATTGCTGCTTGGATTGTTTCAGCAATAGTCTTGGTGTCTTTTCTAATAAGATGCCTTCTGATATTTTCCGCTCTAAGGCCATCGGCAAATATCCCCACTAACTGTATTTCTACATCAGGTGTGGTAGGGATTTCTCCGCAAAATGCCTCTTCTGCCATATTGAGGAATCGATCTCCAAAAAGTTGTACCGATTCATCTCTTTCCTGTTTCATGCTTCTAAGGACTGACCAAGCATGCATTTTGTCTATGATTTCCCCATATCTCTGGGTGAGCTCTTTTTTTAGGGACTCGTAGGTTTCTGTGGGGTACTGCTGGGACCTCCTTCTTAAAAAATCAGTCACGTACGAATCAGAACCTAACAGAGCGATTTTCTTTTTTTCTCTTCATCATTTGTTGTTTCTGCTATTGCCGCAAATTTGTCTATGTCGGCCAACCATCTCCTGAATTTCTTCTTATCTCCCTCGAATGGTTGTACTATGGACCTAACTTGGGATAATTTTGCATAATTGCTATTCTTTTCTAAGTTCTCAGTAAGGCGCTGTAGCGCTATCAATGTGGGTTCCTCCATATTTGGATTGACTGGGGGCTGCAACGGTTGTGCATTTACAGGTTGGTTCTGTGGTTGTTGTTGTTGTTGGTCCACACCAAGCTGTTGAAAATTTTCCATTAATTGATCCATCTTCGCTTCTGCTCTTTTTTAGAGGACTGGTCATACGGCACCAAGTTGTATGTGTTTTCCTGCTCAATACCTTTTTTTTTTTTAATGAGGACTGATCACGGGCACCAAGTTGCAATGTGTGGCCGGGCAGGGTAGTGGGGGTTGCTGTTTAACTCGAGAGTATTAGATTTTGATTACTAGCTAGCCTGCTAGAGGTGATGATTTCTCTCTACAGACTTACAGGAATTTACCAGGTTCGGGGACAATCCTCTATGATGTTTTATTTTTAGAGCATATGGTTATTATTTGTGTTGCACCTGCAACGATTAGCTTTGGCATGATCCTTTAATAATTGGTATGATGGCTAACTGCAAACATATGATTCGTCAACAGCATTTGTGTTCAATGAAACAAATGTTTATTCAATTTCCAACAAGAACTGGGTTAAGTCAAATGGTAACCACACCAAATTTGCATAATAGCATGTTGACATTTAATAAACAAGCATAAAAAGTCAATGCATTATTTTAATGATGCAATATTCCTTATTGCATCTCGTAATCTTTTCAAGTTGCTAAAACATGGCGTGGCTCCTCTATCCTTCTAGTGTTCCTTCGTTTATTTGTTAATGTGGTCTAGATTTCACGTTTTTCTTATCTCTTCATTTCAATGAAGAGCCAAACTTTCTCTTATTCATTAGTATTCCTTAGTTTGACTTTCTCTCAGCTTAAGGACCTTCATTCTTGGTAAAAGGTTCAGATATATGCCTGGGTTTACAATTCTTTACCCAGTTTTCGAGCGTAGCTCCGTTTCAGTTATGACTGTGGGCTCTAACAGTTATTGCATTCAGTATTTAGCAATACTTACAGTTTTCATGAATTCACAAACAAATTATTCTACGTTTCGAAATTACACAGTTGCTTTAATTGTGCGAAGTCAATCTCCTCTATAGAATATCACTGAGCAAAGAATTACGTCTTGTCTCCACCGCTCTAAATTCATTACTGACTAAAAAAAATGGCTTCGTCTCTTGTTCATTCCGGGGAAAAAAGGACTCAGCCAATGCTTGGCGTTAAAGCATTGGTGGGAAAATCACGTGAGCCAATGGTTTAATTTAAACATCTGCGCCAAGACTTTTTTTAATCTTCTGTTTCTATAAAAATTTATTTTATATGTTAATATAAGCGAAAGCTTACGGCCTACAAAAATGCGTGGCAAATTTTCGAAGCTAACCTGGTTTAAGAAAACCCCATCTGAAAAGCCAAGGTTTTCAAAGGTATAGTCAAGCTGTATCGGTTCCTAGATGAGATGGTAATGTACTATCTTGGATTCCTATGGGCTACTTATGACTCATATGACTGTCAAATGTCTTCTATCTACACCACAGTTTTTATCTCCTCATTACATAGTCTATTCGTAGGTGGGTATATGGTATTTGAAAGCTGAAGTAGCCCGACACTGAGCTACATCTGAAAAAAAGTCTTTCTTGGGCCTCGTACAGCAGTATGATTGGAAAGAACCCCACCACTGCGGGTCCTCCCCTCGTCAAGATGACACAGTTAATACTGGCAAAAGCTCTGACAAACTTGAGCATCTATTTACTGACTTGGTCACTATAGGTGTTGTATGACACTCAGGGCAGGATATAACCTGAAACATAGTATACAACCTACGTAGTATCGCTCATTGTCTCCTTAGCCAGTCAGGAGGTATAATGAGACAGTTCAAACAAGCTGTGGTTAATCACAAAAGACATAGTAAGTCATGAATAACACAATTTGTTCAAGTTCTGGCACACTAGTTCAGTAATTCACTTGTTACAGTTCTGTCCATGATTTGCTTCTATAAAATCATATAGGCCTTATATTGTGTAATATATCAAATAATACAGAAAATCAATCTGTCATTCCTTCTTCCAGTTTGGATAGTGCTTTCCAGCAAGTATAATATCTTTATAACTCTTTCCACAACCAACTAGCTCAATCCATTCGTTCTACTTATTTATTACACAATTAAACTAAACCTACACACTTCGGGTTTTCCTCCAGAAATAGCACAATGATTCTACACATACCAATATTACTCCAAGCACCCATTGATTATATATATAATTAACATCTCGCTTACCCTCAATCAAAGACAAGCTTTCAATGGTTACACAGAATCTGCTCACACTTCTGCAGATGGCAACGGAGGTGATACAAATGTTGTGCTCTGAGTCTGTAATTTGAATTAGGCGGCGAGTGTCTGTGTCATTCGTTCTCTCACCTTATATAGTGGATTTGCGGATGTACGAGATGACAACTAGACCAAAGTACGTTTGCATGCATCCAAAAATAGGGTAGGCAGGGCAAGGTATGCTTAGATAACAAATCGAAAACAATTCTGGAATCCTTATTTCTGCACCGATTTCCTCCATCTTAGGCTTATTTTACTCATATAAATGAGCTCTATCACTATGTCTATCCATTTTATCCTGTAGTTTATCCGACTATTCACTGGAGCAGCCGAAACAGGGAAAAACACAACATGGTTCATGCTCCACTGTCTTCTATTCATAATAACTTCGGCTCTACAACACATCCAGTCAATCTATTGCTATCTGCCTAAGGCTAATGATCCCTATTATCGAATTGGGTCCTTCTTTAACTAGGAACTCCTTGATTATTTGCACGCTGCCTTCCGAAATATCATCAACATCTACACTTTCGCTTTCCTCAATGTCTAGCGTATCTTGCGACACTATGTGTACCAAGCTGGCGTTTCATTGGTCAGTTACATCCACGGGGTTTGTGCGGTGATAATTTTTAATGATGCCGTGATATGATTCAGACTTCATCACACTAGTAGAGTTGACAGGATATAATGGTAAGCTGGGCAATCCTGTTCCCTGCCTTGCACAGACCTGGGTGTACTACTGTTTCGGCTGTTATTGCCCTGATTACCGAAGAGTTTCTTAACTGCGTGCTGTCTGTCAATCCTGCCGACGACGCCACTTGTGACAGGGGCTAGGGTGGTTGAGGCGAACCTGTGGCGTAGTGGCTACCTCGCACCCAAGACCCATGCGCTAAGAAAATTTAATTCAGGATCGTTTGACAGGAGTTGTAATTATTGGTTGCTTTCAACTCTTTCAGCAACAGACTTTGTGAATAAGGGAACATAAAGCGCTTATGTTGAACACAATCGAATCCCACCGAACAGCCAGACAATGTTTGTGAACAGTGTGTCCAAAGCATAGTCAACTGCAGATTTCAAAAAAGATTCAGCGACTTGTTCTGTCTGCGCGTCTGGCGTGGACATGACACCAAGAGTATACAAAGGCTAAGCCTTGCGCGATTAACATCCGGGCAGTTTAGCGTATCTCCCCATGGATTGGCTGCTAATGACTAATGTTTTATTCTTAGATCCTGACTAACGCTAAAATGGCGGTTAAAACGTTAGGCCGTGGCCTAAAGAAGAGAATGACAATAATGGCGCTGTCACATTAGTGTGGATTTTATAACAATTATCTTTAGGTGCCAGCTTACGAATTACCAATGTCTCTTCTAATTATAAATTCTTATTAAATGCTAGCGTAATTACAGGCAAATCGCCCGAGATGAAATTTCTAGCACTTACTTCTAGTTCTGAAAACACATGTGAATACTTACTGAAGAAAACGGCCCTTCGCTACACTTGGTTGAATAACTCAAACGCTGACTCGAACTGCTGACTAACGTCTTAGCGTAATTCTCTCTAACTATCCATCTGAGTGAGAACTCCATACTAAACTAACTTGTCTGCTGACTACTCCGACTCTACTAAAAACGTCCTTTTCTACTAGTTGCTAAAGTTGTTAATTGTTTAAGCCATCTTTACATTGGCTAGCTAATCTAGCTTATCTCCTAAAGCAGTCTACTATCGGTTTAAAGCTATGGAATGTTCTAAAATTTGTTCTTTCCAGTATCGTTTGGTATCGATATTACAAGTAATTCTGGTAATTGAATAAATGTAAAATGCCACTTTAAAGTGTCATATTTTTCTAGGCCATTTCGCTACTTGTTTCTTATGCTGAAATGATCTAAGGCCTATATTTACTTCCATACCTATAGATCACTTGCGCTCTTAGGGTAAAGTGGTCTACGTGCAAGTTTGTACATGCCTTATACATTGATAGTTAACTTGAGTGTACTAGAATTTGGTTATTGCGTTTTAGTATTAGATTTCATAGTAAACACATGACCTTGACATTTTAAGTTACGTTTAATTTTTCTATCAGAATCGTGTTGCTTATAGTAACTTCGGTTTTTATATCGATGACTATTAATTGATTTTAAATACTGATTTCTATATTTATCTTGGGGAGGCGGTTACCATGTCCCAATTATTCTTTTTGGCTGTCCATGGTTTTTTTAACATTCTTCTGTAAAACCACGCCTCTGTGGCCTCCAATGCCTTCCCTTCTTGTTTACTAATTGTCAAATACCTGAGTATGTTAATAACATTGGATGCATGATGCATCTCATTAGTGAAGTCTAGAATATATACTGAAGCACATTAAAAACGCACCACTATTATATATACTGATGCCGAGAAGCTGGCAAAAAAAAAGTGTGGGAATGGATTTTCCCCGTGTTTGCCATAAGGTAGAGAGCGAATGGCTGCTGGAATGGAAAGTGCAAGATTCAACCCACGGGTGTGTGTACAGACTACATGAAAACGATGAAAGTTACATGTGCAACACGATTCCCAACAGCTATGAGCCTGAAAATGTGTACGCGTTCTGGCAGTATACTCGGTATAAAAAGGCCGTTGAGACAAAACACCCAGTACATGTGCTTGAAATGCCACGACTATCTGAAAACGACCGCCAACGAGCCATTGGTATGTTGGAGACCGGAATGAGCTCGCGGGCCATTGCCAGAAGGATGAATTGCCACCACAGCACTATTGTACGACTCAATGAACGTTACGGAACCACTGGCAGTGCCCGGGATAGACTTCGGAGTGGCCAACCACGAGTTACTATTCCTGCGCAAGATCGTCATATTGTGCTGAGTCACCTAAGGAATCGTACTCTCCTGGCAAGTCAAACAGCAAGAGCAATAGTGGGTAGACATGGGCAAGTCTCTCGAATGACAGTCATACGACGACTCAGAGATACAGGTCTTACTGCAAGACGACCTTATGTTGGGCCAAACTTGACTCACAGACATCGTTAGCAGCGCCTGCAATGGGCAGAGCAACATATCAGATGGACTAGACTGCAGTGGAATGCTGTCCTATTCACAGACGAGAACAGATTCAACATATCCTTTGCAGATGGACGTATGCGGATTTAGCGACGGTGTGAAGAGCGCTTTGCAGATTGCTGTGTCAACCGATTTCGAGGTGGCAGTATTCACATTGGGGGAGGATTCAGTTTTCACCATCGCTTGCCTCTTCACGTCTTCCGTGGAAATGTTAATGCTGTGACATATCGAGATGAGGTTCTGGATGCACTGGTTGCTCCTGCGTTCACAATTTATCCAGACTTGCAGCTTCTCCAGCAAAATAACACACGTGCATTTTTTTGTATTTTTGGTTTTTTCCCTTGCTTGCACAGAATGCAATGAATTTCATAACAATCAAATGTACAAATTAATGACCAGCATGGATTCATAGGAAAATGAATAAAGATTCCAAATATGTAAACTTGTACACACTTATATTTACATTTCACACTCTGTTCCTGGATTATACGGGTGGTGCGTTTTTAATGTGCTTCAATATATATATATATACTACTCGTCAAAAGTCAAGGGCCACCCTATTATTTTCAATTCACTTTTATATAAGCGCATAGAATGATTAAATGAAGGAAGTTTTTAGTAAAAATGGGTGCAATATCTTCCTCTGACAGTCCTCTATGCACGTTAAGCATAAAAACAACTCATCGACAACCATGGTGATCACGTGCAATTTGGTTTGCTGACCATAAATTCACATTTTTAACCTGTTTTTTCAAACTTCCGTACAACCAAACAGGTGAAGTAATCGTGCTGATTGACATTCCACGTGCAATAGCGACTTTTCGTGAACAGAGTTCACTCTTAATTTATTTTACAATCAGCAGACTTAGGGTAGTTTCATCACTTGCAAAAACCATGCCACCGAGAAGAAGTCTTGACACCTTACAAAGAATGAGGGCTATAGCGTGGGTTGAAAGTGGTTTATCTGTCCGTGAGGTTGTTAGACGGCTTGCAGTGTCACACTCTACTATCCAAAGAATTTTGGAGAGATTTCAGGCCACAGGAAGTGGGGAGGATCGCCACCGGCCAGGTCGCCCTAGATGCACCAATAGACATGATGACCGATAACTCTTGTTGTCAGCCCTGCGCCATCGAACAATGACTTGTTCCACTCTAAGATGTCAGCTGAGACAAACTGTAAACGTTAATGTCAGTCAAAGCACCATTCGCAGACGTTTACATGAATTTGGACTGGCTGCTCGATGTCCTGCAGTCAGAATCCCTCTTACTCCTGCTCATCGCAGAGCCCGTGTAGCTTGGTTTCGCGAGCACATCCGATGAACAAGGCAGCAATGGAGTCAAGTTCTCTTCACTGATGAATCTCGCTTCACTGTGACATTCAATGATGGCAGGATTCGAGTTTGGAGACGACCAGGAGAGCGATTTACTGATGACACAATTCGAGAGGTGAATCGTTATGGTAGGGGTTCTGTTATGGTCTGGGGAGGCTTCTACAAACACGGCAGGACCCCACTCTACATCATCCAAGGCAACATGACCGGCCCAAGATACCAGAACGAAATCTTGAGACCAATTGTTCAGCCTGCTCTGGAGGCCATAGGTGGTAATGCCATCCTCCAAGATGATAAAGCTTGACCCCATCGAGCTCGTGTGGTGAATGAGTTTATTCAGCAACATGGGATCATCAGGATGGCGTGGTCAGCTCATTCACCTGACCTTTCTCCGATTGAGCACCTCTGGGATGTCCTTGGTCGAAGATTGCCAACAAATCACCCCCTGCCAATGGATGTTGCACAGCTGACTGCATTGCTGCTTCAGGAATGGCAAGCTGTTCCTCAGGATACTCTTCGGACCCTTGTGGACTCGATGCGTCTACGCTGTCTTGAATGCCTTGCTGCAAACGGTGGTCATACCCGATTTTGAAATGTCTATTTGTTCAATATCTATTGTGTGACTTTTGAAAAGGTGGGGGACACACTTCACAGCTTCATTGCGTTTGAATGTGTGTTTCCATTACTTTACGTGACATGTCAATTTGGTATTCAATAAATGCCGTTTTGACTGATACCAATTACGTTTATATCAGATTTGTTTTATGGTTTCAACCAAGGTTTTTCTAAGTGGCCCTTGACTTTTGACGAGTAGTATATATAATTTGATCATGAGAAATATCTCGTTCAACCTCTGATGGGTTGTAATTAGGGTATACAATGTTTTCAAATCCAAATAAAATGAATATTTGCCGACACGTGAAAGTGGCATCCCATTTCCTGTCCAGTCATTGTAAATAGGGAAAATCAAAATAACATTTTTGTGTGCATGTATAAAAAAAAAACACTAAACAAAGATATATAAAAAAACACTAAACAAAGATACAACAAAAAAGAGATAAAATAAAACAAAGGAAAACACAAAACACTAAACACAATTAATAAACAGAAGGAGGGGTGTAAAGTTCTGGTGTGTTTAGTTGGATATTTAAACCTTCAGTTTTTATTTGGCTTCCTCCTTTGAATTTGGCCATTTTATCCGCTCTTTCTTGTCCAAATATCTTGCACTGTACTTTCATTTTATTGACTTGATAGCTTGATTCTATTAGTGCTTCTGAAAGGCTGTCTAATTCGTTCTGTTTTATGATTCCTTAGGATATCTGCCAATAATAGGGCATCCGCGAGGAACACGATATGGGCGAAAAAATCATGCATGTTTTCCACTATGATTATTGCAGCTGTTTTTTTTTTTCGGTGCTTCTGACTCACAACTTTGATATTAACTTGTTTAGGGACGGAAAAATTCATCGACTTTCTCCGGCCATTCTGACATTTATGTCGCTAATCCGTTTCCTGTTTGCCTAGATCAGAGCTGGTCCGTAGTGCTGAGATCAACTTGGTTTTTTTCCCCCCGTCTGTGTGTGAGTTTGCCCGTGGGTCGAGTATTCAAGCGCCACCTAGCGAATGTCTCCTGCTATCAATGAAAATAAATCAATATCTCGTGAGTACACATACAGAGACCGTTGCTGGCGGGCTGCGATGTCTGAAAACTGTGCCTGTTTATCTGCTTTGCTTTTAACCTCATTCATAAACATCTCAATTCCACGTGACCCGTGGAGTTAGCGGGAATCTCTGAAGAGACAAAGAAATAACAGGGCTACTGCACCATCAGGCGTGTCGTAGAAGGCAACTAATATCGCATCGGGCTGCCAGCCTTATTTTGTAAAACAAATTGTAACAGGAACCACCGCCCCAAGAGCTTCTGGCCGATTTGTACAGGCTTGTGGCCGATTTGTACAGGATTGTGGCCGATTTGTACAGGCTTGTGGCCGATTTGTACAGGCTTGTGGCCGATTTGTACAGGCTTGTGGCCGATTTGTACAGGCTTGTGACAGGACAAGTTGTAGTGATGGTTGTATGTTTGTGAATGCTTAGTGTAGGCTTCTTGCAGGACCAGTTGTTATGGTGGTTCTATACTCCATAAGGAAAGCAAGACAATGAAAATGATGATAGTTGTTGATATTCTTGATTACATGTATGATTGTGTGTGTGTGTGTATGATTGTGTGTGTGTATGATTGTGTGTGTATGATTGTGTGTGAATGATTGCGCGAGTAGGATAGTGTGTGTGCGATTGTGTGTGTGTGTATGATTGTGTATGTGCGATTGTGTGTGTATGATTGTGTGGATATGACTGTGTGTGTACGATTTATGTGTATGCTTGTGTGTATATAATTACATGTGTATGATTGTGTATGTGCGATTGTGTGTTTATGATTATGTGTACGATTGTGTGTGTATGATTGTATGCGTGTGATTGTGTGTATGATTGTGTGTGTACAACTGTGTGTGTATGATTGTGTATGATTGTGTGTGTACGATTGTGTGTGTGTACGACTGTTGTCATTAAGTAATTGATCCGTAGTTCTAGCATATATTTTGTAGGTGGCAAGGGAATATACCAAACATTTGGATTGTTCCAAATAGAAAAGAGGGGTATCTAATGAGATGATAGTGCAATGGGCAGGCAGCCTCATTATGTAAATCAAATTTCCACAGGAACTACCACTGCAAGAACATGTGAATGATTAGTGCACACGGCTCCTAGAAGGTGACCAGTTGTAGTGGTGGTTCTATGATCCATAAGAAGTACAAAGAAAAAAAAATGAATGAATGATTGAAAATTCGCCGGACAGTGGAGGCAACATTAACCACAACATCAGATAATATCAGAAATTATCCCATCAGTACAGTGGAGGCAACATTAACCACAACATCAGATAATATCAGAAATAATCATATCAGTAATTCGCCCAAAACGTAGAGTTTTCCCTACTCACGACCTCACTATTATCAGCAATAGTAACACATACTGGTAAGTATTTTAAAGTTGAGAGAGAACAACACAACAGGTTTGTCTAACGAGAGCAAAAATGAGCAGATGTGATCAAGGAAAACAAAAGAAGGAGCAATTTCGAACCGTCAAAGGCTTAAGGTTTATTTATTTATAAGACAATTTATTTATAAGACAATTTATTTATAAGACAATTTATTTATAAGACAATTTATTTATGATTATTTTAAGGCATAAATGTACTTCTTCTTTTCTTCTTATACACTTCCAGCTGGCGTAGGTAATCACGTCTCTTTACAACTTCCCGTAACCTGTACTGCTGTTCTCTTTTGTTCATGCCACGATGTTAATTAAACTGTCAAGAGTCTTCTCTTGAAAAGGCATTTGATGTGTAGACAGAGAATCACTTTGGAAATTGATGAGACATTATAGAGATCACATGAAGATCATTAACTTAATAAAGAAGACATATGAAGACATGACATGCAGATATCTTCATGAAGGACAACTTACAGAACCGTTTAGGATAAGAAATGGAGTGAGACAGGGATGCCTCTTGTCTCCATTTCCTTTCTTACTAGCAATAGATTGGGTTATGAAAACATCAAAATCACACAACAGACATGGATTCAACTGGAATCTGACTAAACAGCTTGATGGTCTAGATTTTACAGGTGACGTGGCTCTTCTGTCCCATAGCCAAAATCAGATGCAAGACAAAATAAAAATACTCGAGGAGAGGTCACAACAAATGGGTCCGAAAATACTCCTAGAAAAGACAAAGATAATGAGAATAAATGCAAGAAATTATAACAAGGTTGAACTTGAAGAAACACCACTAAAGGATGTAGAATCGTACACATATTTTGCCAGCAACATAGACAAAGTTGGTGGGACAGACAATGATATAAAAATAAGAATACAAAAAGCAAGAGGAGCTTTCATTGCATTGGGAAACATATGGAGAACAAGAGAAACCAAGTCCAACACGAAAATAAGAATCTTCAACTCAAATGTCAAGTCAGTCCTATTGTATGGCTCTGAGACTTGGAGAGCAACAAAAACAACAAGAAGAAAGTTGTAGACATTCATAAACAGGTGCTTGCGTAGAATAAAAGGATTGAAATGGTATGACAAAGTCACAAATGTGGAACTGATGACAAGGACCAGACGGGTGCCGGTGGAGTGAGAAGAAGACGCTGACGATGGATAGGACACACATTGAGGAAACCTGTTTGTGGTGAAGTGGGATGTTATAAATATTTATAGGGGACTTAGTGTACTGACTGAGATCAGCTGTGAAGGTATCTATATCTAATAAGAGTAGTGTATTATAGATAACCTTACTTGCTGCCACATATATATATATATCTCAGTCAGAATTATTCTGGAATAGTGTGATGACTACGTTGTATGTCTAGGGTATGTGTATGATGAAGTGTAAGTCATAACAACAACAGACAGATAAACAATTTAATTTATTCCACCACACTTGACAACACTGTGACACTCACATACATAAAACACTCTACAAGGATATCTTAAAGGAGTCACTGATAACTTTTCAAATAACAATATGTATTCATTGCTGTCATGAATGAATATGTGTCCTGATTCAAATACAAAGGGAACCAGGAATCACAATCAATTTTAATTACAAGTTATATGTACAGAATTTATCAATATGAATATTGTAGTGACATATATTATTAAAAAGTATCCTATGTGTGTCAGTTGTGTAGTAGTAATATGAGGTAATACTGGTTTTGTTTTGTTCAAGCTCTGTTGGTATTTGTCATCATGACTTCAATAGTTTGTCTTTATTGGAACTAGTATTGGAGATGTTCTCAGTTCCTGATATTAAAACAATTTACTTCCCCTCTTAAGTTTATGTTACAATGTTATTTTAAGATGGGGTACATAATTTTGAGCTCAGCTGGCCACATCAGCTTATCTTGCGTGATGGCGGCAGGAAAAGACTCCTCTGCTCGATTTCTCCCCTGTGCTCTGGAGACACCTCACTGATAGCTAAATGGACCAAGGAGTATGCTGTCCGACTCTGGATTCAGCAAAGCTCTGACCAGGTGCTGCTCAATACCATCAAGACCACGGTCCCTGAAAACAAGAAGGATGTACCTTCTACTTCATAACTAATTGATACTCTAGTTCTACACTGAGCACAATACATCACAAACATTGAGTTCAGAGCGTTAGGCCAACTGTCAGCTTCATCTGAAATACTTTATACCAGTATTAACCTCCTTAATGGTTACCACGCCTCTGCAATTCCAGCATTATTTCTTTCTAGTCAATCATCTAGGTGTCAGTGTACTGTTTGGCCATTCCATGCCGTTTTACTTTCCTCCGACACCTTCTGTTCAGGCTGGAGCATTATAGGCTTTACATCATGTTTGCTACTGAACTACACATATATACAGGCATAAATTAACAATTCACATTCAATTTTCATTAAAAGATACTGAATGTTTCAAACCTACCACAATTCATGGAAATACACAGATACGTTGACTAGCAATGAATTCTGGCACAAATACTGGCACAAATTCCCATCTGCTTATGTTCCAGGCTTTTATTTAGCAAAAATATGAGCTGGCTTCAACGCACTGTTGCTTTATCAAGCTTATTTGAACTAGTGGTCTCGAACTAACGCTCCTAAGTGATTATATCAGCGAGTCTGGCCAATGGAGCCACGTTTCGACAAGTGTTTGAAAAAATTTTACCTTCCTACGTCTCCCCTAACAACCAAAGATAGTATTTATAGTCCGACCAATCGTGTTTAGTCTTATATTTGTTGCGCTCCAATCAATTTGGAGTTTACATGGTAGGCTATTTCCGTACGTAAGGTTTTTTCAAACACGTTATAAAAAAATTTTATGAGCAGAAATGATTTCATGCTGTCAGGCATCCCCACTATTTTATTTTGGTTATAACTTGTTAATTCCTAGACTATTTGCGTAACGTTTTACATATTCTTTGTCAGCAAGCCCTAAGGAACCCAAATATACAAATTTAAAAGAGCTAAGTGGCTGCGTTCAAAATATGCAATTTCTTCTACCTCCTGTTTCGAAGATGTGCTGTCTGGGTACTGTAATGTTTTCAAACGTAAACCCATCTAATGTTATCTTTTCTAATAAGCGTTTTTCGTGATTTTAAAACCTAACTCTGGGAAGGTTAGTGTTTTTATCACTGTCCGTCCGAAAAAGTTAGTGCATGTGGCCTTACACGCGTGATAGTAGTAATTGTGTATCGCGTTACGCTTGTTGGGGTGGCATTAATAGCGAGACGCGTGTTTAATTTTGCATGCGTTCGGCTTTCTGCCTCTCCCTTCTCTCTATCCTGCTTTATCTGTCTTTTAGTTACGCTGTGTATAAAATGGAATAATGAAATATTAAAATTAGGTCATTGTTCAGCTTGCGTATCTCAAATGTTTTTCCAAGAAATACAGCACACGTTTCATTGAAGAAAGCGGGTAATAATATAGTAGGCTTTTACTATCAACGTGAAAGCGTTACAATTTGCAGACGGAGCATAAAACAAAAGGGGATTTCGAGTACAGTCATTGTGACAGCACTGTTATTTTACCATTGCTCTTTTCTTTATTAAATGTATTTATTAGGCTTTATATTTACCTGATAATTTATATATGTGGATTAGAATATTCCACGACATCTCCCCTCTTAAAACAGACATTATATGTCAGTCCTTTATTCTATATACACATAGAGAAATTTATTATTATTTCTGGGGTTTACGGTGATTCTCATCACACGGATGGCGGCTTAAAAAATCCGCTCCCAAATTTGTTTTTCCAGATATATATACTCAATGCTAAAATTATATGGAGCCAAAAGTAAAGACCATCGGAGTAACCTGGAGTTCTCATGCCTAGCCTGTGCTAGAAACGATAAAGGTTTGTGGTCTGTTTGCAACTTAAAGGCCTTCCCATACAGATAAATATTGAATTTTTTTATTGCCCATATTACTGCAAGACATTCTTTTTCGCTAGTTGAGTAATTGATTTCAGCTTTATTCAATTTTCTGCTAGCATATGCCACTGGGCTTAATTCCCCATCCAATGCATCTGATTTCTGTAGTAGAGTTGCACCTAACCCAATATTACTTGCATCCGTCCTTACTATGAATTCTTGACTTAGGTCAGGTAATTTCAAAATGGGTTTACTTGTGAGCTTTTCCTTCAATTCTTGGTAAGTCATTTCACATTGTGGTGTCCATGTAATGCGATCTGGATGTCCTTTACGTGTCAAATCAGTTAACGGTGCACATATGGAATTAAAGTTTTTGATATACTTCTGGTAGAAACCACATAATGAGACAAAGGATCTCACGTCCTTCTTGGTTTGTGGTCTCGGGGCTTTCTGTAGTTTCTCTAAATTCTTTGGGTCAGGGGTCATGTTTCCCTGATAAACTGTGTGTCCCAAAAATTCCAATTCTTTACATCCAACGCAACATTTGGTTGGTCGGGCTGTTAAATTTGCCTCCCTAAGTCGATTAAACAGCATGTTCAGAGAGTCAATGTGTTCCTCAAAGGTTTCTGTTGCTATCAGGATATCATCCATGAAATTTGTTATACATGGATTATTCAGAGGGTCCAATAATTTTCTCATCATTCTAGAGAAGACACTAGGCGCATTCTTCAATCCAAATGGCAATCTATTAAACTCATAGTGTCCTTCTGAGGTACTAAAAGCTAGGTATGGTCTAACCTCAGGCTTTACTGGAATCTGATAGTATCCTTTACTCAGATCCACTTTTGAGAAATATTTAGCTTTATTTAGTCTGGCAAACAGCTGATTTGTATCCGGCAATGGATCCACCTGTCCTTCTGTAATAGCATTCAGTCTCCTGTAATCTATACAGAGTCTATGTTCTCCAGAGGGCTTCCTTAAGAGTACAACACCGGAACTATATGAGGATTCACTGTGTGAAATAATTCCCTCCTTCAATAGATAGTCTATCTCTTCCTTCAAAGCTTTCTCCTTAGCAAACGGAATCGAATATGGTTTCATACAGACAGGTGTGGGGTCTATCAGTTTCATATCATATTCCAATAGGTTTGTATGCCCTGGTCGGTCTGTTAACACCTCTGCATGATTATTTAGAACCTGTTGCACTCTCTCTTTCTGAGTTTTCGTTAAATGTGTACTGATTTTCACCTGTGCTGCTGTCTCACAGGGGTGTAATGGATATTCAAATGATGAAAGTGGTTCCTTTTTCATCTCCATGGCGATGGACAAGGTCAACAAGTGTGTCTCTTCCTGATGTTCTCTTTCCAAATATTTCTTCAGGAGATTCACATGATAGATTTTTTCTTTCCCCTTCTTATCCATCTTATAATTTGTTCTAGACACCTTCTCTAGAACTGTATATGGACCCTGCCATCCAATTTGTAACTTATTCTGACTCCCGGGCAAAAGAAGCAGTACTTTCTCTCCCACAGCCAAATTTCTGTCTTTCGCTTTCCTGTTATAATAGGCAGCATGTTTCTTCCTGGCTTGTTTCAAATTTTCATTGGCAAGTTTCCAGCCAGTTTTTAAACGAGTGGTCAGCTCATTCACATATTGGTATGAAGATGTAATGTTTTCCTCTGCCTTTTCATCAGTCCACGTTCTTAACAAAGCTTCGAGTGGACCTTTTATTGGCCTTCCAAACAATAATGTTGCCGGGGCCATACCGGTTGAACTATGGGGTACCTCCCGATAAGCAAAGAGGGCGGCGTGCAGGTACTGGTCCCATGTATCTGGTTTTTCGTGTGCCAACTTTCTCAGGATCGACATCAATGTGCCGTTAAATCTTTCCACTTGGCCGTTCCCTTGGGGATGATACACACTACAATGGAAGTGTTTGGCCTGGAAGATCCTGAAAACTTCTTCAGTTAGTTTCCCCTTGAACTGAGAGCCATTATCAGTCAAGATTTGATTGGGAAAGCCTAACCTTGTGAAAATTGTGAGCAATGCCTCTGCCACATGTTTAGAATCAATCGATGACAGGGCTACAGCCTCTCCCCACATAGAACAAGTGTCCACCAGAGTCAGAATGTAGCTGTTCCTTCTCTTGGTTCGGGTGAGAGGTCCCACAAGATCCACGGCAACTCTCTCAAAGGGTGTTCCCACTATGGGCATTTCCCCCAAAGTTGCTGGTGCAGTCCAATGTTTAGGTGCTACTCGTTGGCACTCTGGACAGGATTTTACATATCGTTTGATATCTTCAGTTATTCCTGGCCAGAAATAGTGACAAGCTATTCGCTGTCCTGTTGCGCCTATTCCCATATGACCACTGAAGGGAATCGCATGCCCTAGTTCCAACACTTTAGTCCTATATGAAGTGGGAAGGACCAGCTGTCCGTGACCATTGGATTCAGATCCAGCCTTCCTATATATCAGTTTGTTCTTCATATAAAACTCTCCCTTGCCTGGAGGTGTATGAGATTTGGGCAACTTCTTGAAACATGGCTTGAGTGTTTTGTCCTCAGCCTGTGCCTTCCTCATCTCATCTGGGTGAGTATTTATGGGATTATCCTCCTTTTTTGACTGTGATCTGGTCTGCACTGTTGCCAATATCACAGGTCTCTTGGGATTCCCCAAGAAGACATATCTACACCCCAATATTAGAGGGTAGATTGGCTCATTTATCACTGCTGCTTTTATGATTCCTTCCACATATCGCGTTTTCACTTTTATTCGGGCGACGGGAAGTATCATGGTAGCTACATCCTTGGTTGCAGTTTGAATCTCCACTGTTTCTGTGGTGTATTGATCGGCCTGCACCAGGTGAGAACTCACAACGGAATCGTAATCTAAACCGGTATCATATAAACACCTTATAGTGACACCATTACAGATGACATCTTCACACACTGGGGGGTGGTATGGTTCCTGTAGTTCTTCAGGTTTGACCTTCTTTTCCTTTTTCCCCGATGTCATAGCAGCACAATGAGGAGGTTTCCTTCTACAATGGTCAGTGTCATGATTGTTCATCTTACAATTTTTACACCACCTTTTTCCTTGGTTGAAAGATTTTCTTTCATCATATTTCCTTTCATCGAATTGTGGGAATTTATTTTTATTTTCATACCGTGGCCTATCAAATTGGTGCTTACCTTTGTTTTGATCCTTAGGATCAAATTTATTAAAGTTCTGTGGTGCCCTAAAGTTATCCACTTGTTTCTTTTTATTACCTGTTACCTCTGCTTGAGCCGCTTGATACCTTTCAGCAACATTTAGCAACTCACCCAGCCTCTCTGCACCTTGTTCCATGAGAAACTTTCTCAGGTCTGGAGCCATGGACTCTCTTAATTGCTCTATAAGGACCATTTCCTTAAGATCTTGGGTTTTCCCCAGAGAAGTCCATTTCTCCAAGTATGTCTCTATTCGTGCAGAAAACTGGTGATAGGTTTCACCTGACAGTAGTTTAGCATTCCTAAATTTTTTCCTATAAAATTCTGCATTCTTTTCATACCTTAACAAAAGAGCCTGCTTCAGCATGTCATAATTTTCCTGATCACCTCTGCTCATTTTTGCAAAAACTTCATAAGCTGCCCCACGAAGTCCCTGAGATAACTTTAAGCTCCACCTTTCTCTCTCTAACCCATAAGTGGTAGCTAATAGTTCATACCTATTTAGGTAGCTCTCTATATCATCGTCTTTCTCAACAAAATGATCTAAATGAAAATTCATAGCTGAGGTTGAGGCTCCCTGGCTAGCGGTGGCATCAGAGGCAAAGGGACTGGCACCATTTTCAGGAGCATGGCCTTGAAACTCAAACTCCCTTAGTCGTAACTCATGTTCCCTTTGTAATCTCTTCTCCTCCTTTTCTGCTTCCCTCTCTGCAGTCAATCTTCTTTCTTCTGCAGCTAATTTCTTCTCTTCTCTTTCTGCAGCTAATTTCTTCTCTTCTCTTTCTGCAGCTAATTTCTTCTCTTCTCTTTCTGCAGCCTGTCCTTCTTTCCTCAGCTTCTGCAACCTCTTAGTCTCAGCCTCAGCCTCAAATTGTAACTTCTTAATTTCCCTTTCAGCCTCTAACTTTCTTTCGGCTTCAAACCTTCTTTCTTCGCGTTCAATAAATTTGTCACATTCCGTAGTGACATAGGCAACCATAACTTGCCCATCTAATCCTAACTCTTTTGCAGTCTGAACAGCAGCAGATCGAAATTTGGCCAGGTCCGCCATTGTCTATCAGGTAAATTTATACAATGTCTAACCAACAATTCAATCTCTAAATATATATCTAATGGACAACACAGGCACCGTGAGCTCAACCTTATTTAATTCCACCCAAGGATACCTTTTAATTCTTATATTCCCTGAAGTGAATTACCCCCACTATTTTTAATAGGTAAAGATTCAAAATCCCAAGAGCGAGCCCCCAATATATGTGGTGAAGTGGGATGTTATAAATATTTATAGGGGACTTAGTGTACTGACTGAGATCAGCTGTGAAGGTATCTATATCTAATAAGAGTAGTGTATTATAGATAACCTTACTTGCTGCCACATATATATATATCTCAGTCAGAATTATTCTGGAATAGTGTGATGACTACGTTGTATGTCTAGGGTTTGTGTATGATGAAGTGTAAGTCATAACAACAACAGACAGATAAACAATTTAATTTATTCCACCACACTTGACAACACTGTGACACTCACATACATAAAACACTCTACAAGGATATCTTAAAGGAGTCACTGATAACTTTTCAAATAACAATATGTATTCATTGCTGTCATGAATGAATATGTGTCCTGATTCAAATACAAAGGGAACCAGGAATCACAATCAATTTTAATTACAAGTTATATGTACAGAATTTATCAATATGAATATTGTAGTGACATATATTATTAAAAGTATCCTATGTGTGTCAGTTGTGTAGTAGTAATATGAGGTAATACTGGTTTTGTTTTGTTCAAGCTCTGTTGGTATTTGTCATCATGACTTCAATAGTTTGTCTTTATTGGAACTAGTATTGGAGATGTTCTCAGTTCCTGATATTAAAACAATTTACTTCCCCTCTTAAGTTTATGTTACAATGTTATTTTAAGATGGGGGTACATAATTTTGAGCTCAGCTGGCCACATCAGCTTATCTTGCGTGATGGCGGCAGGAAAAGACTCCTCTGCTCGATTTCTCCCCTGTGCTCTGGAGACACCTCACTGATAGCTAAATGGACCAAGGAGTATGCTGTCCGACTCTGGATTCAGCAAAGCTCTGACCAGGTGCTGCTCAATACCATCAAGACCACGGTCCCTGAAAACAAGAAGGATGTACCTTCTACTTCATAACTAATTGATACTCTAGTTCTACACTGAGCACAATACATCACAAACATTGAGTTCAGAGCGTTAGGCCAACTGTCAGCTTCATCTGAAATACTTTATACCAGTATTAACCTCCTTAATGGTTACTACGCCTCTGCAATTCCAGCATTATTTCTTTCTAGTCAATCATCTAGGTGTCAGTGTACTGTTTGGCCATTCCATGCCGTTTTACTTTCCTCCGACACCTTCTGTTCAGGCTGGAGCATTATAGGCTTTACATCATGTTTGCTACTGAACTACACATATATACAGGCATAAATTAACAATTCACATTCAATTTTCATTAAAAGATACTGAATGTTTCAAACCTACCACAATTCATGGAAATACACAGATACGTTGACTAGCAATGAATTCTGGCACAAATACTGGCACAAATTCCCATCTGCTTATGTTCCAGGCTTTTATTTAGCAAAAATATGAGCTGGCTTCAACGCACTGTTGCTTTATCAAGCTTATTTGAACTAGTGGTCTCGAACTAACGCTCCTAAGTGATTATATCAGCGAGTCTGGCCAATGGAGCCACGTTTCGACAAGTGTTTGAAAAAATTTTACCTTCCTACGTCTCCCCTAACAACCAAAGATAGTATTTATAGTCCGACCAATCGTGTTTAGTCTTATATTTGTTGCGCTCCAATCAATTTGGAGTTTACATGGTAGGCTATTTCCGTACGTAAGGTTTTTTTCAAACACGTTATAAAAAAATTTTATGAGCAGAAATGATTTCATGCTGTCAGGCATCCCCACTATTTTATTTTGGTTATAACTTGTTAATTCCTAGACTATTTGCGTAACGTTTTACATATTCTTTGTCAGCAAGCCCTAAGGAACCCAAATATACAAATTTAAAAGAGCTAAGTGGCTGCGTTCAAAATATGCAATTTCTTCTACCTCCTGTTTCAAAGATGTGCTGTCTGGGTACTGTAATGTTTTCAAACGTAAACCCATCTAATGTTATCTTTTCTAATAAGCGTTTTTCGTGATTTTAAAACCTAACTCTGGGAAGGTTAGTGTTTTTATCACTGTCCGTCCGAAAAAGTTAGTGCATGTGGCCTTACACGCGTGATAGTAGTAATTGTGTATCGCGTTACGCTTGTTGGGGTGGCATTAATAGCGAGACGCGTGTTTAATTTTGCATGCGTTCGGCTTTCTGCCTCTCCCTTCTCTCTATCCTGCTTTATCTGTCTTTTAGTTACGCTGTGTATAAAATGGAATAATGAAATATTAAAATTAGGTCATTGTTCAGCTTGCGTATCTCAAATGTTTTTCCAAGAAATACAGCACACGTTTCATTGAAGAAAGCGGGTAATAATATAGTAGGCTTTTACTATCAACGTGAAAGCGTTACAATTTGCAGACGGAGCATAAAACAAAAGGGGATTTCGAGTACAGTCATTGTGACAGCACTGTTATTTTACCATTGCTCTTTTCTTTATTAAATGTATTTATTAGGCTTTATATTTACCTGATAATTTATATATGTGGATTAGAATATTCCACGACACTGTTGATAGCATTACAAGGCAGTCCTTGTTCTGGAACCCACAGGGAAAGAGAGGCAGAGGTAGACCAAAAAGCACATGGAGAAGAGAGCTGGATACAGAGGTGAAAAGGATGAGGAAAACATGGAAAGAACTTAATATGTGCATTTATGTAATCAAATGTAACCACACATGTGAAGAGCAATAATAAAGCAAGGAATGTAGAAAAACCGAAAAATATAAAGACAATTAATTTAACAATCAACGAAAATCAAAAGCAGAAAATGGAATAACAAAACAAGAAGTCCCTGACATGACAATCTCGGCACAAGATAGGTCAAGAATGGCGTCAGGAATCACAATTCGCCATTGTATTCACCTCTTCAAAACACACACACACACACACACAATACCGTATCGACTCTTGACAATTAGCTAGCAGTATTTTTCAAGGCTGACGTCATACTAGCCGGGAAAGGTAACTGGGATGATAGGATTACGAAATACTGTAAAACTCGATTATTCAACATCACAAGCCATACATACAAGAACCAGATTGAAGGGGCAGAGGCATAATAAACCAGATTGGACGTTTTGCACCTGTGAACGAAATTATACCAACCGGAATAAACACCAAACGAACAACACAAGAGGCCATCTTAGTAAACCACAGTCAAGCTAGAAATACCCTAAACAAACATCACACAATATAAACTAACTCGTTCCATTGTCGGGGGGTGACTAAACGGAAGGAAAAGGTGGCCGGTTGGACCACCACTTAAGTGAAGTGTAGAAAAGGTAGGATGGACAATATCACTGAGTGTGATTTTTGAGTGACCTACGACAGCCAAGAGAAAAGGTTACTAAGTGACCTCAATCTTGGTTTGACAGAACCACATAAGGGCTACATAGAATGAGATCGTAGAACAAATCTCCTACCATTGCAGTGCGTACTGTCCCACGTAGATACAGAGATTGAACCAAAGCTACCGAATGACGTGTGGGTGCATCTCCCTGTAAAATACCGCACAAGTCACCTGTTTCTGTCGTCCACTGGCTAGACTGCGCTAGGCGCTCTGAGACGATATCCGGGTATCTAAGACCTGTGTCAAATAAGCACCCTGGGAGTTCATTAATTTCTATTACCCTGCAGTTTGTAAGCTAGGCCTCTGAAGATCAGTGTTCCGTACCTTGTCTACTCGTTATCCTTAAACGTACTATTCGCTCGACAATGGTACTTTTCCGTCAGTCCTTAGTTCAATGCGAATTCTGGAGGCATTTCCGACAACGTTTAAGTTCGCGTCCTGGGACATGTGAGGGGTCGTTTCTTGGGTTTTCACGTGAGTGATTGTTGTAGGTAGGTCGGGGCTTATTTTTATTATGAGTTTTGGTTCTCTAGGGATCGATCCTGACTTGATTTGATGAGAATCTGGTGTCAAAGCGAGGTGGCAAATCCGGTGGCTTGCGCTTTTGGCCTTGCGTTTCAGCTATGGCACCCTGATATCTCTCAACAAGTGCGAAGGTTTGACTAAGTTGTTCAGCGTCATGATCTTCTAGGAACCAACACATTTCTGGAGCTAATGTTGCCTTAATTTGCTCTGTATGGTAGTTCAAAAATTCCTTCATACGCTTTAGGGAGTCCTGCAAGCTCCCGCCATTTTATTAAATAACCTTCCAACCTAGAGAAGAATAGGAGGTATTCCTCTTCACTTTCCTTGCGATTTTCTCTGAAAAGTTGCTGATATCTTCGATGGGTCATCTCAAATCTAAGCAGCAATATTTGCTTTAAAGCCTCGTAATCGTCCCGGTCCTATGTTGGTATTTTCTGGTATACCTTATACATAGGGCGTTTTAACACTTGAGAAAATCGCACGTTCCATCTATAACGGCCTAATCCGTATAGATTTGTCATCGTCACATACACACGTATAATAAAAAGATTACATTTGTATTCAGACCAGACGATGATGACAAAATATAATTTCATAAGCAAACACTCGACAACTGGTGTTATAAATTACGGAAAATAACAAATATCTCTCTCACGCTTCCTTCTTTGCCATCTGTTTCAGATCCTTGGTGACCACCTGTAGTTGTTTGGCATGAAGGAGACAATGTTCCAAGTGACATGGTGAACATCGTGAAGTGTCTACATTGTCTGAACTACGTCATGATCCCTGGACAGTATACCCAACACCCCAACCTGAACTGAAAATATGATATGGATAGCAGGTCATCCACTGGAGCCCCAGGGGTAAGAGTTAGTTAGTCTGTGGAAATATTTGCATGATTTTAAATAAATGTTTTGTCCAGAGTAGAAGAACTTGCAGGATATGGCGGGATGACAAGTATGGAAGTGACGGAATTACCAAATATAAATAGAACCAGAAGTGGGACATTAGGCAAAAATTGGATGCAGTACCTTGCAGAAGTCATGTATTAACATCACAAGGCAGTCCCTGTCGAGGAAACCACGGATAAAGGAAATATAGAAGACCTCAGGTCACTCATAATAGATTATTAGAAGCAGAAATAGGAAAGACACAAGACATCACAAATATGAGAATACTGGTCACGGCAGGACACAAGACATCACAAATGTGAGAATACTGGTCACGGCAGGACACAAGACATCACAAATATGAGAATACTGGTCACGACAGGACACAAGACATCACAAATATGAGAATACTGGTCACGGCAGGACACAAGACATCACAAATATGAGAATACTGGTCACGGCAGGATTGTTTACTGAGATTTGATCGGGGCCTATACTCCAAAGGGAGATGTAGAGTGAAGAAGGAATAGAATAATAAATACATGAGTGAATTAATAAATTAATGAAATATGCATGGCAGGAAGACAGTGAATAATACATATGTGAGTAAACGAATACATAAGTAAGTGAAAAGTGAATGTAAAAATGACTGGATAATTACATTTATAGATAACTGCATCACCAGCACAGCCTATTAGGTGAAGTTCTTTCAAAATTGGAATGTTGAGTTTATCGCTCTTTCTCTGTTAAGAGTACCGTTACTAAAAATGTTGTAGTCGAAAATATTTTAAATAATTATATATGTTTAAACACGTAGGTATCCGGTAATATGCAGCCAGTCCTAAACGTTTCTATATAACAACGACTAAAATAATTGTAAATGAGGTCCATAGAAGACATAGCAGGAATATCAGGAGGTGAAAATAATAAAAACAATGCGAGATACGTTAATAATACAGTCTTAATATCAAAAAGTGAAAAAAGGTTACAGAAAATGATTGACGCAATAGTGACATTAATTAAAAATAATACCCTTAACCCAAATGGAAAATAAATAAACAAAAGACAGAAGTGATGGTAATCTAGAAGAATACGACTTATCCAGAATGCACGATCAAAGTAAACGGAAAAGCTTTCAAACAAATTGATAGATTCAAATACGTAGACGCGTTAATAACACTGGATGTAAGATGCATCCAAGAAGTGATGAGTAGAATAGCCCAGGCTAAAACAGTGTTCCATAAGGTCGTACGAAAGGTTAATTGTGTTATTTTGCCCGTCTGAGTATATAGAGTGGATGTCGACAGATACGCGAGAATGTATAGAAATAGATCTTGTTTCACAGGTGGTAGAATGTGAGAAAAAAGATCTGTCTCTGGAGTGATTAGGTAATTTCTTCCAGCCTATCCGTACGACTGTACTTGTAGTGCAAGACAGCTTTTATCTCCCTATCAAGAATAGATAAGTTAATCTACACACACACAGCTATGTGACACAAGACACACAAACGTGAAAAACTAAGGATAAATGGGAATGGGTCTGACCAACACCCAAAGGTAAGTTTCTTTTGTAGTTTATTATCATTAAACTCGACAATATCAAAATATCTAAAGGAAAAAAGATCAAAGAGTCATTTACATGCATATGAAATAAAGCAGAAAAAAAACCTGCACCCTCCCCAAATGGAGAAAAAGAACCCTGCAATTATTTACCCAAAGGTTGAAGGTTATCACTCTGTTACAGAATGAACAGTAGGGGTACTCTATGAGACTGATAAAGGACTTTTTTTTATCGCGCTGTTCTTGTTATTGGTCAATGATTATGTTGTCTTAGCTCGGTTAGCATACTTGGTTGACCATTGTTCTGGGTTCCTTATTGGTTTCATTTATAAGTAATGATAATAGTATTTTCCATACAAAATAGTACATCGTGCTTGAATGAGTAATCAATAAAAGGCGTAGCAACGAAACCAACTTTAACTTGATTGATTTTCTTGATAAGTCCTGATTTGTTTTGAGTCCAACATGGATACACTTTTATTAACGAAATATACACGAAGACATCCATAATAATCAGTTCATAAATAACACATAGTATTGCATTCCAATTCAATAAGTTACCGCCAGAGTCCAGCTATTTGAATGTCGTCAGAACCTCATGGGACTATATACGCGCACTGTCGCTAAACAGACAGTCGGAAATGAGAACCATTTGGTTTGCGAACATAGATCATAAAATGATCAATAATCCTTCCTTCCATAGTTATCCAATAACCATAAACAATTCCGTACCTTCATTATAATAGTAAGGACTGACCCTCTGTCCTTCTTTTCAATATACATTTTTGGCATCATAATAAGCCTAGCGCTGGAAGGAAATAAACCACGTCTTTACGGATTGACGGTCAGAATAATAAGGGTCAAGTACATTAGTCACCAAGCGTGACCATATCAACGCTACCACGTCACAATCGAACCATGCGATTTGCGTTCACCAAAAAACCATGAAGCATAAAAAACATTCTCTATTAAAAACCTATCAACATCAAAATGCGCACTGCCAAATATAGCAGACGACATCGTTAAACATGTCGTAACAATTCCCTGCCCGACGGAGGAAAAAAAATCTATTCGATAGATTTTTTTGAATTATCGTGAGTAATAATAAAAAATTTAATAAAAATCAACACACGGCCCACGATGTTCTGTGTAGAACAGTGTCGTACGTCGTGTCGTGATAATATCAGTCATATAATAAATGAAACTTGTATTAAGTAACTAAAGATAATGTCAACTGTCAGTAAATGATTAACTAAAAGTGTGTCTTCACCAATAAAGAAGGTGTTATGTACTAAAAATTATCCTAACTAATTAAAATTTAACTAATTAATCAGTATAATAGTTGTAGGAAATAATTATAATTAAAATTTGATTACCTAAACTAAAATATTGTGTCGTTGTGGAGAAAATAAAGAAAAGTAAAGTAAAGTAGAGTAAAGTAGAGTAAGGAAAAGAGTAAAAGATAAATTTAACTAGTGAGAACTTAATGACTTAATAAAACATATGTATAGATTAACTAATACCTAATTACCTAACTATCAACTAACCAAATAATAATACATACATTATTCCGTAAACACATTTGTCAACTTCATATAGTAATTATCTCATTTATATATATATATATATATATATATATATATATATATATATATATATATATATATATATATATATATATATATATATATATATATATATATATATATATATATATATATATATATATATATATATATATATATATATATATATATATTTACTTAAATTATTCAATAGTGTGAGATTATTTTATTTTCTCTTTTCTTTCTTTTATATATTTCATCTTTTTCTCACATTTTATTCCTTTATTTTATTAATTAAATCAATAAGTAGTGAAACTAATAATGTCAGTTCTGAGGATCCAAACGTAGTTATTCCTTGGTGTGTGTTACGTTGGGATAAAGTAGAGGATCATGCATGGATACATGAATGATAGCAGGTGTTCATTCAGGACAAATATTGTCAGTACACATAACAAAGCCGGTAGGTGAACAGGTCCACGGGAAAACATGGTTGACATTTAATAAACAAAGTCACTTCACAATGGTCCATCAAACATCAAAAGTACATGGCAATGGATAAGCGTAGTAGATTATCTCTGGTCCGTCAATAAGGTTCAAACGTTAGGCATCTTTAAGTGGCAATAATATAATAATAATACAATCCTCTCATCTCCACTCAATTCTGGCCGTTGTACTAAAGGTTCGGTAATCCACGAAAACCAAAGTAATGCGGCAGAAGAAATCAGGGCAAACCAGATATTAGTTGCCTCCTATCGCAAAGTTACACTTGTAGTAAATTATGATATGAACTTCTAGATACGTTTATGAACCATCTTGCACATAACGTGGCAGCCTCCGAGAATCAACAATGCCACAATATATATTTATAAATCACGCTCCATTATCCCGGAGCTCAAAAAATTACACCTCTCTTGGACGCAAACACAAAGACGGAAGCCCCATTAATTAACACACTGAACGCCACGACATGTGACAGAAAACGTCACTAGTTGACCGTCGCTCATCACGGGTGAACGCCTCGTGCAAACCGTAGTTTGCCTACAGGCAAACACAATTCCTCACATAAAAATGGAAATGTGCTAGCGTGTAGTAGCATGCCTTACTATTTTGACTGCACCCCAAATCTATCCTTAACATATCACCCCCTTCGCGGTGTAAAAAAAAACAAATTTTTTTTTTTTTTCCAATTCAAATAATTCCTATACGGAAATAGCGGCCAAAATTGATTATATCACAAATATTGGGCCACATCAAAAATAATCTAGTCGCAGTCAGTCTGCATAATGTAACTTATCAATAAATAACATGCTAGATGAATTTGTCATCAGTCATAAACAGTCATATGTCCATAAGTAACAAGTCATATACAGTCAATATTCCAATGATGTGTCAAAAGAATACATAAATGTATGATGAATGTGAGTTTACAATAAACCTATCAAAGAAATAGCATGCATATATGAGAATAGTATGAGATACATAAAATAAAATAAAACAAAAAATTGAAACAAAAAATTCAAAAATGCATGAATTATAATTTAAAAAAAAAATGATTTAGAAAGTTATATCTCTAACTAACAATGCTGTCAAAAATCGTAAAATTAAGCTTAAACGCAATTCACGCATGATATGAATCAAATAAGATATGAAGCAATGAGATATGAAATTAATGTAACTAAAGTACATGAATATCTCACAAAAAGGGAAAGAAGAGAGAAAAAAAAAATAGTACAAGAACGCAAGGATAACTAATTAACACAATTATTACATTACTTAATTATTCTGCTCTAAGTACCTTTGTACGTTGGCAAGACAAGTAATGTCCAAAACAGACTTACAATAATGTAATAATACTCCAAACTATCCGTGTCAGGACTAGATTTGTAGCATAATATAGCAATCTTAATTAATGTGAATGTGCATTCCAGAATAATAAAATGATATTGTAGTTGCAAATTGTTCGTGTCTGTAAGTAGACTAACACTATTCAATGTACCGCTTGCTAAAGTGAATAATGATTATCTCCAAGTCGTATAAATCACAAATGTTAATATGGATGGTTTGAAAAATCCTCTTAGTGTTCATGTATTCATCGTCCTTTGTCATAATGACTAGTAGTGGATAAACACCATGGCTTCACACATGTATAATATAAAGTCAATTAACTAAATCAATATGAATCTTCAAGTTCGAGCTGTGGGCATCTCGATAAAGCATCTGCGACCACATTTGCAGCACCTGGTATTGCCTCGATTTCATACTGAAAAGGTTGAAGCAGGATGGCGAAACGGGCTAATTTTGGGTTCTTGTGATTCGCCTTCTTCAATGAGGAAAGGGATTTCTGGTCTGATTGTATGATGAAAGGGGCGCCCAACAAATACCGCTCCAGCTTGACTACCGCCCAGATAACAGCCAGCAACTCTCTTTCTATCACTGGGTACTTTCTTTCTGCATCATTGAGCTTTCTGGATATGTAGAGGGTTGGATGTAATCTTCCCTCGAACTCTTGCATCAGTGATGCGCCGATACCTTTTGAACTAGCATCTGTGCGGAGATAATAAGTCAGATTTGTATCTGGTAACCTCAAAATAGGTGGTACAGAAAAAATATTTTGAACATAATTTAACGCAGCCTGGCACTCTGGTGTCCAGTGCACGTGGTTTGGTAAGCCTTTTTTAAGCAAGGCAGAGAGGTCTGCAGTGATTGAAGACAAGTTTGGTATAAATTTACTATAATACTGAATCAAGCCGAGAAGACTACGAACTTGCTTCTTAATAGTGGGCACAGACAATTTTAGGATTTTGGAAACATTCTGTGGCACGGTCTGAAGACAACCGTGACCCACCTTATGTCCCAAGAATGAAATTTCCTCAAAAGCAATAAAGATCTTTGAGGGCTTGGCTGTTAGGTGATGGAGACGTAAAGTGTCCAGAAGAGAATGTAAACCTAAGAAGTGCTCCTCCCAAGTGGAACTGAATAGACAGATGTCGTCTATATATGTTATTATATCGGACCGATGAGAGAGAATTTTTCTCATCATACGGACAAACGTTGCCGGGGCGTTCATAAGTCCGAATGGCATTACGTTCCACTGATAAAGACCCTGTTGTGTAGCAAAGGCAGTGAGTGGTTTAGCTCTGTCAGTCAAGGGAACTTGCCAGTATCCCTTGGTAAGGTCAATTTTAGTAAAGAAAAGAGACTTGGCGAGACGAGACAAAAGATTTTCAAGTAGGGGTAAGGGTTCAGCATCGAAGACTGTGATGTTATTCAGCTTCCGGTAATCTACACACAATCTGATATTTTTGTCTTTCTTACGAACGATGACCATAGGTGATGAGTAAGGGGCATTGGAAGGTTCTATAATTCCTAAATTAAGCATTTGTTTTAATTCTTCTTCCACTTGGTGCTGGTAGTGAATAGGGATAGGATAGGGGCGTAGACGAATTGGTCGATAATCGGTAAGGGTGATGTCATGCGAAATGACTGATGTACGCCCTGGGATGTCTGTGAGGACGTCTGGAAAGGATTCTAGAAGATTAGATACTTGGGAATGTTGTTCAGAAGACAAAGCTGGACAAATAGCAATATCCTTCCATGTCTCAGTCGATTGGAGAGGAACGACAGGTAAGTTCATGGGAACATCAGGAAAAGCCGATTCTTCCTCCTGAATTACTGATAACGCAGAGTAGTGAGTACCAGGTCTAGGGTGGTCATCAACTGCTTGAAAGATGGCTTGAAGATGTTCCGGTCTAGTGTGGAATTCTTTAAGCATGTTTATGTGAAAGGTCTTCCTTTTCCCTTTTATCTCTAAAATGTAGTCAACATCAGAAATGCGTGACAACACTTTATATGGACCATTCCAAGCAATTAAAAGTCTATTTTCTTTCCTTGGAAGCAATACAAAAGCTTCATCGCCAGGCAATAGTTGACGTAATCGTCTGTTGCGATTTTGGAACTGGCGTGATCTTGCTTTAGCAGCCTCGGAAGAAGCTGTAGCCAGTTGGCATGCATCTATAATGTTACGCCGGAGGTTAACGACGTATTCATACGATGACTGGATGTCCTCAGTCATCTCTGAGTCTATGAGCAGGTCCTTAATAAGTGACATGGGACCTCGAGGTTGAGCTCCAAACACAAGCTCAAAAGGGAGAGAAACCGGTCTGTTCATTCGCTACCTCACGGTATGCGAACAGCACGGCGGGTAAAACCCTGTCCCAATCTTGAGGATATTTCACTGTAACTTTGCCCAATAACTGCTTTAACGTCCGGTTAAGACGTTCCACCATGCCATTGCTCATCGCATGGTAAACACTACTGAGAGACCTGTCGATATTGAGGCGTTTCATAACAGCAGTCATAGTGTCAGATACAAATTGGGTACCTCGATCTGAAAGAAGTTTTCGAGGAAAACCAAGTCTAGAAAAAATCAAGAAAAGGGCATCAGCAACGTCATTAGTGGTGATGTTCTTAAGAGGGATGGCCTCGGGCCATCGAGTGCACATGTCGATACATGTGAGCACATACCTGTGTCCTCTAGCGGACATAACAGGTAAAGGACCGATAATATCTACGGCCATTTTCTCAAAGGGGCGTACAGGTATATCACACGCCTGAATCGGGGCCGTATGATAGGCTCCTCTTGATTTTACCTCTTGACAAATAACGCAAGAGCGACAATATATGGAGGTGTCTCTGGAAATTCCCGGCCAAAAGAAAGAGGACAAAACTCTGGATCGCGTCCTAGAGTAGCCCATATGGCCAGCACAGTGCGAATCGTGTGCATGTTGTAGAATGTACAGACGAAGTTTTTGGGGAACCATCACCTGATGTCTGATTAAAGATGAATCTTTAAAATTCCTAACCAATACATCATTTTTAAGTGTGTACCACTGTTTTGGTGACAAACTATCATCAACGTAATCATTATCTTTGACTAATCTAAAGAATTTCTTCAAAGAGTTGTCTTCTCTTTGAAGTTTGATAAAGGATTGTTTGTCTATCTCAGAGTGAACGTGAAAATCGTCCTGAGTTCCAGGACCGGTATCATCATTTTCCTTTTGTGCCTTGGCCTGGGCACGCGTAGTAACTGCAGCAGCAGTTGATAAATTTTGACGTTCCCATTGAACAATTTCTTCGGGTGAGCAATCATTGCTGCCGTGTATCCGGCCAAGTGTGACATCCGCTATTGGATTCCTTAACAAACACACTTTAACCTTGCCTGTAAAAAATGGTGAGTGAATATCCACCACGGCTGTGGGATAAAATTCCACTGTACCGCCGAAAGTTACACATTTAACAAAGTCACCCGTTGCATGAGACGGATGTACTAATGACTGTCTCACTCCGACAGTCGTGCAACCAGAATCACGGAGTACTGTAACTTGAGTGCCATTCAATAAACCTTTATGAAGCTGTAGTACTCCTGTGCCATCATGTGCTGATGAAGCAGTAACTGCTGGGAGCGGATGACCACATTTTAACAAGGAAGTCACATTAGACTGGAATAGAGTTTGGCAATCTGGACACTGTGAAGCAGTATCAAAGTCAAACGAACAACATGAAGCTGAATGATTAACAACATTGTTGTCTTGCGCGTTCTCAGGTGTAGCAGCAGTATTTGCTGAGTTCGCATGGTAGTTCGAATTTGCATTATTTCTAGAGCGTGATCTATGTCTCTGATTGTAAAAAGAGTTATTTTGACTCCCGTCATTATTTCTTTGGTTCCTATTGTTGTTTTGTTGATTTCTATAGTTTTGTGACCTATTACGATGTGAATAATTTTGGTTATTGGGTCCCCAGTTATTCCAATTCTTATTATAGTTACCAAAATTATCATTCCTTCTTTCTCCTGAGTTTTGTTGGAAATTACCTCTGTTTTGGGGTGAATAGTTTCTATATGGTTGTCTACCTCTATATGGTTGTGAGTTATTGAATTTGTTTGGTTTGAAATTCCCATCACAACTGTAGGATCTTTGTCTATAATTGTTGTGGTTCCAAGTTGTAGCTGCGGCAACAGGTAAAGCTTCCTTAATATTGTTGTTACTGACACAAACTCCCGGATGTGCATTACAATATTGCCTACATAATTCCTCCATTGAACTCAAACTTGACGGCTTTCTTTCCTGTAGATATTCTCGCAGTGGTCTGCTCACGGAAGACAAGACTTTGTCTCGCAATAACAAGTCCTTAAGGCCCTCATAATTCTCTTCAATGCCGGAAAGTTGTATCCATCTATTAAATGTTAGACGAGTTGCAGCTACAAACTGTGTAAAATCTTTACCCGTTTCAGGAATCATATGTTTGAACTTCATACGATAACCTTCAGCGTCTAACTGATGAAGTTTTAATAATAACGTTTTAGCAGCATCATAATTGCGTCTATTCGGCCCGTCCAATTGGCACAGAGCAGTTAAGGATTCACCACTCATGAAATCCATCAATCTTGTACACCAATGTGATCTATCAAGCTTATTTTCTTCACAAACATTTTCATAGCGTTGTAGGAAGGACGAAATATCGTCTATTTCTGGCTTAAACTCAGGCAAACGAAATTTAACAAAACCGCTATCGTGGTTGCTAGAGGAACCTCTACGTTCAGAGTCGTCATTTTGTCTACTCTGATGTTGGACTTTTTGTTCTTCAATACGTAAAGTCGCCATTTTTTCTTCATGTGCAAGTTTTCTCTCTTCTAATTCTTTTTCATGAGCAAGTTTCGTTGCTTCTGCAGCTTGTTGAATCTTTTTCTCCTCAAATTGTCTTTCCAACTTTTTTTCTTCTAATTCTTTTTCATGAGCAAGTTTTGTTGCTTCTGCAGCTTGTTGAATCTTTTTCTCTCAAATTGTCTTTCCAACTTTTTTTCTTCTAATTCTTTTTCATGAGCAAGTTTCGTTGCTTCTGCAATCCTTTTGTTCTCTTCTGCAAGTAGCTCTGCTTTTCTGAGCTCTCGCTCTTCATACCGTGCATCTCTTTGTCTCTTATTCTCTAGGGCTTCTTGATTTTCTTTGGCATTGAATTCCGCTTTGGCAAAGTCCATTAATTCCTTCGCCTTATAACCATATTCTTGGCCCATAGTAATAAATTCCTGATACTCCATTATCTACTTCTTCAGTATCTTACTATCAATATTATAAATTATGTAATAAATGTATCTCGATTAGTCCGTCTCTACCAATTCACTAGCTTTGTGCTTTGCAATATTATCAATGCAAATAGATTCTTAATATTACTAATTAATAACAAAATAGTATAGTATGAAAGACCAACAGTAGTAAAGATACGAGGGAAAAGAGAAAGAGAGCAGAGAGAAAAAAAAATTATTATAATGTACAAGAACAGAATTGATGGAACTAAACAAAAAGACAAGTACAAGTGATCAAGGCAATGTAATAACAGCAGCAAGTAAACGAAAAAGAATGCAAATGGGAAACTAAGGAAAAACAACAATTAGAACCGACTTACTGCTTTAAAAAAAACAGGACAGGACCTGTAACAATGTACATCTAAATGTAAACAAGTGATAGAAGGTTAGACTAGCATCACGAACAGAATGGTTGTCAACTAAGGAGAAGAAAAACAAAACCAGCACACAACAAGAACTGACAATTAGCAGGACGAAGCAGCACCGCTAAACAATTTAGGTCACACTAAACAGGCAGTGAACCACATCGGTGAGTAAACTCAGGCCGGAAATTTCACTGCTTGAGAAATGTAAGCAAAACCTATAGAAATATCTGCTGAGCGGTCATTTTCCAATGACATGTGTCGTTAACAACAGATGTGTACAAAGATATAGAAACGAAGAAACGAATAACATAGATATCAAAAAGGCTTACGCCACGGCAAAGACACAAGAGTGTATTAACAGGCACTTATCTTATCGTAATCCGATCAGATGCAAGTCCGGAAAAAGGCGTCAACATTGGTACAACACTGTCCCTCAATACAAGTGAAGCACGGATAAAATGTGAACAGTACACGGTCTCCGTCAGATGGGCATCATGAACTGTGTAGATCTTGAAACGCTGTGTTGACTTGGTACAAAGTAACTTGATATCGCCGTGGCATAGACTTGAAACTTGAAAGGATCTTGCAAATGTTGTGCTGTAGACTGGAACACGAAGTAAACTTGCAAACCGGTTGGTTTGAAATTGTTATCTTGAACGTTACAGCGAACAATAGGACATTGAAACTGGAACATTGAATATGTGCAGTGGCAGCGTTCGTTATCCAACTGGACCCGTTGATAATGACTGAGTTCACGAAGCGGTGTGTTCACAATAACACGCTGAACAGGAGTGACGATCGCATATACAGATTAAATGTCAGCTGTATTTTTGCAAAGTACGAAGGTATACTTGCTTCAGTGAATTTGAAAACTATGTCCTGATGAAAGTATCGATTCAAAACCACACTGGCTCACCAAATTATACGGTGTTACGTTGGGATAAATTAGAGGATCATGCATGGATACACGAATGATAGCAGGTGTTCATTCAGGACAAATATTGTCAGTACACATAACAAAGCCGGTAGGTGAACAGGTCCACGGGAAAACATGGTTGACATTTAATAAACAAAGTCACTTCACAATGGTCCATCAAACATCAAAAGTACATGGCAATGGATAAGCGTAGTAGATTATCTCTGGTCCGTCAATAAGGTTCAAACGTTAGGCATCTTTAAGTGGCAATAATATAATAATAATACAATCCTCTCATCTCCACTCAATTCTGGCCGTTGTACTAAAGGTTCGGTAATCCACGAAAACCAAAGTAATGCGGCAGAAGAAATCAGGGCAAACCAGATATTAGTTGCCTCCTATCGCAAAGTTACACTTGTAGTAAATTATGATATGAACTTCTAGATACGTTTATGAACCATCTTGCACATAACGTGGCAGCCTCCGAGAATCAACAATGCCACAATATATATTTATAAATCACGCTCCATTATCCCGGGGCTCGAAAAATTACACCTCTCTTGGACGCAAACACAAAGACGGAAGCCCCATTAATTAACACACTGAACGCCACGACATGTGACAGAAAACGTCACTAGTTGACCGTCGCTCATCACGGGTGAACGCCTCGTGCAAACCGTAGTTTGCCTACAGGCAAACACAATTCCTCACATAAAAATGGAAATGTGCTAGCGTGTAGTAGCATGCCTTACTATTTTGACTGCACCCCAAATCTATCCTTAACAGTGTGGATCTGCGAGTTTGTTCCGTATGAGGAATGAATTTCCTTCGAAAATCTTGATATTCATTGTTCATACTGAAGACTGAATTAAAAATTTCCATCTGTCTTTTGTGTAAGGCTGGATCAAGAATTTCATATAGTTCATTTAGTCCATTTTATTCCGATTTGAAGACGAAAATTCCAAAAACCACACGAATATTCCATTTTGAGTGTATATAATACGTGAAGGTTGAGTGGACACAACCAAAGTCCAAACGTTGAAAAGTACCAATTCGTTTCGTAGAATAACGTAACGTTTTCTTGAAAGAATGTAAAAATGAGTTATTTTATCTCCCGGTTCGTGGACATGTTATTCGTATATATCGAGTTCATCAAACATCAGTCGTGCAACGTTTTAAGAATGTACGAATAGTCTTATTCCATTCTTGAAATTTTGAATTATAATTTTCGTTCAAATGACTTCAACAGGATTTCTGGATAGTACATCCGCCATTACATTCTCACTTCCTGGTATAGATTCAATGACGAAGTCGAAGGGCTGCAGCAGGATTGAGAATCTGGCCAATTTAGGGCTTTTATGATTTGAGCGGCGTAATGAAGCAACCGCCTTCTGATCCGTCTGGATCACAAAGGGTGCGCCCAACAAAAACTTTTCCAGCTTCTGAATCGCCCAAACCACTGCCAAAAGTTCTTTGTCCACAGTAGAATATTTAGTTTCTGCTACTTTGAGTTTTCTTGAGATATAGAGGGTTGGGTGCAGTATTCCCTCATGATATTGAAGTAAGATTGCCCCTAGTCCGTAATTGCTGGCATCTGTACGGAGTATAAACTTTTTAGAAGCATATGGCAACCGTAAAATAGGTGGCCTTGAAAAAATTGTCAAAATACTACGAAAAGTTTTGTCGCAGTCGTCAGTCCATGTCACTTTCTGAGGCATGTCCTTTTTTAGTAGTGAGGACAGGACAGCCGTAATGGACGATAAATTAGGTACAAATCTACTATAATATTGAACGAGACCTAACAGACTCCTAACTTGCTTCTTCGTTTGAGGAACCGATAAATTAAAAATTTTAGCTACATTATTGGGAACTGTTTGAATACGCCCAGCACCAATAATGTGTCCGAGAAACGTTATCTCTTGAAACGCTACTGGTATTTTCGTCGGTTTAGCGGTTAACATGTTATCTCTTAAAATTTCCAAAACAGAACGAAGTCCGGAAAAATGTTCCTCAAATGACGAACCGAATAGACATATGTCGTCAATGTATGTGATAACGTCTTGTCTTTGTGATAAAATTTTTCGCATCATGCGAATAAAGGTAGCCGGAGCGTTCATAAGCCCAAAAGGCATCACCTCCCACTGGTAAAGACCTTGTGGAGTTGAAAACGCAGTGTAATATTTGGCTTTTTCGGTTAATGGAATCTGCCAATAACCTTTTGTTAAGTCTATTTTTGTAAAAAATGTTGCAGTAGATAGACGAGGAAGTAAGTCATCAAGAATAGGATATGGTTCGCTGTCAGCTACAGTCTGAGCATTTAACTTCCTATAGTCAACACATAAACGAATGTTGTTGTCTTTCTTCCTAACAATAACTAAGGGTGAAGAAAATAGAGAGGTACTACTCTCTATAATACCTAAAGCCAACATCTGTTCAAGTTCCTGAGTTGTCTTACTGAGGAAATGTTATGGAACAGAATAAGGATGAACACGAATCGGTGTATCATCATTAAGAATAATATCGTGACTAATCACTGATTTGCGACCAGGTACGTCGGTTAACACATCCGGAAATGATTGTAATAGATCAGCAATCTGTTGATGCTGTTGCGGTGTAACCGAAAAAGAGATGGTTACATCCCGCCAAGATTCCGTAGGTTGTAGTATAGGTACAGGTAACGATATATGTACCTCGGGAAAAGAAGATTCTTCTTCCTGTATTACCGATAGATTAGAATAGTGACATGTCTCTACTGATTTGTCATCCAATTCGTGAAAAATAGATTGTAAGTGTCTATTGTCATTACGTGGAAGAAGTACATAAGCCTCATCGCCTAGGAATAATTGACGCACTCGTCTATTCCTATTTTGTAATGTTCGAGCTTTAGCTTTGGCAGCCTCAGAAGAAGATCTTGCTAACTGTCAAGACTCGATAATCTTCTTACGAAGATTGATGACATATTCGTATGATGACTGGGTATCCTGAGTCATCTTATCATCGAGTAGTAAATCTTTTATTAGTCCCATTGGACCTCTTGGTGGTGCGCCAAAGACTAACTCAAACGGGGAGAAGCCCGTCTGTTCATGAGGTACCTCTCGATACGCAAACAGGACAGCTGGAAGTACTCTGTCCCAGTCCTGAGGGTGTTTGACCGTAACCTTATGCAATAATTGCTTAAGGGTGCGGTTGAGCCGTTCTACAGCACCATTACTCATTGGATGATATATGCTGCTAAGGTTTCTATCGATGTACCAAGTCTTCATTACCTCCGTCATAGTATCAGATATAAATTGAGACCCATGGTCTGACAATAGCTTTCTAGGGAAACCTACTCTAGAAAAAATAAGTTGTAATGCATCAGCTACATCTGCTGTAGTAGTGGTCTTCAATGGGATAGCTTCTGGCCATCGTGTGCATAAATCAATGCAAGTGAGGACAAGCCTATGCCCTCTGGCTGAAGGTAAGAGTGGACCAATGATATCTATGGCCATTGTATCAACGGGCCGTACTGAAATATCACAGGCCTGTATTGGAGCAGCGTGAAAAGCTCCTCGTGCTTTAACTTCTTGACAAATAGTACAAGAGCGTACATATTGTGATACATCGCGTGAAACTCCTGGCCCAAAAAATGAAGATAACACTCGGGATCGTGTGCGAGTGTATCCCATGTGACTTGCACATTGGAAGTCATGTGCATGTCGTAGAATATAGCGCCTAAATGATGAAGGTACCATCACTTGTTGTTTAACCTGAGACTTGTCCATGAAACATCTGATTAACATATCATTTCTAATTGTAAACCAGTGTTTGTTTCTGTTGCTTGAGGTAACATTATCAAAATTATTAACCAAAGCAAAGAATTTTATTAGAGAATTATCTTCTCTCTGTTTGGTTGCAAAAGACGCTCTATCAATAGGTGAATGAACATCTGTATCGTCCTGGATATTTGGATCCACATTCTGAGTGTCAATTTTTTCTAAGACTTGAGCCTGGGCTCTAGTTGTCACTGCATTTCCTGTACATAAATTATGTCTTTCCCACTCAATAATTTCTTCAGGTGTGCAGTCCTTACTGCCGTGAATACGACCAACCATCAGATCCGCTATTGGATTTTTCAACATACAGACTTTAACATTCCCTGTAAAGAAAGGTGTGTTAACATAAATTATTGCTGTGGGGTAGTACTCAATAGTACCCCCGAAAGTCATACACATAACATATTCATTTGTAGCACAACTTGGGTGAATCAGGGACTGCCTGACTCCGATAGTAGTTGATCCGGAATCTCTCAACACTGAGACTACTGAACCATTGAGTATCCCTCTGTTAAATATCAGAGAGCCTGTTCCATCATTAGCCGCAAGACCCACTTCTGTTGAAATGTGTCCACAATTCAGTACTGTTTCTTTTGCCTTCTGAAAAATAAGATTACAATCTGGGCAACTATTTGCCACGTTATAATTAATAGCATAGCATGTAGAAGACAACCGTATCTGATTATTATCCTGTGGAGCACTTGGGGTCGTACCAGCAGTGAGTGCCTTTCCTGCATTGTGATTATAATGTGATGGTCTGCGTGACTGAGACCGAGAACGGGAATAATTATTAAAATTATATCGTTGTCCCCCGTGGTGACTGTTGTGTCTAGGTCTAGAGCCTTGATTATTGTTATTCCATCTGTTACCATTATTATTAGTATTAGAATTATATGATCTATTATGATTTGAATTCTGTTGACCATCGTTATACCGGAATTGAAGTGACTGATTCCTATATTGTTGCCTACCTCTGTTAAAGTTACTATTATTGTTATAATTATTTCGTCTCTTATGAAAATTATTACTGTAACTTCCCCTGAAATGATTTCTAAGCTGTGTGCTCTTGACTTGTCATAACCATGATATGACATATTGGAGGCCACAGGTAAAGGTTCTCTTATTTGGGAGTTAGATATGCTCGCATTAGGATGTGCGGTACAATAATTTAATGCTATTTCTTCTAAAGCAGCAATGGTAGATGGTTTTCGTTCTTGTAAGAAGGAAAAGAACGGTGGACTGACAGAGGATAGAACCTTATCCCTGAGTAACAAATCAACTAATTTATCATAAGATTTGTTCACACCTGCAAGTTCCACCCATCTATTAAAGGTGTTGCGTATGTTCGAAATGAAACCTGTGAAATCTTTATTTGACTCTGGTAGAAGAGTTTTAAACCTTAGTCTACATCCCTCCTCATTTAAATGAAACCGTCTTAATAACAAAGCCTTTATTGCATCATAGTCACCAGCAATTGTTGGATCAACATTCTCTGTTGCATTTAAGGGCTCACCATCTAAAAATTCGTTAAGTTTTAGTGCCCATGCAGATTTTTGCAAGTTATTTGTCTTACATACTTGTTCAAAACGTGCTAGATACGATGCCAAATCGTCGAAATTAAGCTTAAAATGAGGTAGTTTAAAGTTATAGTAACTTTTGTTTTGGTTGGATGAAGGTACATTCTGAGAATTATCACCATGGCTAGTAGTAGCATTTTGTGCCTGTAATTTTGCTGTTTCCAACTTGATGAGTGCCAATTCTTTCTCTTGTTGCCTTATAATTTCTTCTTGTTTTCTTAATCTGTTGTCTTTATCAATTTCTTTCCTCTCACGTTCTGCTTCTTCCTTCTTCAATGCAGCCTTTCTCTCTTCTTCTTCCTTCTTCAATGCAGCCTTTCTCTCTTCTTCTTCCTTCCTCAGTGCAGCTTTTTTATCAATCTCTTTTTGTTCAGCAATAGCTATTTTTTGTTCAGCAATAGCTAGTTGCTCTTCTGCATATTGACGAAGTTCCTGTCCTTTGTAACCAAAATCTTTTCCAATCTTAACAAATTGGTCAAATGTAGCCATATTAATTCAGTAATATGCTTACTCAGACACATATTTAACTATATGTATGTGCAACAAAGGATAAATACTCAATATACCCTAGTATAATATTCTCTTACTATTAGTTGTAAGTTCAATAACTATTTTTACTCAGTATTTTATATCATTATTACCTACTCATAATAAAACACCAATTTGTTATGACACTTATTTATTTATGACGCTGAATTTATTTCATGCGTCCAATATTTTCACTTATTACTTATGGGCATCATCCCTCCATAAATATATTAATCAATTATGTATTTATAATAGCTAATATAATATCCTATTCCATAACATATTCATGGCGTGATTACTAAACAATTATAAAAAAAGTTACCCTTCTTTAATATTTTATACTACTATTATGACCTCACGCCCTAGTCATAATGAATAACTAATAGTGAATTAGACCACTAGTGCAAATTATGACATCATCTAAGTCATCAAGTAATTTAGTAGAAATTAATCAAATTGTTTTATCATCTTATTTTATAATCAATTTATATTACTATATTCATATTATTATTTTATAAAATTACTAATTACAAGACAAATAATAACTCAAGGTTTACAAGACGAATGAACACCACAATTGACATTTTCCAGACATAAAAATGTTTACATAAACGAGCAGAAAAATCGGAAGTAGGGTCAAGGTTAAACCAAGTCGAGATTAAACGTACGCAAAAAATGGTGACGTAGACATGGACTCATATAACTGACAAATAAGTTACAATTATATAAATAAAAATTAGTAAGGTTGAGAAATGGACATGATATCTTACGAACAAGCGACTAGAAATGAATAAAAAGAAACTTAGTACAGCAAAATACAACAGTTGTTTACAGAACTTCACAGCTAACAATTAAGGTCGAATAATTTCAGATGCAAACGAAGTTGACCATTGGCAATTCTTCAATGGGTTCTTTGCAAAATGAAACTACCCAACTAACCTAATAGAACGGATTCAAATCGACCGACCTCTGTAAGAGATATTGGTTGATTTGAATCTCCCGCCAACCTCCCACGAATATAGACATTACCACATAAATACATATCACTAAAACATTTAATAGTTAAAATGACTTCAAGAACATGCCTATGAAATTGGCAACATGGACTTATGCGTAGTGCATAAAACAAGTACTTAACTTTTGAATCGCGACAAGTTCCTACAGAGACAGCATGCGCCAATACACCATGGAGCTTGCATACATTAAGGATGAATGTTTGATATCACTTGTTTGCGTTGGTTGAGGCATTTTGAAATGTTTATTTCCAATGTCGTAGACTTGTTGAATGTCATTCAAACTTTACGTTCTTGAATCCTGTCGCTAAGGTAGTGACGTCATGTGCGCATGCGCAAGGACTGTCAATGTCGATCGAAAGGAAATTATGGAAACATTATATTTTGATTGTAGATTAGATCTTTGACGTGAAATAAAATTTCACAGCCACATCTGGCCACCAGTTGATAAAGGGTCTTTTTTATCGTGCTGTTCTTGTTATTGGTCAATGATTATGTTGTCTTAGCTCGGTTAGCATACTTGGTTGACCATTGTTCTGGGTTCCTTATTGGTTTCATTTATAAGTAATGATAATAGTATTTTCCATACAAAAGAGTGCATCGTGCTTGAATGAGTAATCAATAAAAGGCGTAGCAACGAAACCAACTTTAACTTGATTGATTTTCTTGGTAAGTCCTGATTTGTTTTGAGTCCAACATGGATACACTTTTATTAACGAAATATACACGAAGACATATATAATAATCAGTTCATAAATAATACATAGTATTGCATTCCAATTCAATAAGTTACTGTCAGAGTCCAGTTATTTGAATGTCGTCAGAACCTCATGGGACTATATACGCGCACTGTCTCTAAACAGACAGTCGGAAATGAGAACCATTTGGTTTGCGAACATAGATCATAAAATGATCAATAATCCTTCCTTCCATGGTTATCCAATAACCATAAACAATTCCGTACCTTCATTATAATAGTAAGGACTGACCCTCTGTCCTTCTTTTCAATATAAATTTTTGGCATCATAATAAGCCTAGCGCTGGAAGGAAATAAACCACGTCTTTACGGATTGACGGTCAGAATAATAAGGGTCAAGTACATTAGTCACCAAGCGTGACCATATCAACGCTACCACGTCACAATCGAACCATGCGATTTGCGTTCACCAAAAAACCATGAAGCATAAAAAACATTCTCTATTAAAAACCTATCAACATCAAAATGCGCACTGTCAACTATAGCAGACGACATCGTTAAACATGTCGTAACAGAGACCCAGTAAAATAAACAAACCTTTAGACAAATCAGATATATGGATAGTTTTCCCTCAAAGAAGAAAATACTCGCACACTCTTGCAAACAGTGGCCACTTTCACAATCTTACCTAATTGCTAGCTATGGCAGGTCTGTAATATCCCTTTTTAACAGAATTACTCCGTGAACATTATTCAATTCAATTAATATTCTGTCACCCCAGTTGTCGCAGCTCCAAATTGGCCCCAGTTCATCCCCCGAAATTAGTTCATGAGGTGAACGCCTAATATGGTTGCGTCTCCTATAAGTGTTATTACAACTTGTTAAAAAAACTGAGAGAGTTCTTGAGGTTCACTCTTTAGCGGGAAAAATACTTCCAGTAGTGGGAAAACATCTGGTTGCTAGAATTTTGCTCATAGGCTGATGATGGTTCTTCTATCGGCCAACTTGTGGCTGGTAAATATATATATATATAAATATAAATATAAATATATATATATATATAAATATATATATAAATATATATATAAATATATATATAAATATATATATAAATATATATATATATATATATAACGAGAAAATAACAAATTCATTAAAAAAATGGAAAAGAAAAAAAAAGAGACCGCTGGCCGCCCTTGTGATCAGGTCTGCAGAGAATACAAGAACATTTATATAAAATATGCTAAACCTATATCTACATACACTGACGGGGACAAGATGATCTCTTCTCCACTCCGTCAGTCCTGATAAAATTTAAACGGCACACGGTGGTTCCTTACTCCTATCAGTTAACAAATTCCGCCGGCAGCTGAGTTCAGACGGGTCTGAGTTATGTTAGCTCGCCCGCCTCTGCTCGCCGGCGTCAGCGTACAATGAAGCTTATTATTTAATCTGACCATACGCGCTGCCTAAACAATGATCGCCTGTCATTAAATAGCTATTAAATTGTCGGCACCTGTTGGCTTTGCCGTATATGATTAAAATAATAGACACTATAACAAATATGCACAAATGAAATATAACGTTTTATTCTATCCTACACTATCAGTTTACTGTCTATACGGGTGGCGTGATTTAACATTTTAATAGAATATCTGGTAGGAAATCGCTTCGCGTTACTTTATTTCGCTCGTTTTACTAGCGAGAAAATCTAAGTGAAGACTAAATGTTAAAGCTTTCACTTCTTTAAAACATTTGCCCTATTATCCTTTACCAGAAAATTCAGAAATGAAAATCTCCTCGAAAACTATTAACAAATCCACACAAGGAAATCTGGTTTCTAGGACTGCGCTTAGACTATTCAAAATCCTGACTGACAACTGATGATGGGGTTAAGAAAACAACAGTATATATATCATTAGGATTCTCTGATCTCTGAATGCGTTAATTTCGCGTTCCGGTGTTATTCAGAATTTCAGAAGCTAAGCGTATCAAGATAAAGGCTTTACGGTCGGTCTTCGTCGAGGTTTCAACCGTCATCAAAAGACTTACTGTTCCCTAACGGGTTTTCTTTGTACGAATGCCCGCTTCTGAAGATCAAAGAGCCCAGCGGTTTCTAACTCCCCTGAGTACGAACTTCAAAGGGTCTGTGTTTTTGTCTTCCACACGTGCCAGCCTGTCTGAGAACTATTATTATTGACAGATACTCGCGTGAGGGCGAAGTAAACACAGCCTGATTTGCTTTCCTGTTGTGACTGACAGGTCACGCAGTTTGTAAACATTGCGTTAGCTCGTGGTTGGTAAAACAACGAGGCGGGACAAGACAGTCAGCTGCAGAAATAGACAGTGGGTATTGATACATGGTTTCTAGCTAGCAAATCAGAGAGCAGCTATAAGTTTGCCATAGGCTGTCGGATTACTGTAGACTCTTTTTTCATTACACGTGTCACACATAAATAGAAAAATATTTTAAACATAGTGTCAATGGAAGTCAGAAAGGGAGTTCTTCAGTGTTACATAGACCCAATACTAACATGGAAGGGAGTCATTGATAACTTGTAAACAGGCAGAATAGCTCTGAAGGCTACAGAGATATTGTTTTACATGAGAATGTTAAAAATTATCTGGGCAACAGTTAGGTGTGGTTTCCCCAGATGTTGGGGCCATAATTTTATGAGTAGCTGGTACTCAACTGTTTAAGTCAAGATTGACATAGTTTTATAATTATGTTCGTTCGATTCGTTCCAAACCCAAAGATTCTGTCATTTGATTCTAAATATTCTTTAAGAGGTAGTTTGTTTCATTATACTTCTTCATAGTGCAAAGTTTCTAGGATTACTTCTTATATATATATATATATATATATATATATATATATATATATATATATATATATATATATATATATATATATATATATATATATATATATATATATATATATATATATATATATATATATATATATATATATATATATATATATATATATATATATATATATAATGAAAATTCCAACACAAACTGTTCCAACGAGTCATTTTACAAATGCCTGAGAGTTGACGACGTATTATTTATTGAACGACATTTGAACAGTTCACGATTCACTCCACATATATTATCTCACCAGTTTCACCAAAAGCATCCGCCATTTCTAACATGCAGAACGTAGAATACTCAATACATCTGAGCAATTATCAATCATATATAATTCAGGCATTCCTCACCATGTAATACAGTGCGATCACGCACGCCTTCTTATGTCTGCTACCGTTAACGTATGAATTTCTTCACAGATGAGAAATCTTTATAAACACGAGATTCACTCACGTTTTATAATAATAATCAGTGCGTACTGCACGCAATAAACCTGGGTTGTGAATATTACAATTCCCTGAAGACACGTCTGAGGTGAATATAATTTATATCACACATAATACAGTGGCTAGGTCACACTGAATAAAACACTTCTATACGTTATGAAAGCGTAATGTACACTCTTTCGTTTCTACCCACACGTCATGCTTAGTTACATACACTTTCGTCGCAATACTTGCGTACTTTCACATTCTTATTACTTTTAGTTGGGATGCGACATGGTGTGAAGCATCCCGATAAAATAATTTCATTAAAACTGTTTCACACTATGAAGTGAACCCCTGTCACGGGTTGCCTCCCCTGCTTTGTAGTAGTGATCCAATAATGGCCAAAACCTAGAATATCGATTGCGGATCTTCAAAGCTATCTACCTTCGCACAAGATTACTCGTGGCAGAGATACAGATAGAAGGATGATGATGCTTCTACCTCGAGGGAGCGTTCACAAGATATTCAGAAATCAAGAACAATGCTGAATGCGTCTTAGCAATGTTAACTTTATATCTGCCCGCCGCCTTTTGTGAAGGATTATATTGTTTATTTTATTTAGCTCGTTCAAGCCCCCAACTGATTTAACAGTAAAATGCTACTTTATTAGCTCGTTTGTCTATGGAAAATACTGGTTCATACGCGTTCACTTCTCTCTGTAATAATAAAATCAACTATGAATTTGTAAAAAAAAAACTAACAAATTTAATGATCAATTATCTTTTAACAAAGGTAAAATAAATAAATGATTGATGAGTTAATATTGGTTTCTTCACTGAAACTTGGCTGAAAATGTATTATTAAAGTGTTCATTTGGTTCTGGCCTGATAAGTTTAACTTAGCTGTCAGATTGATGAAGTGTTTCTGTTGGCTGCTGACTGCTCCGTCGATCTACTATGTCTGTGGCGAAGGCAGGTCTAAAAAAACGCGGGTGCTGGGGTAACCACTCCTGGGGTCAATTGTGAGTATCTTCACAGGTCATTGAAGGTAGGCGTCTCGTGTGGACTACAAGCTATGAACCACAGATTTGCCTTCCAAACAGGTATTGTAGACTGGTACAACAAATGGTCTTGTAGACTCGTACCACGAACTTTAGAGGAAAATAAAGGCCTCTGTTAAATTTTATGTTCTCTGATACTAATCAGGGACCTCCCTGCTGTCTCTTCCAACGAATCTTTTTCTCAGCAATTTTATCCCCTTTATGTATACAGTATAGCTCAGTGGATATGATAAAATTCACCATTACTTTCAGTTAGTCTAGACAGCGGAGAATGCAATGGCTTGTGTCTGGGTGAACATGTCTAAGTATACATTTAACTTATTACAAATGATAATAAATATATACACCTGATGTCATCATCATCCATTCCTTGTTCCATTCGTAGTCTGGGGTTACCTCTGCCTTTGGTTCCCTGTGAAAACTTGCACGAAGCAATCACAAGCGCTTTGCTGTAGTGGTTCATGAATATATCATTTTCACATGCTAATGTTGCCAGCCTCGTAAGGACCCGTATAATCACCAGCAGTTCAAACATGTCACATTCAAAGTATAAAATATGTGTTACAACTCACCCCAATAACTTTTGGGAACGTTAGACTTCTTGCTCAGTTGAATAGTCTTGGCAGCTTGATGCAGATGTCTTGAACACGAGTCTGAATATTTTTTCTATTTAGAATCCCTCCGGGACTTGTGAGTGGTCTTGTATAATCCGTTTTCCGTATTAAAATTGGCGATTTTCTACTGATGTTTCAGCAGATGCTCTAATACGTTTTGCCCGGGCCTATAAATTCAGAATCCTGACTCTGTTCATTCCTGGCTTTAGTCCGAGCTGTCTACTTTGACAATCTTGGAATGCAGTGTCATATGTCTAAAATGTGCTACGTTATATCGCAGCTTTCGGCCAAAGCTTCCACATGGCGTTTCCGACAAAACTTCCAATCAGAACGAATTTATATTCGCATCCCATTGTCCGCCAATAGCATTCAAAGTGCGTGTTATAATAACGTTCCTCCTGGAATTTTCTGCATGACTCATTCGTTTATGAAATTCAAACAGTCACTTTCCATATAATGAGTTGTTATTTCAAACTCACTTCTTCAAATTTCTCCCAAGATTGAGATTATCTGTCATTATTATCACATGTAATTTCGGAGGTCTGAGTACATAGCTTATCAGACTCTCCCGAGTGCTTGCCTTAACGCTGTAGCGATAAAAATCTGTTTTCCCGTCTAGACAGACGTGTTTATGCAACTAAACCCGTATTTTACGTTCGTTTTACCTGGAGTCAATCTGGTTATTATCACGCTTAGTGATTCAATTAATCTGATTGATAAGCATAACTAGAGAAGGAAGTTATGCAGAGACGTGATCTCCTATATCACCAGGCATGGTGTTACTTGAAGAAGATATAACTAACATATATTTTCAAACCATACAACACAACACATTCCGCTGTAACATGTGTTGACATGTCGAGACACAACCAGGCATGATCGCCTACACCATGGGTTCTCAACCTTTTTTGTTCATGCCCCTCTTCTGAGCCTCATTTACCTCTGTGGTCCCCTTCATAGCCTTAGTTAGGTGGAAAAAGGTACTTTACCATCTCACTGTGGTCCCCCTAAGAGCCTTAGGTGGAAAAAGGTACTTTACCATCTCACACTGGTCCCCCTCATAGCCTTAGTTAGGTGGAAAAAGGTACTTTACCATCTTACTATGGTGCCCCTCATAGCCTTAGTTAGGTGGAAAAAGGTACTTTACCATCTTACTGTGGTCCCCCTCATAGCTTTAGTTAGGTGGAAAAAGGTACTTTACCATCTTAATGTAGTGCCCCTCATAGCCTTAGTTAGGTGGAAAAAGGTACTTTACCATCTTACTGTGGTCCCCTTCATAGCCATAGTTAGGTGGAAAAAGGTACTTTACCATCTTACTGTGGTCCGCTTCATAGTCTTAGTTAGGTGGAAAAAGGTACTTTACCATCTTACTGTGGTCCCCATCATAGCCTTAGTTGGGTGGAAAAAGATACTTTACCATCTTACTGTGGTCCCCATCATAGCCTTAGTTGGGTGGAAAAAGGTACTTTACCATCTTACTGTGGTCCCCCTCATAGTCTTAGTTAGGTGGAAAAAGGTACTTTACCATCTTACTGTGGCCCCCTTCATAGTCTTAGTTAGGTGGAAAAAGGTACTTTTCCATCTTACTGTGGTCCCCCTCATAGTCTTAGTTAGGTGGAAAAAGGTACTTTACCATCTTACTGTGATTCCCCTCATAGTCATAGTTAGGTGGAAAAAGGTACTTTACCATCTAACTGTGGTCCCCTTCATAGTCTTAGTTGGGTGGAAAAAAGGTACTTTACCATCTTACTGTGGTTCCCCTCATAGCCTTAGTTAGGTGGAAAAAGGTACTTTACCATCTTACTGTGGTTCCCCTCATAGTCTTAGTTAGGTGGAAAAAGGTACTTTACCATCTTACTTTGGTCATCCTCATAATCTTAGTTAGGTGGAAAAAGGTACTTTACCATCTTACTGTGGTTCCCGTCATAGTCTTAGTTAGGTGGAAAAAGGTACTTTACCATCTTACTTTGGTCATCCTCATAGTCTTAGTTAGGTAGAAAAAGGTACTTTACCATCTTACTGTGGTTCCCCTCATAGTCTTAGTTAAGTGGAAAAAGGTACTTTACCATCTTACTGTGGTCCCCTTCATAGTCTTAGGTGGAAAAAGGTACTTTACCATCTTACTGTGGTTCCCCTCATAGCCTTAGTTAGGTGGAGAAAGGTACTTTACCATCTTACTGTGTTCATCCTCATAGCCTTAGTTAAGTGGAAAAAGGTACTTTACCATCTTACTGTGGTTCCCCTCATAGCCTTAGTTAGGTGGAAAAAGGTACTTTACCATCTTACTGTGTTCATCCTCATAGCCTTAGTTAGGTGGAAAGAGGTACTTTACCATCTTACTGTGGTCCCCCTCATAGCCTTAGTTAGGTGGAAAAAGATACTTTAGCATCTTACTGTGGTTCCCCTCATAGTCTTAGTTAAGTGGAAAAAGGTACTTTACCATCTTACTGTGGTCCCCTTCATAGTCTTAGGTGGAAAAAGGTACTTTACCATCTTACTGTGGTTCCCCTCATAGCCTTAGTTAGGTGCAAAAAGGTACTTTACCATCTTACTGTGTTCATCCTCATAGCCTTAGTTAGGTGGAAAAAGGTACTTTACCATCTTACTGTGGTCCCCCTCATAGCCTTAGTTAGGGGGAGAAAGGTACTTTACCATCTTACTGTGGTTCCCCTCATAGCCTTAGTTAGGTGGAAAAAGGTACTTTACCATCTTACTGTGGTTCCCCTCATAGCCTTAGTTAGGTGGAAAAAGGTACTTTACCATCTTACTGTGTTCATCCTCATAGCCTTAGTTAGGTGGAAAAAGGTACTTTACCATCTTACTGTGGTTCCCCTCATAGCCTTAGTTAGGTGGAAAAAGGTACTTTACCATCTTACTGTGTTCATCCTCATAGCCTTAGTTAGGTGGAAAAAGGTACTTTACCATCTTACTGTGGTTCCCCTCATAGTCTTAGTTAGGTGGAAAAAGGTACTTTACCATCTTACTGTGGTTCCCCTCATAGCCTTAGTTAGGTGGAAAAAGGTACTTTACCATCTTACTGTGGTTCCCCTCATAGCTTTAGTTAGGTGGAAAAAGGTACTTTACCATCTTACTGTGTTCATCCTCATAGCCTTAGTTAGGTGGAAAAAGGTACTTTACCATCTTACTGTGGTTCCCCTCATAGCCTTAGTTAGGTGGAAAAAGGTACTTTACCATCTTACTGTGGTTCCCCTCATAGCCTTAGTTAGGTGGAAAAAGGTACTTTACCATATTACTGTGGTTCCCCTCATAGCCTTAGTTAGGTGGAAAAAGGTACTTTACCATCTTACTGTGGTTCCCCTCATAGTCTTAGTGATAAAGGTGTTTTGATGATGTGATGTTACTGCTTTCATCAGGTTATACTGGACTCATAAATGAATGGTCAGCTCGTTCCGACACAGTGCTGACATCGAGTGAGAATGTAGATGTAAAGGACGCGAATGTGTGTACAGTTCTGTTGAGTTGACAAGTCACTCACTCAATCATAGTTAGAAGTCAATAAAGGGTAGACTGCTGATTATACGATAATACGTCTCTCATCTAGGCTTTGCAAAAAAGTTCAGCAAAAAAGGTTTTGGTTTTACCTGGCTTTAGGAAAACACACACTAGCGAATAACGCACGCCATTCCTTGGCGTTAATAATCAACATTAGGAGAATCTCTGATACTACAGTCATACAGAGAAACAATCTCCTTCCTAGAATAAATCACAGAGATCAATCTTCAGACATTCTAGTCGAACCAGCCCATAGCAGCGACGACATGACAGCAGCCTTCTCTGTCGACACCCCAAATCGACGCATGCGCAGAAATGCCTTTGACCCCAGAGTTCAGCTCAAAAAATAGACCGACATAGAAATACAAAGATACAAAGATATAAGACCGAATCACCTTAGATAGTCAAGGAATAAATATAAATTCGGGCCATAAACATTTTAAGCAAGACCAATCTGTATCTGGCCATACCAGACGCAAAATGACGTAAATCTAGTATTCATACGCCAGATTGTGACACAAAAAAAGATAACCCATATAACCGAATATAACATCGATCAATCAGGGTTATTGCCCTTAGACTACGAATCATTGATTCTCAAATAACTACTTTTCATCAGACAAATAGTTATATTTTACATTTGTATGCCTACCAAAAGTAATCTGTGCGTCACAGACTACCACACAAAAGAATCTGTGCGCAACACTTAGGTGGAAAAAGGTACTTTACCATCTTACTGTGGCCCCCCCTCATAGCCTTAGTTAGGTGGAAAAAGGTACTTTACCATTTTACTGTGGTCCCCCTCATAGCCTTAGTTAGGTGGAAAAAGGTACTTTACCATCTTACTGTGGTCCCCCTCATAGCCTTAGTTAGGTGGAAAAAGGTACTTTACCATCTTACTGTGGTGCCCCTCATAGTCTTAGGTGAAAAAATGTACTTTACCATCTTACTGTGGTCCGCTTCATAGTCTTAGGTGGAAAAAGGTACTTTACCATCTTACTGTGGTCCCCCTCATAGCCTTAGTTAGGTGGAAAAAGGTACTTTACCATCTTAATGTGGTCCCCCTCATAGCCTTAGGTGGAAAAAGGTACTTTACCATCTTACTGTGGTGCCCCTCATAGTCTTAGATAGGTGGAAAAAGGTACTTTACCATCTTACTGTGGTCTGCTTCATAGTCTTAGGTGGAAAAAGGTACTTTACCATCTTACTGTGGTCCCCATCATAGCCTTAGTTAGGTGGAAAAAGGTACTTTACCATCTTACTGTGGTCCCCATCATAGCCTTAGTTAGGTGGAAAAAGGTACTTTACCATCTTACTGTAGTGCCCCTCACAGTCTTAGTTAGGTGGAAAAAGGTACTTTACCATCTTTCCTTGGTTCCCCTCATAGCCTTAGTTAGGTGGAAAAAGGTACTTTACCATCTTACTGTGGTACCCCTTAGTTAGGTGGAAAAAGGTACTTTACCATCTTACTGTGGTCCCCCTCATAGTCTTAGTTAGGTGGAAAAAGGTACTTTACCATCTTACTGTGGTCCCCCTCATAGTCTTAGTTAGGTGGAAAAAGGTACTTTACCATCTTACTGTGGTATCCCTTAGTTAGGTGGAAAAAGGTACTTTACCATCTTACTGTGGTCCCCCTCATAGTCTTAGTTGGGTGGAAAAAGGTACTTTACCATCTTACTGTGGTCCCCCTCATAGTCATAGTTGGGTGGAAAAAGGTACTTTACCATCTTACTGTGGTACCCCTTAGTTAGGTTGAAAAAGGTACTTTACCATCTTACTGTGGTCCCCCTCATAGCCTTAGTTAGGTGGAAAAAGGTACTTTACCATCTTACTGTGGTCCCCCTCATAGTCTTAGTTGGGTGGAAAAAGGTACTTTACCATCTTACTGTGGTCCCCCTCATAGCCTTAGTTAGGTGGAAAAAGGTACTTTACCATCTTACTGTGGTCCCCCTCATAGTCTTAGTTGGGTGGAAAAAGGTACTTTACCATCTTACTGTCTCCCCCCCTCCCCGTCCCCCCTGGAAATATGGCATGGCCCCCTGGGTGTCATATGGCCCACGTTGAGAATAACTGACCTAAACGACCATGTATGGTGTGTCTTGAAGAAGAAGATTTGACTAACTTATATTTTCAAACCACACAACACAAGTCAACTGTAACATGTGGTGACAGGTCAAGCAATATTATTTTATAACGGTCAAGTAACACGGCAACAGATGACGTGAAATAACTATCTTGTGCTCCTTCTACTGCATGTCCTGATGTCGACACTAATTCTCCTTTGGTCATTCCATTTCTTCTTCTTCTTCTTCTTCTTCTTCTTCTTCTTCTTCTTCTTCTTCTTCTTCTTCTTCTTCTTCTTCTTCTTTCGTCCTGAAAAGGACGTTGGTTGCATTGTGTCCGTTTACAGCGAAGCTGCGATATTTGCGCCTTTCGGCCGACACATCCGACTTCAGCACGGCATTTTTGGGACCGGGTTAGCTTTCCCTCTTCGATCGCTACTCACTCAGCCAGACTGCAGTGATGCAGCCTGTTTCCAGGACCACCACTTGGAGGTGGAGTAGGGTCTTGGTCAGCTCTGGTTCGCTGACCCTGACGCAAGCAGTCTAGGCTATGGGTCGCTAACTGCATTTCTCACTGTTGATGCATCTTAGGTCCCATTTCATTTCAACTTCATTTAATCTCTGAAGTCAAACCTATCATGATTTATGGTCAATGGTCAATGCACCAAGACAAACTTGTAAGGCTTGCGTGCTCTGTTATTTGAAGTTCTATTTACCTTTCGCTGCTTCTGCGTTTTCCTGAAAACGAACCACGAAACAATTGGAAGTCCTGGGCGCGCTTTTAATGGGTCTTCAAGTTAGTTTTCGTTGTGCCATGTGTACCTTTTCAGTATTTTATCGAAAAGCTGGCGGGATTATTTTATTGTTCGTTACAGACGGTTCACTTAGACAGCTAGTAATACAGGAATTCTCCATTACAATCTGAACATCTTTACACAGAAGAATAAGGTAATAAGGGAATTCTCCATTACAATCTGAACATCTTTACACAGAAGAATAAAGTAATAAGGGAATTCTCCATTACAATCTGAACATCTTTACACAGAAGAATAAAGTAATGTGCAGTAATTTCTATAAACAATTAGTAAACTTTTTAGCTTCATAAAAACGTTGTCGATTCTTTAAGAACACTGGAAGGGCAGATGACACATACTATGTTACCTGAAGCATAAAGAAGAACAAAGAAGAGTAACACTGTAACCAACCAAGTATGTCGTAAGAGGCGACGAAGGAAGTTGGGCGTGGGACCGACTACCCCATCCTGTAGAAAATGTAATCGAAGAAAACTTGACCAAATATGGACAGGTCAACTAAAGTATGTAAGTAATTTCAACAGTAATTGAGTCTAAAACACACAGGGAAAATAAAACGTTAATGAGAGTAAATGTGTGAAACAATAACAATAGTGCCCTTGAAGAACATGCCTACAAGATGTGGAATCATACATATATCTTGGCAGCAGTATAGACAATGTTGGAGGGACAGACACTGTTGGAGGGACAGACAATGATGAAGGGACAGAAAATGATGAAAGGACAGACAATGTTAGAGGGACAGACAATGATGAAGGGACAGACAATGTTAGAGGTACAGACAATGATGAAGGGACAGACAATGTTAGAGGGACAGACAATGATGAAGGGATAGACAATGTTGGAGGGACAGACACTGTTGGAGGGATACACAATGATGAAAGGACAGACAGTGATGAAGAGACAGACAATGATAAAGGGACAGACAATGATGAAGGGACAGACAATGATGAAGAGACAGACAATGATAAAGGGACAGACAATGATAAAGGGACAGACAATGATGAAAGGACGACAATGTTAGAAAGACAGACACTGTTGGAGGGATACACAATGATGAAGGGACAGATAATGATGAAGAGACAGACAATGATAAAGGGACAGACAATGATGAAAGGACAGACAATGTTAGAGGGACAGACAATGATGAAGGGACAGACAATAATGAAGGGACAGACAATGTTAGAGGGACAGACAATGATGAAGGGACATACAATGATGAAGAGACAGACAGTATTGAAGGGACAGACAATGTTAGAGGGACAGACAATAATGAAGGGACAGACAATGTTAGAGGGACAGACAATGATGAAAGGACAGATAATAATGAAGAGACAGACAATGATGAAGTGATAGACAATAATGAAGGGACAGATAATGATGAAGGGACAGACAATGTTAGAGGGATAGGCAATGATGAAGGGACAGACAATAATGAAGGGACAGACAATGATGAAGGGATAGACATTAATGAAAGGACAGACAATGTTAGAGAGACAGACAATAATGAAGGGACAGACAATGTTGGAGGGACAGACAGTGTTGGAGGGATACACAATGATGATGGGAAAGACAATGATGAATGGACAGACAATGATGAAGGGACAGACAATGATGAAGTGACAGACAATAATGAAGGTACAGACAATGATGAAGGGACAGACAATGATGAAGGGACAGACAATGATGAAGGAACAGACAATAATAAAGGGACAGACAACGATGAAGGGACAGACAATAATGAAGGGACAGACAATGATGAAGGGGAAACAATGTTAGAGGGACAGACAATGGTGAAGGGACAGACAATGATGAAGGAACAGACAATGATGAAGGGACAGACAATGATGAAGGGACCGACAATAATGAAGGGACAGACAATAATGAAGGGACAGACAATGTTAGAGGGACAGACAATAATGAAGGGACAGACAATGTTAGAGGGACAGACAATGTTGAAGGGACAGACAATGATGAAGGAACAGACAATGATGAAGGGACAGACAATGATGAAGGGACAGACAATGATGAAGGGACAGACAATAATGAAGGGACAGACAATGTTAGAGGGACAGACAATAATGAAGGGACAGACAATGTTAGAGGGACAGACAATGGTGAAGGGACAGACAATGATGAAGGAACAGACAATGATGAAGGGATAGACAATAATGAAGGGACAGACAATGATGAAGGGACAGACAATGTTAGAGGGACAGACAATGATGAAGAGACAGACAATAATGAAGGGACAGACAATGATGAAGGGACAGACAATGTTAGAGGGACAGACAATGATGAAGAGACAGACAATGTTAGAGGGACAGACAGTGAAGAAGGGATAGACAATAATGAAGGGACAGACAATGATGAAGGGACAGACAATGATGAAGGGACAGACAATGTTAGAGGGACAGACAATGATGAAGAGACAGACAATGTTAGAGGGACAGACAATGATGAAGGGATAGACAGTAATGAAGGGACAGACAATGTTAGAGGGACAGACAATGATGAAGAGACAGACAATGTTAGAGGGACAGACAATGATGAAGAGACAGACAATGTTAGAGGGACAGAAAATGATAAAGGGATAGACAATAAAGAAGGGACAGACAATGTTAGAGGGACAGAAAATGGTAAAGGGATAGACAATAATGAAGGGACAGACAATGTTAGAGGGACAGACAATGATGAAGAGACAGACAATGTTATAGGTACAGACAATGATGAAGGGATAGACAATAATGAAGGGACAGACAATGATGAAGAGACAGACAATGTTATAGGTACAGACAATGATGAAGGGATAGACAATAATGAAGGGACAGACAATGTTAGAGGGACAGACAATGATGAAGAGACAGACAATGTTATAGGTACAGACAATGATGAAGGGATAGACAATAATGAAGGGATAGACAATGATGAAGAGACAGACAATGTTATAGGTACAGACAATGATGAAGGGATAGACAATAATGAAGGGACAGACAATGTTAGAGGGACAGACAATGATGAAGAGACAGACAATGTTATAGGTACAGACAATGATGAAGAGATAGACAATAATGAAGGGACAGACAATGTTAGAGGGACAGACAATGATGAAGAGACAGACAATGTTAGAGGGACAGACAATGATGAAGGGATAGACAATAATGAAGGGACAGACAATGTTAGAGGGACAGACAATGATGAAGAGACAGACAATGTTAGAGGGACAGAAAATGATAAAGGGATAGACAATAATGAAGGGACAGACAATGTTAGAGGGACAGACAATGATGAAGAGACAGACAATGTTAGAGGGACAGAAAATGATGAAGAGACAGACAATAATGAAGGGACAGACAATGTTAGAGGGTCAGACAATGATGAAGAGACAGACAATGTTAGAGGGACAGACAATAATGAAAGAACAGACAATGATGAAGGGACAGACAATGATGAAGGGACAGACAATGATGAAGGGACAGACAATAATGAAGAGACAGGCAATGATGAAGAGATAGACAGTAATGAAGGGACAGACAACGTTAGAGGGACAGACAATGATGAAGGGACAGACAAAGTTAGAGGGACAGACAATGATGAAGGGATAGACAATAATGAAGGGAAAGACAATGTTAAAGGGTCAGACAATAATGAAGGGACAGACAATGTTAGAGGGACAGACAATAATGAAGGGACAGACAATGTTAGAGGGACAGACAGTAATGAAGAGACAGACAATGTTAGAGGGACAGACAATGATGAAGAGACAGACAATAATGAAGGGACAGACAGTGTTAGAGGGACAGACAATGATGAAGAGACAGACAATGATGAAGGGACAGACAATGTTAGAGGGACAGACAATGATGAAGGGACAGACAATGTTAAAGGGACAGACAATGATGAAGGGACAGACAGTATTGGAGGAACAGACAATGATGAAGTGACAGACAATGATGAAGGGACAGACAATGTTAGAGGGACAGACAATAGTGAAGGGACAGACAATAGTGAAGGGACAGACAATAATGAAGGGACAGACAATAATGAAGGGACAGACAATGTTAGAGGGACAGACAATGTTGGAGGGACAGACAATGATATCAAAATAAGAATTCTTCTTCTTCTTTGATCCTTAGCCGCCGACTGTCAAAGCAGTCAGCGGTCATCACGCCTGGTGGCGTCTTTTAGGGCAACAACAAATTGATTCCACTTTGCTCGGTCAGTGGCCATCCTTCGTACAGTGCCCCAACTCTGGTTCATTCAGGACGTCCGTTTTCGTGTCAGTGGCTTCCTTTCGGCTTTCACCACTGACAGTCATACGAGCCTCAGACTCCGGATGTCCGTCCCGCAGCAAAGTTTGTTCATTTGTTGTCGTTTCTGTAACTTTATTTCTTTTTACGTAGACAGGGGTGTCAGCCCTATGCTAAAACCCCCAACCTGGAGGACCAGGGTGTCTGCTTTAGTCTGACCCCTGCCCGCGCAAACCTGTCCAGCTTGGTAGAACCTTCCATTAGTAAAACTCCAGCTGGCATAGCTCTGGGGGTAATCAGGGTACGCAAGCCGCCATACCTCGACAAGGTATTGACACCGGTGATGGCAGAAAAAAAGAATACCAACACAAAAGTCCAACACAAAATTTCACGGGATTTGCCTTCCCTTTGCTCTGCAGTAGTGGTCCACCAGTGGCCAAAACTCAAGAGTATCTAAAATGGGTCTTCAAAGGCGTCTACCTTCGCACAAGATTACTCTCCGCAGAGTTGTAGATAGAAGGATAATGATGCTTCTATCTCAAGGGAGTATCACAAGATAATTCAGAAGTCAAGAACAATGCTGCATAGGGCAGAGCACTATTAGCTTATATCTGATCCGGCACCTTTTCTGAAGCTTTAAGCAATGGTTTGGCTTGTTCAAGCCCCCAGCTGGTTTAATCCAGCGAAATTCCTGTTGTAAGTATTTTTGGCGCTATGGCTGTAACTATATGTATCTGTATTAAAGATTTTAAATCATACATGCGCTCTCTTATCTATAAGAACTGAATCAACTATGGATTTTTAAAATAACATATAACAAATTTAATAATCAATTAGTCCTTAACAAGTTTAAATAAATATGGATGAAATTCACTTTAGAGGGTTTTAAAAATTGTCTTCACTGAGACTTAATTAGGGACTGATGATTATTGTCCGTTGCTTGCGCCTGTTAAAAAAAAAAACTTAAATAGCTGAGTAATGCACTGGGTCGTTGTCAGAACTTTTGTGATGAAGACTTCTCTAGAGCGTCTAGATGAACTTCACTCCTAATGTCAAGGTGGGTGTCTTCACAACGTGTTCACTGTAGGTAGTTGGTGTCGACCCCAGCTATTGAATCACAAGATTATGGTAAAGATTCTTACTTCAGACTGGTCTCTTGTAAGTTTAACTTCGTACCACGAACTTCAGGAAAAATAAAAGAACAAATGCCTCTGCTAAGTACATTTGTGGGTTGCAGATTAACAAGCGCACTGTCTTGCTGTCCACTCACTAATGTTAGCCTCTCTGAATAATTATTTTCCCTGAGTATACAAAGAATAACTCAGGGAATATATTTGAAATCACCGTTATTCTTCTGTTACTTAAATGAGGAAAATGAGTCTGGACAGCGCGAGTGCAATGGCTTGCCTGAATTAACATTATTAAGTTACATATTCTCACAAAATGATACAATACACACTGTGCACATATGATGTAATCACCACTCACTTACTCCCTGCTCTATTCGGAGTCTGGGGACACCTCTGCTGTCGGTTTTCTGTACGACTAGCAAGAAGCAATCACCAGCGCTTGCTGCAGTGGTTTATAAATATGCTATTTTCATATGTTGAGGTTGCCAGCCTCGTATGAATTGTATACTGAAGCACATTAAAAACGCACCACCTGTATAATCCAGGAACAGAGTGTGAAATGTAAATATAAGTGTTTACAAGTTTACATATTTGGAATCTTTATTCATTTTCCTATGAATCCATGCGGGTCATTAATTTCTACATTTGATTGTTATGAAATTCATTGCATTCTGTGCAGACAAGGGAGAAAACCAAAAATGCAACCACTAAAAAAATTCATTCACACTATCCTCAGTATCTGGTATATCCACCTTGTGATTGCAAACAAGCTTGGCAGCGGTTCCGCATGGAACGCACAAGTCTCTGAAGGAAATTCCGGGGAATCATGTCCCATTCACATGTAAGAGCAGCTTCGAGCTGTTGCAGATTAGCTGGAGAACCTTGCCTGTAGAATCTGCGTCCAAGCTCGTCCTACAGATGTTCTATAGGGTACATGTCTGGTGATAGGGCAGGCCAATCAATCGTCACAATGTTCTGCTGCTGTAGATATTGCTGCATAATGCATGCGGTGTGCGCACGTGCGTTATCCTGCTGGAGAAGCTGCAAGTCTGGATAATTTGTGAACGCAGGAGCAACCAATGCATCCAGAACCTCATCTCGATATGTCACAGCATTAACATTTCCACGGAAGACGTGAAGAGGCAAGTGATAAGGGTGGAATTTAGGCTGACTACTGGCCACTACAATGATAAAGGTGGGCCAATGCGCCACTACGATGAAAGTCAGCAGCCCAGTAGAGTACCACCCCTACAGACACCAGAATGATAAGGCCACACAGGCCACCAGGGATGTAATAGGTTGCAGTGTGAGGTGTCGGGTCTGTTGTTGGTTGCTGTGAGTGTGGATGATGTCGTTCATAAGTTCATAACATATGAGCATGACATGGAAAAGTCATATAAAAGTGCAACTGCTGTTGACGTTTCCAATGTTTATTATATGACTCCACAGGACAGTTAACGGTACATCCATTTCACATTACAGTTCACGAAAATTAGCATAAGTTATGTTCATCAATGCATTTGGCATATACTCAAATAATGATAAGGCGCCAAGGGATTATACTGTTGGCTCCAATATTACAAAAGTGCATCAAATACTCCTCTAACTGTTCAGATGTGCTAAATGAATCTAATCATAAGTCGCACGAGGATAGTGTTCCAGGAGTGTAGGTCAAGCTGACCTTTACAGGCATTCCTAAGTCTAACCTCGACGTAGGTGCAATCGCTGACACAGCGACGTTCGTAGAACATAGAACTGTCCTTCGGGCTAAGCATGACCCGTGTACATATTAATCTCAGGTATGAAGATACCTGGGGCGTGACTTCTAGTAGAAGAACCTCTGTTTCTGTAATTCGTAAGTGAGCAGAGATCGACCATTGTCAAACATAAAGTTAGATTACAGATTTGAAACGTAAATGAGGTATTACCTTGTTTCGAAATCAATCACCACAAAACACACGCCTCCGGGCGTTTTGAATAATCAAGGGAAAGACCTTGGAAGCTAACTACAAGGGGATTGACATAAGTCTTGGGCCTGACCATGAAAGACATGTCACAGAGAGCTGAAATTTTGTATAGTGTTTATTCCTTTTCAATATAGCCACCGTCTGAATTGACACACTTCTGCCATCTCTGCTTGACCTTGAAAAGACCTTGGGAGTAGAACACCCTATTTTTCAAACTAAACCAGTCATCACATGCCAGTATAACCTCTTCATTGCTATCAAAATGATTTCCTTTTAGCTGTTTTTTAAGATTTGGGAATTTAAAAAAAGTCTGATGGAGCCAAATCTGGAGAATATGGTACGTGTGGAAGAATTTCAATATTCAAATCGTTGGCTGCTAGCTGCACAAGCTGTGCTTTGTGAGAGGGTGCGTTGTCTTGAAGCAAAGGAAGATTTTGAGTGCGCGTTATCCCTCGTTTCCTGGTCACAACCTTTCTTAGTTTTGTGAGAAGATCTACATAGTACTGTCCATTAACTGTGTTGCCACGAGGCAGATAATCTTTCAAAAGGACACCTTTGCCGTCCCAAAAAACAGTCAGCGTCACTTTTCCTGCAGATTTCTGCGCCCTCGGCTTGACAGGTGTTGGGGAGCCCGGGGTTTTCCATTGCATGCTGTCAATTTTGGATTCGCGGTCATAATGGTGTACCCAAGTCTCATCTACTGTCACCATGGTCTTCAAAAATTTTTTTGACTGACTTTTTTTGAGCAACTGTTGACAGCAATTTACCCTCGTTTGCTTTTGTTCATGTGTCAACAGTCGCGGAACCCAGCGTGCCCACACTTTTCTCATGTTCAGTCTGTTGTGCAAAATTCTATAAACTGTTCTTTCATTTAGTTTTACTCTACTAGCTATCTCCACAATTGTCATTTTTCGATCCTGGTCAATGATTTTCTTCACTCTTGTTGCATTTTCATCGTTGCACTCTGAGGCTGGTCTACCAGATCTTGGCAGATCAGCAACATTTGAGCGGCTGCACTTAAACTGTTGACACCAGTTTTTTTTAACCGAAGTATATGCAAGACAAGAATCACGAAACACTGGTTCCATCTCCCAGTGTATTTCTGTAGGTGTTTTTCCCTGAAACATGAGAAATTTTACCACAGCTCTGGCCTCCTTCTTTTCCATTGTTTTGTCAAATCTTTGGAGCAGCAGATCTGGTCAATAGGGTACATTGTGCCGTGCACCGTAGCGGAAAAACCCATTGAAGAAACAAACGCGTACTTTACACATTCAGTGCAAATATGATGAACTTTAAATGTGCCAAGTTTCATCTTCCTCCTGTGACTCCTTCATGGTCAGGCCCAAGACTTATGTCAATCCCCTTGTAACTCACAATAAGGCTCCTAATTCCCTATCAAAGAATCACAGAGACGCAACGCGTCTTCTCTGCTTCACAACTTTCATCGACTCCCAGACAGGAAAGCTTCCCAGACACACCTTACGTCCGGACATGCGCAGAACGCATACAACTGAGCAAGAATCAAACGAGACGATGTAAGGAACATTCCAGATAAAGATTTGTACTAAATCGCGCCTTATATGGACAGTAATAACAACCTCAACACTAGTTTCAATCATTCCAAGAAACAGTTGACCGATACTACCATATAAGGAGAATGGCCTACATCGTTCAAAAAATATGGACCGACGTGTCCCGTCACAAGAGAAGGTAACTGTTGCGCTAAACTTGTCGCAACTTATTCTGACTATATATTCTGACTATGCATTCTGACTATATATATTTAATTTTTTAATGCATGGGAAGTAACTCATGGAATTGTAGTCACTTTTATTTCTACAGTCGTCTAATCTTGATAGCATCGTCAAGAAGTTGTCTTATCTTGATAGCGAGGGTTGTTGATAGTTTGTGTGTGAGCGATTTTAAGTCATAACCATGTATGGAGCGTTTTCCTAGAAACAGTTGGCAACTTGCGATGTCATTTCCTTTTAAGGTTCGAATCTTTAGTCGAACATCGTAGAACATTCTTCGTTTCGTAAGTTAGCTGAGCTGTATTCGATTCGCGTGTTCTGCGCGTGTCCTAGGTTGTGTCTTTGTTTGAATGATTTCCGCCCAGGTCACTCTTGGCAAATTTTGCTTGTGAGCAGGACGAAGTTTTTTGTGCTGGCGTCCTTGCTGATATTATTCAGGAAAGAGTCCTCATCGTTGTTGTTCCTTTTGAGATGATATATCTCTATGTTATTCCAAGTGCCTGGAGGCCTATGTGATTTATGTGATTTAATTCCTGATGAACAGGTAATTAAGTTCTGCTGAGTAACGTTATCGCCATCTTTTGATGTTGACATTTTTGCCTAGCCTGCCTTATTAAAGAGTCTATGATATGACAAGTTTGCTCAGCTCACGATCCACTTATATTGTCACGCATCGATTGATGCCTGTCCTAATGACCATTTGCTTCCTGAACTTTATTGATGGATCTAGGTTTGATACCTTTGTTGTTTAAGGAACATAGAGGACGATAATGTGACGCTCAAAAGACATGCCTGTCTTGTTGAGGTCGAATATAGGAGACTAGATGTAATCTCCCATTTGATATCTACTAGCTCTTATGGAAAGGGGAAGTTTCCTACCTGACTACATGTACAGCTGATTACGATATCCTAAAAGGCATATGATTTACATTATTATGATGCTGTCTGCTGTTCCTGTTGAATTGACTACGTCGATGATACAATGACTGTTGTACTATACCTGTGATGTTTTTGCATAATGATGTTCATGAATCCTGTCATTGTGGCGTACACAATATATGTTACCAACAACATCACTTGCTGTTGAACGATTTATTGACTTTACACGTTATGATCTGATGTGACGTCCATGTATGATACTGTAGCTATCTGACTCTATCCTTACGTCACACACTTAAACCAGACCAAAGACACCATATTACTCTGCCACATCATCCCTGGTGTCTGAGGGTGATACACCACTCTGCAAGTGCCAGTATTATCATACCTTTGGCAAGACGATGAAATATAACACCCTCAACATTGTGTGGCAAATGTAAAACCATCCACGGAACATTTATACGCAACACATTTTGCTACGCAACATTTGGTGGCCATAAGCTGGTTTGGTCTGGTACCAGCATACACGGGGTCCCTTACCCACTTCATTCTACATGATATCAACATTTCAACATTTTTCAAGACATCAACATAAAGAATTCTGAGACTACTCGGCGTTGCCCGATAAATGTCAAAATTGCAGTTTTGCCATAAGTCAAGAAGTTTTACAGTACCCGGCGATGTTACATATATTGCCGAATAACACAAGTTGCTGCTATCAAGGTTCCAGGTTGCTGTAGTTGTTGAGAAGGCCAAGTACCGATTGAAGCAATTTACTGTTGGATAAGAAGGTCAAGTGCCGTAACTACACTACCTGTACACTGCCTGTACCGTTTAGAAGCTCAAGTCTCAACCATCGTCTTAGCTGTTTGATGCAAGTTCAGATGTGTGATCAACGTTGGATCTTCGATCTTAGAATGCTGATTACCACCTGTTTTTTGCTGTACTGACGATTGGAGTTCCATAAGTTAAGTGGCCTGTTTGTTCGTGAACTGTGCCCTTATACTTCTACTGAGTCTTCTATATTTCTCATTCTTTTGTTATATGTTATATGTTTATATGTTATTTGTATATTTATATTTATATGTTTATGTGTCTGCGGGTTTCGGTTGGGCGGTGTCTCCCTTAGATCATACTACGTCATAGAGGTTGTCTATCGTGAGCGTTTTCTATAGGGTGTGCAAATTTCCGATACTGGAATTTGCAAAGCGACTTCTGTTGCTATTTTTTGTTAGTTGTGATGACATGTGTTAGTATTGTTTCCGTTATTTTTCTGCATTCTTTAGTTCTGTTTTGATTTGTTTGTATTTGCTAGCCTACTCTTTCCTATTGTTTAGTTTCATACACCATTTTTGTTTATACACTGTGGTGTCTTGTATTTGTATCATATTGTCGCAGATATCATCATATTTTTTGTGATATTTCTTTAATTTTCGCTTTATTTTTTGTTGATTACTGCGAATGTTTTCGTATAGTTGCTAAATCTTTGTTATTGTTTACATTGTATTGTTTACATTGTATTGTTTACAGTGTAATGTTTACATTGTTATTGTTTACATTGTGATTGTGTTTACATAGTCATTGGTTACACTTATAGTAGTTAATTCACATTTGATAGTGGGTTATGCTTATGCATTACTACTACACTGATGATTAATAAATGATGAATAATATTACTTACGGTAATTAATTCAGATTGGATAATGGATTATGCTGATGCACCACTACTATACTGATGATAAATAAATGATGAATAGTATTGTGCACTATTGAATGGGAAGTGCACTTATGATCAAGAGTTGATTGATGATATTTCAACAAGGTCTATACACAAGTTTTTTGATATAAGACTTGTTTCCCATAGAGATTGGGATGATAACACTGGCTAACAAAAAAAAATTTTTTTTTTCTTTCTCTAACACTTCTATGTTTTTCTGGTCAATTTTAATGCGCTGTTTTTAAATCTGCAAACCGTTTTTCTCTATCAGGTCGGGATCTCTAGAAATACGCAATTGAAGTTTTTTAACAACGCATACAGTATTACAACATCATTTGTACAAGAAGTATAACAGTTATGTAGGCTTGAATTTATTTGCAGTCGACTTTCGTCGGTGAATGGCATGTGGTACATCGCGATGAAGCATCCAACAATAATCGGCAAGCATGGTCACACTCCACCGTCCTTGATAACGTGACTCCATTACGGCGATATCTTGATGGAATCGTTCACCATGTTCATCGCTGACTTCGCCAAGGTTGTCAGGGAAAAAGTCAAGATGCGAATCGAGCAAATGGATTTTGAGGGACATGTTACAGCCCATAATTCTGTATGCATCTATGCACTGCTTAACAATATGCACATAGTCGACAGATTTGTGATTTCCCAGAAAGCTATCGACGATCGATTTGAATGCCATCCATGCGCGAAGTTCACTACCATGTAACAAGTTCTCGAATTGTTTGTCTGGAATAACTTTCCTAATCTGAGGTCCTACAAAGATACCTTCCTTTATCTTTGCATCGCTAATTTGCGGAAACTTTTCTCGAAGATAAGTGAAAGCTTTGCTCGTTTTATCTAACGCTTTTACGAAATTCTTCATGAGCCCCAACTTTATATGTAACGGTCGTAAAATGATGCTGTCTTTGTTAACTAATGGCTCGAGTATTATATTTTTATGCCCGAGCTGCATACGATCCCTGATAGGCCACACCTTTCTTGCATAATGTTCCTGTCTGTTGCGGCTGTCCCATTCACATAGGAAGCAACAAAATTTAGTATACCCAGTCTGCATGCCCGTGAGAATTGCAATGACCTTTAGGTCTCCACAAATCCGCCATTGGTAGTCATTGTACTTTATTTTTGCCAAAAGTATAGCCACATTGTCATAAGTTTCTTTCATATGAACAGAGTAGGCGACTGGAATTGATGAAAATAAATTTCCATTATGCAATAACACGGCTTTTAGACTAGTCTTGGAAGAGTCAATTAAAAGTCGCCATTCGTTGACTATGTGCTCATGACCGAGGTGCACCATTAGACCTTTTACATCTTTGCAATAGCAAATGTCATCATCCATCTCAAAGTATTGAACAAGTTCTCTGTGTCTATGACGAAATTTAGATATCGGAGTATTGGGCGCTAAAAGATTCCATTCTTTGAGTCGCGAACCGAGTAATTCCGCTTGTCCTTTGGTGAGAGCGAGATCACGTATTAGATCTGAAAGTTCTGAATGGTTAATTAAGTGAACACCATCATTCACCGGTATATAATCCGAGTCAGAATTAGTTTCTAAAGCAGGTAAACTATCACTTTCTGATGTTCATTCACATCCAATGGATATTGTTCTGGTGGAACTGGGATCGGACACGTGATTGGATCATGAGGCACTGGTTTCAAAACCGATTCAATATTTGGATAAACCACAGACTTTCTAGTTTTAAAAGTGAAACCATAGATATTTGTCAAGCAGAAGTAACAATCAGTAGCGTGATTTATCGGTTCACGACATATTACTGGCACTCCAAAAGGCATCAACTTATGCTTCGGCGATTTTCGTAACCAACCTGCCAATGTATTTGCACAAGTCGAACAAACTGCATTTGGCATCCAAGATTTATTTGCATCATCAACTTTCGAATCGAAATAAAGTTCATATGCTTTCTTTAGCAATGTTGTAAAGTTTTTCTGGTGAACACGATCGGTAAAATATCCGCACACGTAACAGAACAGATCAGCCGAATTTCTACAACTTCTAGAAGCCATATTTCACTCAGAATTATTTCAAAATACAGTAACTATTTGAAATATAACGTAACATATGTCATGCATCTTTTAGCAGTATAAAAAGTAGAATTATTTTGCATTTTATTAATTTAAAAAAAGTTATATAGTAAAAATGAAACGGAGCAAATAAGTTTCCCAAAAATATATTTATTCACAAATATCTTAAGAACCTGACGTGATAGAGATAAACGGATTTCAAATTTGAAATCAGCGCAAGAAACTGACCTAAGAACACTTATTCTTATATAAGAAAGAAAAATGTTGTTTGTCAGTGTAATATAGTGTTGTGAGTAAGCAAGTACTTCATTTAAGACTTGTTATAATTAAATTTGAAATAAGATAATTAATTATTTCAGGTTGTGGACTCAGATTTTAGACATCATGTCCACATTAGATTACTTTATCACGCAAGGGAAAGCCCTTGGGATGACGGGAGATAAATTAGAAGAATTTGTGATGGGCGAATATGACAAGGTTCAGGAGGCTAAACAAAAGAGATTAGAAAGAGAAGCTGAGGCTGAAGAGAAAAAACAAATATTGGAAATTGAGAAACTGAAAACTGAGTTGGAAAAACAGAAACTGGAATTTGAAGAAGATCAGAGACTGCACGAGCAAAGGTTGTTATTTACGAAGGAGATAAATGAGCTGGGAGATGAGATAAGCTCAATTAATGAAAAATATCTATGTAAAGAACAGGCTCTTGTTAATGAGCTGCAACAAGTCAAAATGGACAATGAGAAATTGAGAATTGAGTTGTCGAAAAATGATGATTCTTTTGAGAGTTTGATTAGAAATTTAAACTCAGAGAATGAGAAGTTGAAGTCAGATTTGGTAGAAATGAAGAAACAGAAATTAGAGGATAAACTCTTAGATTTGGAGTTGAATGCATTAAAGAAAACAATAAATGAGCTTCATAGTGATAAGAAAGCTCTTACTGATAAGTTATCAGCAATGAATTGTGAAAATGCTACATTAAGGACTAAGTTGACGCTGTTGACAGCGAATAGTGATAAATCTAGTGAATTTTTTCTTACACAGAAAAAAAAGTTAGAGAATGAAGAGATGTTGGATAATCAAGTAGATAAGGTGAACTCTTCCACGCTTGATTTGAAACTATTGTGGAAGATTATAGAAACATTAGCTCTTCCTCGTAAGGATAAATTAAAACAATCTCAAATGAAGGAGAAAAAAGAATTTGAAGATGAGATGAGTTTTTCTAAATATGAACAGTGGTTAGAAAGTGATATGAGCTTGGCTCAATACGAGCAGTATTGTAAAGAAAATTCTTGCACCAGTGACTTGAAACAAGTCCAAGCGGACTATGAAAGATTAAAATTTGAAACTACAAGACATGAGGAGGAACTTGTGACTGCTCATCATAGTGCTATGGAAGCACTCAAACTTGAACTTGTTCGGGAGAAAGCTAAGGTTTTAGAAACCACATCTCAGAGGGGAAAGTTGAGTAACGATCTTAAAGATAGTATTGCTAAAGAGAAGACTCTTATTTCTCAATTACAAGACATAAGGTTGGATTATAACAGGAAAGTTAAAACCAACGAGAGAATACATAAAACAGTCGCTAGAGAGAAAACTATTGCAGAAGCAGAAGTTACAAAACTTCAAAAAAGAGTTAATGGATTATTAGATGTTGTCTTGAACAACAGGATGTTATCCGTTAATAAGGAGAATACATTTAAACATAAACCTGATGTTCAACTGGTTGCTAATGCAAAGAGTCAGCCACATGCACTCAATGCTCAAAGTAATAATAAACAATATGTGAATAAATCTTTTCGTGGCAAATATTGTTTCCCACGAAATAGCGATACTGCCTCTAATGGGAGTTGGCGTCAGGCCAACAAAAGTAATCTGACTGTAGTGGTCAGTCCTGATAAGGTGACATCAGAAAACAAACCTATTAGTACTCATTCCCAGAATGGTAATCATTATCTGCTAAACAAAAAAATTCTACCATTCTGATTACGCGTCATACTCAGCTCAAGCAGTATGATCCATCTGTTAAGCACATTGCCACAGGCAAAAATAATAACAATTTTGCTAGGAAAGATAATCGTGATTATGAACAGCGCCAAGAGCGTTCATCACGTGGTAATTTTCCTTCTTCAAGTAATTGGAGACAATTTAAAAGTCCTCAGAATTTTGGTTCTAATATTTATAGGAACTTTGGAAAAGGTGACTCCAATAGAGGTTGTCAACCTTGTGGTAATTTTTTCTGGAGACAAAATCCATCACAAAGATATTTGGACCAAAGAGAAAATAACAATCGCAACTATGCTAAATGGAGGTCAAATAAGAGCAATGGGCTCAACAGTGATAAGAATTTTGATAGATCTCGTTGTGATGGTACACCCCACATGATTCCTAACTAATACTTCTGTCCTATTTCTACATATACGACAGAGTCATAACACACCTATATTACTACAATACATTAGCACATCTGTCCTCACTTTAGGTGAACACATACTATTGTGCTTTGTTATCATCTTCTTCTGTTCCCATCTTTAATATAAGAGGAAGACTGAGTAGTTAATATAAGGGCCGAAAGTTTACTCGGCCACAATTATTAATAATAATGTATTGTATAGTATGAAACATAATGGCTATTAAATAGAATTATATTGGTTGTTTTTTTCTCAGCATGTCATTGATGATCTGAGAAGCTACCTTTCTGTTGTCAAACATGGAGAGTTCCACATTGTACACTTTCCTTGGAACGACAGGAGATGTGACCTGGATCGTCATTTATGTTTAATTTCATTATGTAATGATATTATTAAACGTTTAGATAATATACTATTTAATATTCACTATCAGATGTGTACATCCAATTTAAAGCGGTAGTAGTATATGACACCGCTATTTGATAATGATTGTATTACACGTGCATATGTATATTGTACTTACATGCTAGTGTAGTGTGTGTTGGTGGCACCTCCCCGATATATTTTTTGAATCAGATTTTTTATCTGTTGAGAAATATTCTCACCAGACACTTTATGTGTCAATTTAGCCTCATATTAGGCAGTGCAATTACTTATCCTCGCATAATTCGTGCGTTGTTAAACCGCTTTTGGTTTTACTCTTGGATATTTAAAAAAAAAAAAGTTGCACATTTTTTTAAATCGGGAGGCCGCGGTAATGTTGCGCTAAACTTGTCGCAACTTATTCTGACTATATATTCTGACCATGCATTCTGACTATATATATTTAATTTGTTAATGCATGGGAAGTAACTCATGGAATTGTAGTCACTTTTATTTCTACAGTCGTCTAATCTTGATAGCATCGTCAAGAAGTTGTCTTATCTTGATAGCGAGGGTTGTTGATAGTTTGTGTGTGAGCGATTTTAAGTCATAACCATGTATGGAGCGTTTTCCTAGAAACAGTTGGCAACTTGCGATGTCATTTCCTTTTAAGGTTCGAATCTTTAGTCGAACATCGTAGAACATTCTTCGTTTCGTAAGTTAGCTGAGCTGTATTCGATTCGCGTGTTCTGCGCATGTCCTAGGTTGTGTCTTTGTTTGAATGATTTCCGCCCAGGTCACTCTTGGCAGATTTTGCTTGTGAGCAGGACGAAGTTTTTTGTGCTGGCGTCCTTGCTGATATTATTCAGGAAAGAGTCCTCATCGTTGTTGTTCCTTTTGAGATGATATATCTGATGCGTGATGCCATAT
>JAMPIV010022557.1:0-101603 GCA_024509875.1 Oreohelix idahoensis
TCCCTTCTATTATGGTCTTCTGCAGGGTGTTATGCCTTTTTATGTGGCCAAAGTATTTTAGCTGCCGAACTTTGATCTCCCTCATTAGTTCTCTTTTCATACCTAGATTTTCTAGGACCTCCTTATTTGTTTTCTTCTCTTTCCACGAGATACGCCCCGTTCTTCTATATATCCACATTTCAAGAGCCTCAATTCTTTCTTCCAAATGCTTATTCATCGTCCATGTTTCTGCACCACACAGAAATGCAGAATATATATAACACTTTATGATTCTCAGTTTTAATTTGTGAGATAACTGTTTAGATGTCAGTATATGTTTCATGTTGTTGAATGTAGCTTTGGCCATTCCTATTCTCTTCTTGATTTCTGTTTCACATCTGCCATCTTCTGTTATTATATGACCAAGATATATGTAGCTCTTGACTTGTTCCAGGATTTTCCCATTTACGCTTATCTTCAATGTGGGTTTATCGTCTGTTTTGCTAATTATCATAGTTTTTGTTTCCTCAATATTAATGTCGAGTCCATATTCTTGACTTATACTGTTCACTTGCTTCACTAGTTCTTGTAACTCCTGTTCGCTGTCAGCTATCAACACGGTATCGTCTGCATGCTCCTGAGTTACATAAGACTAAAGACATTGAGGACAGGGACCTGATAACTCCACCTCATAAAGCTGAGACCTAGTACAGGTTAGTACTCTTTAACACTTCACTCCCCCTATGACAGTATCTGCTCTGGGACTACGTTTGCCATTTTTATTTTAAATTCATAAATATGTCAATAAAACATAGCCAAAAATGCAAGAAGTCAACAGCAAACCTTTTTTTGTCTGTCTCATTGTCTGCACTGAAGCAGAAGACTCTCATTTTCTTGTCTGGTGGCTGAAGGGAAAAGCTGAATTTTCTACGCTGGTAGTTCTCCACGTCTACTGTGTAACCATGTAAGTGAGCCACCCCTGTTTTGGGGAGAAAACAAAATAAATTAGTGGTGGCTTCATGTTTAATAAGAAGTGCACAGGAAATAATGACAATATGTATGTGTATGTGTGAATAAAAGCTTATGTGTGTAAAAAATATATGTGGGTAAATGTGTAAATATCACTCTTTCTCCTCTACAACTTCCTTCATGGTTAAACAGGATGTTTTCGTCCATTATATAAATACACACAAACTCTTACATCCTTCTTTTTTCCCTCGGCACTTCCACTTACAGTGCAGTCCACTTAGCAGAGCTCGCTTAAATCATATTTTGCTTAAGTAAAAGCACTTCTGAAGGTCTCGATCAAATGTCTTCTTTGGCTTTGTTAGTCGAATTCTGATTACTAGAATTTTCGGATAAGCCGAAGCATATTTTCTGACTCTACCCAAATTTGGACTCGCAGAAGTAGAAGTTCTGCCTTCATTGCCCAAGTTCCAGTACTAGGTGGTCATACATAATTTTTTGGTCAACAGGTGGTAACAGGTTAATAAACGCCCGAGCTTCCATCAGTAGATTAATAAATATTACACACATAAAGTAGATTACAACGCTAACATTGATTAAACCAGCAAGCACGTAATCATCAGGCCAACTGAGCAAATGCTGGTTCACCTCGGTTTGAGAGAAAAGGGCTTGCGTTAAACTCTGACAGCAAGGGGACTATGCATCTGAGATCTGATGATAAACAAAGAATGAAACTCGAGGCATGTAAATACTAAATAGTAAACATAAACCAGCATTTGGCAGGCACTTGTAAGAAAGAAGGAAGGAAAACACTAGACAACAGAAACGTTCCTAGGTCACTGCAGCAACTCTTGCATCTGCTTACTTGTCCAGCACAAGTCATAGTTCTAAGAATCCCATGTATGACCCCTAACAGAGCATGCAAAAGTCATAGTTCTAAGAATCCCGTGTAGGACCCACCCCTAACAGAGCATGCAAAAGTGCTAAGCCAAAACTAGATTTGAACATTTTTACACTTGCTACTTTGCTACTATCAATTAACTGACACTACATATTACGCTTCGCTACATTGCTCTGGAAAACTTTAGAAGATGCAGGAATGAAAATTTAAAATAAAAATACCTGTTTCTGAATGGTTTAAATAATTGCTTCCTGCTGCACCTCTTATTCTGACCTAAATGTCCATCTTTGAGCAGAATTTGGATAAGCAGAATTTTGGATATGTACTTTAGCTGGTCCCAGCAACTTCTACTCAACCAGGCTGCACTTATTTATTAAGGTGCTCACTGTGATATGGCAAGTAGGAGAAACAGAGAAGACCTAGAGACATATGGAGAAGGGAATCAGGGCCAGACATGATGGGAATAAGAAGAAATTAAACGACAGTGTATGTATGACAGGATAGAAAGCTTGGTGTGTGTGGTGTTGAAAACCTGAATCCCCTAAATATCTGAAGAGTAATCATAGGTCATGTGGTATATTCTTTTTTTAATGGAAGTATTTACATTTTAATCTCCAAATTCCTGAACTTCCTGTCCCTAACTTCTTATGGCCTTCAAAGCATGTGTATAGACTGCTTAGATAGAGTAGACTACGCTGGCTCAGCCATGTCCGCAACATAAAAGATGGCAGCATCCTCAAACATATGGACAACTGGCAGATCGCAAAAGAACAGTCAGGTGACCGCAGCTGAGGTTCAAAGATGTGTACCAAAGTGACATGAGGGCCCTGGACATAAATCCATAACCTGGGAGGATAAAGCTGCACATTGCACCAAGTGGCAATGCTCCCTACAGTGACATCTTACACTGGGTGAAAAGAAGGTCTCACAACAAGCAGAAGAGAAAAGAAGGTCTCACAACAAGCAGAAGAGAAAAAGAAGGTCTCACAACAAGCAGAAGAGAAAAAGAAGGTCTCACAACAAGCAGAAGAGAAAAAGAAGGTCTCACAACAAGCAGAAGAGAAAAAGAAGGTCTCACAACAAGCAGAAAAGAAAAAGAAGGTCTCACAACAAGCAGAAGAGAAAAGAAGGTCTCACAACAAGCAGAAGAGAAAAGAAGGTCTCACAACAAGCAGAAGAGAAAAGAAGGTCTCACAACAAGCAGAAGAGACAAGAAGGTCTCACAACAAGCAGAAGAGAAAAGAAGGTCTCACAACAAGCAGAAGAGAAAAGAAGGTCTCACAACAAGCAGAAGAGAAAAGAAGGTCTCACAACAAGCAGAAGAGAAAAGAAGGTCTCACAACAAGCAGAAGAGAAAAGAAGGTCTCACAACAAGCAGAAGAGAAAAGAAGGTCTCACAACAAGCAGAAGAGAAAAGAACACGCCAAAAGGAACATGAGGCACACAAAAAAACAGCTGATGGATATCACTTCAAGGTCGCATTCTCATTGTCAATTATGACTGAAGGAGGCTACTAACTTCTTATAGAACGTCCGACTGGTTACGCAGTTAGAGCACTTTCCTCTCACTGTACACAGCTACCATTTTTTTTGTTAAAGTAACCCATCAACCCGTTATAATTAGGACATATGGTGTAATAAATTTAATAAAATAAAATCAGATTTCCAATATCTAAATATAGTACCTTCTTCCCCCTCCACTCAGTCCAAAAAGGTTCTGGGAGCTTCACGCTCCAGTCTACCCAGCTGTAAATGGGTAACTGACTCTGCTCATGAGTTAAGGAAAGCAAAGGCAGCAAGAAAGGGAACTGGTCAACCCATCTCATAAAAAGCTGAGCCTACTATGATGTGAAGTCTCTAACATTTCATTTCCCCCCTCACACACACAGCAGTTTCTGCTGTAAGACTACGTTTTGTTAACTTCTTAAAAATAAAAATAAGTTTCTAGTGCTGCCATTGTTATCTTTCTCATTATTTTTTTTTTTCAAATAAAAAGGGAGGAAAGCAGAACAGCATCATATCAGCTTTATCTCCCTCCACTCATTTACCATCTTCAGAGTAGTCTACCCTATTAAACCTAATTTACAGTTATAACTAGGGTGTTCAGTGTTCATTTTATTTTCTACTTTGTGTGATTTTTACATTACAATGTTATTGTCACAATAGGTAGCAACTGGTGTGATCTATCTATCTGTACCACAATTTCTTGTTGTTGTTTTTTCTTGAAAATTTGCAGGATATTTTATTTTAGAATTTGTACTTTCCAAGCATTAATATTTTTGTAAATCTTTTTCTTTTGTTTTTATTTTCCTAATTTGTATTACATTATATTGGTCTTCACATTTAACGTTTGTCTGAATTGGTTCTGTTGGATAATGTTTTTACTCTTATTATTGTTTATGTAGTATTAAATGTCTGTTTTTTTGCTTGTACGAGGGAAGGTCAAAAAGTAATGCCTCCTATTTTTTATGTATGTAAATACTGCATCGGTGTGCAATTTGTAAATTTAGCAGGATTCCTCAAACACTCTTCTGTACTGTATAGCATTACCAACCTGTTTCAGTAACAGGTGGCACCACTGTAACAGTTTTAAAATGGCTGCCAAAGACGTTCGGTTAAAACAACGTTATGTCATAGAATTCCTCAATGCTGAAGGCGAGACTATAGCCATCAACCTCCTGCACCGTTACGAAACTGAAGGAGAAGAGTTTTTATCGAATATTGTGACAGGTGATTAGACTTGGGTTCATTTTCTTGAACCAGAATCCAAGAGGCAGTCAATGGAATGGCATCACACAACATCGCAGACAAGAAAGAAGTTCAAAAGTTCACATCTGTAGGGAAAGTTATGGCCTCCATGTTTTGGGATGAGAAGGGTGTGATTCTTCTCGACTTCTTGGAACAGGGAAGACTTCTTGGAACAGGGAAACACGGTGAATGCAGACCGTTACATTGAAACTTTGAAGAAGCTTAGAGGTCATCTTCGGCAACTTTACCCATTAAAAGATCAGAGAACTGCACTACTGTTGCACGATAATGCCATGCCACACACCGCTAAACGCACCATTGATGCGATTGCAGAATTTGGATGGACATTATTACCACATCCCCCTTACAGTCCCGATCTTGCACCTTCTGTCTTCCATCTGTTTGGACCACTGAAAGAAGATCTTCGCGGACATCACTTTGAGAACACCGAGACATTTAAACGCGCCGTGCGCCAGTGGTTTAGGAAAAAGGACACAAATTTTTACCATGCGGGGATACATGCCCTTGTGAGAAGATGGACAAAAACTGTAACAAATAACGGAGACTACATTGAGAAATAGATCGCTTTGTGTGGATTTTTAACAATGGTATAAGCGCCTTACCGTTCAGAAAGCAATGGCAAACTACTGAACATAAAAATTGCCTAGAAAAATCACAAACAGCCAATAAAAGCTGGGGTTGATTGCCACGTCCTGTAAAGGATAAGCAACTATAACATTGAGAAATAAATTTTTGAAGTTCAGACTTGGGGCTACATTTCAATGTGAATTTTATCTGTCTTCTTGCCTATTGAATGAAATTAAAAATTACGAGGCATTACTTTTTGACCGTGCCTCGTATATGTTCTTTTTTTTATTTATTATTTAATAAACCTTTGATACCCTGTTCAACGTGACCCAAGGTGGGCCACTTCGGTTTTAATTGGGGCATATTGTGTGAATTTTTTATCCAACTATGACGCTAGACTGATATTAGCCGTGATAAGAGCTAGACCAGAAAAGGACCACTAGCTGACTGTCTGGATTCATCAGGTATGTTTGCTTATTCCTAATACTGTGGCTTGTTTAATCAAGTGCTGTGTCCTTTTTTGCAAGAGGGCTTTTTTTCTCCTCAAAATCTGCCCCCGCTAGTTTGCTGGCATCCCTAAAAAAGGACTACTAGCTGAACTGTGGATTCTGGTGCATTTTTGGCCGGCTCAGACTACATTTACGTCTGCTGTTTATTCCTTGCTTCCTCTCCCTTGGCTCTAAGGACTGTGTGTGATCCTTGTGTGCCTTGACAAACATTTTAACCAATGAAATGTTTGCCATCTTGTTTTTTTGTGCTGAGTGCAATTAACCTTGTGCTAAACAGTTTATTTACAATCCTTACAGAACTCTTCTCATACTCTGTAACACAGAATTACAACAACTTTAGCAGAATTTGTATGACGTATGACGCGGGGGATCTCTAAAGTGACAAAGAATGAACACGACTATTGCAACCTCAGGCATGTCATACAAGGCCACTAATATGAAGTTGTGTATGTGACTGGCATACCCCACCAGGGAAAATAAATTGCCACAGAATTCACCACTAGAAGAGCATATCACTGCTTGATGCAGGTTTCCTGTAAAGGGATCAGCTGCAACGTTGGCTTTATGCTCCCTAAGGAGCGCACACACAAAAAAATGATGATGAAAGTAGAATTTTTGAATTTTATCTACACAAAAAAAAGATGATGAAAGTAGAATTTTTGAATTTTATCTACACAAAAAATGATGATGAAAGTAGAATTTTTGAATTTTATCTACACAAAAAATGATGATGAAAGTAGAATTTTTGAATTTTATCTACACAAAAAAATGATGATGAAAGTAGAATTTTTGAATTTTATCTACACAAAAAATGATGAAAGTCGAATTTTTGAATTTTATCTACACAAAAAATGATGATGAAAGTAGAATTTTTGAATTTTATCTACACAAAATATGATGATGAAAGTAGAATTTTTGAATTTTATCTACACAAAAAAGTGTACTAAAGAAAGCTTACCCAGAGCACTGACAGAGTTCTTGTCCTTGTAGTAGTAAACACAGGCATCTTTCAATATACAGTACCGGCGTCGCCACGAGCGTTTACTTGGACTCAATTTTCCCAGAAATCCTGCACATTCAGGCTTAACAATGTGAAGGGCAGGTAATCCTACATTATGACTGCTGACGCTTAAGAATGACTCCTTCTGCAAAGTTAGATTTTTGGTGAACATTCAGAAATGGTTTTGAATCTATTTCACTGCACCATATTTCTTTCAAAGGATTATAGTTCTTGCATGAAATGGTGATGAAAACCTCACATACTGATGACTAAAATCTCACACAATGATGACTTACTTACTTGTTCCTCTTCTACAGTGAGATGTAGAAGTTTGAAAGAGAGAGCACCATACTATCCTGTCAGCTGTCTTCCTTCTGGCCTGGTTCCATTCTAGTCATCGATCCTTCAGAGATTGTCTAATGTTGTCATCCTGGAGGTCTGGATCCCTGGCTCTTAGTTTCCCATACTTGTTGTGGTAGCCGATATTCTCCCATTCTGCAGACATGGCCAAACCATCTTAGTTGGGACTGTTCTACTTGGGTCTGCAGGGGTTGGGTTTTGAGGCCCTTGCCTTTCTTAGATACCTCATTTCTGAGGTATGGATCTGACTTTTGTGAGCTGTAGTAATTGCCCATCACTCGCATCCATACATCAAAACTGGGACATAGGTGGAGCAGTAAACAACCATCTTCGTTTTCTTGCAAACTTCTCTTTTCCTGAGGAATCCTCGACTCTGGCCTGAAAAAGTTTCACAGCTACCGCTCCCCGGGCTGTCAAATCTTCCCCCGATGCCTCCCTTCCAGTCCACGACAGCTCCGAGGTATCTAAAGTTGTTAACAGGCTCCAGGACCCGCTCTCCCAGCCTAATCCAATGTCCTCTTTCCCCTCGCGATATCACCATGGTTTTTGTTTTGGAGCTGCTGACGACCATCCCTCTCCTCTCCAGCTTCTCCCTCCAGACTTGCAGGTTGGACTGAAGATGTTCTCCCTCCAGACTCCAGTAAAACTGATTCAATACCGTTTTATTAGTTTATAAACTTATATCTCCCTCCAGACTTGCAGGCTGGACTGAAGATGTGCCTCTGATTTAGCAATCAGGGCAACATCATTATGAACAGATATCGTGACAGAATATCACCCTGTCTCACACCAGTGGTGGTCCCGAACTCCTCTGATCCATGGTTTGCTGTCCTCACATAATCTCCGCATGACCTGTAGAAACTCTGCACAGCACAAATCAGAGGTGCTGGAATGTTCCCCCCTGCCAAGCAGTCTCAAAGTCCACCCCAGGAGACCTCGTCAAATGTCCCCTCCAGATCCAAGAAACAAAGATGCATATCACCTCTACACTCAAGGGCCCTATCACTTGGCTGTCCGAGCGCGAAGATCAGGTCCCGAGCACCTCAGCCTGCCTGGAAGCCACAGTGAACTCCATCCATCTGTGGCTCAGTTAGGCGTCTGAGTTTCCGCTCCAGGACTCCAGAGTATGATGACCAAAACTATAATTCTTGCAATGGATTTACTAAACTATATACCATACAATAGTTCTTTCAAAGATTTTCACTGCACAGTCCTGGTATGAAGATCTTAAATACCAGTGCAGTGACTTAGATATGTTTTCGTTACTTAAATATCTGAATGTCACTATGAAAACTAAGAGAATAATTAATAAATAATATATTCCTACCAACTCTTTACTATCGGTGTCAAACATGGTTATACAGAGCTTCTACAAGTCTTGCAGAAATTATGTGAGGACAGCAAACCATAAGTCAGAAGAGTTCAGGACCACCACTGGTGTAAGACAAGGTGATATCCTATCACCTTACCTCTTCATACTCCTTATGGACGATGTCATCAAGGCATGTAAGGAGAGAACAAGAAAGTATTCAGTGGGGTACTGGAAGATGAGACAGGTCTATATTTCGGAGCTGGCATTTGCTGATGATGTTGCCCTGATTGCTAAATCAGAGGCACATCTCCAATCCAACCTGCAAGTCTGGAAGGAAGAGCTGGAGAAGAGAGGGATGGTCATAAGCATCTCTAAAACAAAATCCATGGTGATATCACGAGAAGAAAGAAAACATCAGATTAAGTTGGGAGAACAGGTCCTGGAGCAGGTCGACCACTTTAAATATCTCGGAGCTATTATAGACCAAAAGGGAGGCATCAAAGAAGAGTTGGCCACTCGAAAAGCAGCGGCTGGGAGACTTTTTCAGGCCATAAATCGTGGATTCCTCAGCAAGAAAGAGGTTGGTAAGAAAACGAAGATGGCTGTATACCGCTCCACCTATGTCCCAGTCTTGACATATGGATGCGAGTCGTGGGCAATGACTACAACCCACAAAAGCCAGATCCAAACCTCAGAAATGAGGTATCTGAGGAAAGTGGTTGAAGTAACAAGAAGAGACATGGTCCGCAACCAGACGATCCGTCAAGGCCTAAAATCCCATCCGCTGCAGACCCAAATAGAACAGTCCCAACTAAGATGGTTTGTCCATGTCTGCAGAATGGGAGAAGATCGGCTACCACGACAAGCATGGGAAACAAAGAGCCAGGGATCCAGACCTCCAGGACGACCCAGAGTCCGCTGGGAGGACAACATTAGACAATCTTTGAAGGACCGAGGACTAGAATGGAACCAGGCCAGGAAGAAGACAGCTGATAGAATGGTCTGGCGCTCTCTCTTCCAAACCTCTACACCTCACGGTAGAAGGGGAACGACTAAGTAAGTAAGTAAGTCAAACATGGTTCCTGACCACAACACAGGACAGGAAAATCTCATCATACAAAATGATATGCTTAAGACGAGCCATTAATGTTACAAGTAGAGACAGACTGAGAATGAAGCCTTATCAATTACCACTAAAAACAATATATGACATGGGTTGAGGGCATGGGGAAGATCAAAAGGCAGATGGACAGACAATATTATAGATATTCTACAACTTGGGCTCACATCAGCCAATGCAAAACACTTGGCTCAGGAACAAAATCTTCAACTCCCCACCAAGCTGAAGGGGAGCTTCCATGGCAAAATTGGACCAAAGAAGTAAAGGAAGTTAAGTTCTGGCATGAGGTTTTCATTAAACTGTATTCTTTAAATGGTTTTACTACACAATAGCAAAGAATGAACCAGAGTTGGGGCACTGTACGAAGGATGGCCACCGACCAAGCAAAGTGGAATCAATTTGTTGTTGCCCTACAAGACGCCACTAGGCGTGATGGCCACTGACTGCTTTGACGGTCGGCGGCTAAGGATCAAAGAAGAAGAAGAAGTTCTTGAAAGACCTTTCAATCAATCAATCAATACCTTTTAGCTCCCTGAGGAGCATAGGCCTTCAACAAACACATGCCAAGTCTTCCTGTCCTGTGCCATCCGCTCAAGTTCTTTCCATGTTTTCCTCATCATTTTCACCTCTGTTTCCAGTTCTCTTCTCCATGTGTTTTTTGGTCTACCTCTGCTTCTCTTTCCCTGCGGATTCCAGAACAAGGACTGCCTTGTAATGCTATCAACAGGTTTCCTCAATGTGTGTCCTATCCATCGTCAGCGTCTTCTTCTCAACTCTTGTTCCACTGGCACTTGTCTGGTTCTTGTCATCAATTCCACATTCGTGACTTTGTCATACCATTTCAGTCCTTCTATTCTACGCAAGCACCCGTTTATAAAAGTCTGTAGTTTTTTGGTTGTTGTTTTTGTTGCTCTCCATGTCTCAGAGCCATACAATAGGACTGACTTCACATTTGAGTTGAAGATTCTTATTTTCGTGTTGGATTTGATTTCTCTTGTTCTCCATATGTTTCCCAATGCAATGAAAGCTCCTCTTGCTTTTTGTATTCTTATTTTGATATCCCTGTCTGTCCCTCCAACTTTGTCTATATCACTACCAAGATATGTGTACGATTCTACATCCTTTAGTGGTGTTCCTTCAAGTTCAACCTTGTTATCATTTCTTGCATTTATTCTCATAATCTTTGTCTTTTTCCTATGTATTTTCAGGCCCACTTGTTGTGACCTCTCATCGAGAATTTTCATTTTCTCTTGCATCTGATTATGGTTATGGGACAGAAGAGCCAAGTCATCTGCAAAATCCAGATCATCAAGCTGTTTAGTCAGATTCCACTGGATTCCATTTCTGTTGTGTGATGTCGATGTTTTCATAACCCAATCTATTGCTAGTAAGAAAAGGAATGGAGACAAGAGGCATCCCGGGAGCCGCGCTAGCGTAGTGGTTACAACACCGCTCTGGCGACCGGGTGATACAGGATCAAACCCGGGCGACGGCATTTGAGGATTTTTCGTCGACCGGGATTTGGACTGGATTAACTCGAGACCTGGTGAGGACATTTGAAGGAGTGTCGTCGACCAGGGACTGGCGGCTCCTGAGCCAACCCAGCTGCAATGGGTATCTCCGAAATCGGCGAGTATTTGCCTGAATGGCGAGGGACACCTGTCTCTGTTCAAGAAATAAAGGGATACTCACGTAAAATCAATGTCAGGTTAGACATAAAATAATAACCTGAGATTTCGCCTCGAGTATTAGCGGGCGAACGCAAAAAAAAAAAAAAAAAAAAAAAAGGCATCCCTGTCACATTCCCTTTCTAATCCTAAAGGGTTCTGTAAGTTGTCCTTCATGGAAAACTCTGCATGTCATGTCTTCATAGGTCTTCCTTATTAAGTTAATGATCTTCATGGGAACTCCATAATGCCTCATCAAAAAGATGGTAAATTTTCTTCTTGTGTAAGCAAAGTAAACATTAGCAAAAATCAAGCAATGAAAACATGGAAAATTTAACTTATACTAGAACCTCACAAGCAGATGACATTAACCTCATAAACATATGACATTAACCTCATTGTCACGAAGTGGATTTAAGACCTAGAGCTTGGCTGAGTATATAGACTAGGGTTCCCATTCATCCCGTTTTTCCCGGGACAGTCCCATTTTTTGATAAAATGTCCCGAATTTATTCCAAATGTCCCACTTTTTAAGGGTCCTTCCTGAAAAAAAAATCTTTGGGTAACGGATTTTATTCCGTGTTTTAGTAGTGTTACTTTATCAATTTCCGGTTACAGTGGACCCTCGGTTTGAATCTCGAACAAATATTTGAAAGTCGACCAAAACAGTGTTCAGTGAGCATCTACCAAATGATTTAATGCGTATTAAAGCATTATAGATACAGTAATTTTTATCGTTTTTTCAATCCGCATAATGCCGAAAAAACGTAAGTGCGGTATAAATGATAACATTACAAGAGAATTTCCCCTTCATTAAAGGTGTAGATGAAAAATGTGGAATGCACTTTATGCAGCTCTAAAATTTTGCATTTTCACATGTGGTGGGTCGGTCAGGGACGTAGTCAACCATGTGAAAATGAAAAAACATAAAGGTGCTGTTGAAAGTAAGGCTTCCAACAGCAGTATAAGTCATTTCTTAAATGCGAAAACCCAGAGTGAAAAGGAAATGGAAAAAAAAAAACAGTTATCATTGGCAGCACAGGAAGCAACCTTCGCTTATCACACAGCGGTGCATAACCACAGCTTTAAGTCCATGGACTGCACAACAGCCATCGTGAAAAAACTTTTCAACGATAAATTCAGATGTTCGCAAAAAAGTGCAAGGCAATAATCACCAATGTTATTGCGCCATTTGTGACAAAGCAGAATGATGAAGAGCTAAAAGAAGCTTGTTTCATATCAGTATTAATCGACTTATCAAACCACTTGGACAAGTAGTGCCTCTGGTCGTGAGATATTATCATGCAGCAAAAGGTGTGAAGGTGAAGGTGTTGGGAGTTAGTTAATTTAGGCGGTGAAATTCAGAACTGTTATTTTACTTATGTGTTGTGGGAAGTGTTACAGAAGTCAGATCTCTTAAAAAGGTTATTGCTATATCAGCAGATAATACAAATACAAACTTTGGTGGAAAGAAGAGAAAGGGACAGAATAATCTGTACTTCAAAATGCAAGAAAACACTGTGAACAATTTAATTGGTATTGGTTGTCCTGCACATGTGATACATAATGCTGTGCAGACTGCTGCGGATTGCTTACCTATTGATCTTCAGTTAATAATTAACAAGATTTACCAGCATTTCCACATTTATTGTGTACGAGTTGAGGAACTCAAATCATTTTGCGAATTCACCAATACAGAATATAAAACTGTTTTGGGTAACAGCAAGACAAGATGGCTCTCTCTCTTGCCTGCAGTCCAGAGAGTTATTGACATTTTCCCTGCATTGAAGTCATATTTCCTTTCCATTCACAAATGTCCTACCAGTCTCAAAAATTTCTTTGAAATCCACTTTCAATTACACTCCTGCATTTTCATTGCCAGCCCAGTTAAAAAAAACCTTTTCTGATACCATCAAATGTGTTGAAAAGCAAGAGGCAACAGTAATTGAAGTGAAGGCTGAAGTAAACAAACTGGTGGAAAAATTAAACTACAGGAAGGCAGAAAAGTTTCTTACCACTACTGTGAGAAATCAGTTGCAAGAATTAGAAAAAGAAGGACACATAACAGTTGAAAAGTTTCAAAGCTATGCAGTAGATTTCTATGACACCTGCATTGAATATATTCAGGAGTGGTGTACATCATTTCTTACGCCTCTTCAGTCTATGGATTGGATCAATTTGAAGGGAAAGGAGTCTGTGACTTGGAAGAATATCCAAGAAAGCTACATATTCATGAAGATAGTGTCACCAAATTTTACTGTGAATGAAGAGGACTTATTTGATGAGTTTGCATGTGTGAAAAAATATTGTGAAAGCAAATTTGATGTGTGGAGTGAACTGAAGGATCAAAGTGTCAGTGAAAAATGGTGTGAGATGTTCGCTCATTTTACAAAGCAGGATATAAATGCTGAGAACCTGAAATGCCTAGTTAGTTTTTGTTTGGCGCTGCCAGGATCCAAAGCAGCTGTTGAACGTGTTTTTTCATTAATAAATGCGCTTTGGACAGATGAAAAAAACAGACTTAAAATTGAGACAGTGAAAGCTTTAACCATTATAAAGACCCATTTTAAGGATTTCTCTTGTGCTGAGTTCTATGTCCAAATATCAAAAGAAAAAAACTTCTTGAACAGGCCCATAAATCTGATAAATATTCTGATGAATCTGAAATATAAACTTTCCACGGGAGCCGCGGTAGCATAGTGGTTAGTGTACTGGCTTCCTAGCGCAGTGGTCTATGGTTTGATCCCCAGATGAGGTGGGATTTTTTTTAGGCCACAAACGGCTCCTGGGTCGACCCAGCCCCAATTGGGTACCAGAGCAACTCTGGGAAGGCTAAGGCAGCCGGCGTGATGCCGACCACATCACCCCTAGTGTGCCGACGGTCAAGATAATATGGGCCTAACACCATATTCCCAATATGCCTCAATGGGTGTGTAACGGGTTCCTTTACGTTTCTTTTTTTTATTGTGTATTTTTTAAAGGTGCGATTTTTCTAATTAAGTATGTTTGTAATTTAGAATTCTTTTTTAAAGTGGAAGTTGTGTTAGTTAATGTGTGTATTTTTATACCAGTATCTTATTTAAGTGCAACATATAATATATATATATTTATTTGTGCTTTACCTAAATTTTTAATGTCCCATTTTTTTACAAAATGTCCCGGGTTTTTTAGGTAAAAATTTGGAAATGTCCCGGTTTTTAAACAAAACATTATGGGAACCCTAATATAGACAAGACACTAGTATGAGAAAGTCTGAGAAGATAGATTTAGATGAGAATGACAGTGACTGTGGAAAGATGAGGCTTATAACTACAAGGGTGAGAACTGAGACTGACTCTCCCTCGCCACTTCAGATTGAATTAAAAGCTAAAGACTCACCACCTCTGACTACCATAAAGGAGATAAAGTTTCACTACAACAACTCCACAGACACCACTATATAGACAAATATATAGATATATATATATATATATATATATATATATATATATATATATATATATATATATATATATATATATATCTACATATATATATATATATATATATATAAACAGTGTGGTTTAGATAGACACTGATCCAGTGAACATTTTATAGTTTTATTAAACAATATCCAAAAATTCAAATAACACAGTAAAATAAATAACGTGCAATGTTGCACAGACCTGAAAAACAAAGAAACAATTAAATTTATAGACACTAGAACAACCACTTTCACCCGCTCTTGCAATCAGCCTGAAATAAAAGAAGGATTAATGATTTAACTGCACTCTATTGGGGGGAGGGGGGGGGGGGGGCTCAACTTGAGCCAACAACTCCGACTACACTAATGTTACTACTGTTGCTGTCCTGCGGACAATGCCTAAACTAACTGTTTACACAGCTTCACCAATCTTTAGGCGATATACTCGCCACTAAATAACACCACTGGACCGCTACACTAGTAGACTTTTATTACCACTATAGTTCAGAGGCTGTCATCTACGTATACCATATGACCCTACTGGTCCCAGCTAATTTCTCCCTCTCTCTCCCTTTCTCTCCACTCCTCCTTTATTCAGTGTCTCTCTCCGACACTCCCGACTTCGGCTGATGTGGCGTCTCTGTTTCGTCCCTTCTCTCGTTAGCACTTGGAAAAGGAATGTTGACCCTTTCTCCTGTTCCTGACTGCTGCCACTGATGATTTTGGTATCAAGCACGGGTTACTTGATTCAGAATGTAGATGCTTCACTGCTGATGAAACTTCTTTTAAACTGCCCAGTTACCCCTCTTAGGGTTTAGGGCAACGACATTATTGTGGTCGTGAATTAAAACACAGACACCAGGCAACGCGCCTTTAAGGGTGTGTTATAACGAGCTGAGAGCTCTGGATTTTATGAAATCCCATTCTCGCTGAAGATTTGTGCTTCACTGCAAGAGAACTACTTTCTTTTCTCTGGTACAGATGTGCTGGACGCCGGGATTTCCCGCGTCACCAGTTTTCTTCACCTCTGGCTAAGTCTCGAACCTTCTACTCCTGAGAAAGCCCAATAATCGTGGCGAGTTGTAGGGACTGATTACAACTCTCCCTTTGTGCCGTGAAACAAATAATAACAACAGATATACTATACATCAAAATATTCTCACCCTAACACATAAAACCCTTATTAGGATACATCTCCCGTCTTTCTCCTAATAACACCGCTCCCCTACCCAAGCTACGCACAGCGATAGACAAAATTCCTAACTAAAGATCAAACTACCCCACACTTCAACACTGTCTGTTTAGGTAAACCCAGACGCAGCTGACCTAAATCTTTTACGTGCCGGCTGGCCCGTCAGCCGTCACAACATTTGCTTGTATGAAGCGAAACATTCCTCACTAAAATTCCTAGGCCTACTTTATATTACAGACTGACCCTGGTGAGTCATCGATTAACATAAAAAATAAAATAGACCTCTCTAGGAATAATTAAATCCCATCTCCGTAAAATTAATTACACCCCTCTCTCCTCTCCTGACTACACAACAATTTTAATGCCCAATTAATTAAAATTACACAAATACGCTCGCATATATATACTGCAAGTTATCATAAAAATCCCCTCTCAGTAATATATAATTACACAATCAATTAACGTACACAATTACGCTAGCGAATTTACACTGCAACTATTATAATCAAAATGCGGTTATACGGCCGTTATAATTACACATTACAAACACCCGTTTATCTTAGCGCTTAACCCTACCCAGTTAATATCTCAAAGCCTTTACACAAATCATAGATACTGCTAATTATCCACAGACACTTTAAAACACTCTTACATTTCTACTAGTTCTTTAAGATAGCAATTGATGGCACTTCGAGCTAAATTAACTTTAATTAATTTCCCAGATGAAAACTTTACTCTAACGTGCTAAAATCTATCATAAAAATAAACGATCTATCTACTCGCTAAATTAAGAGGTGCACCTACCCAAATACTGTTTGAGCAAACGATAATAGCGTAGTTTTCACGGCTGATATTTCTGGAGACAAAGAGACCCCTAAATGCTTAGACGCGGTTATTTATTCAAGAAAACCCACGCCAGAACCCACGCTATGAGTGAGTCATCGCGTGGCTTCGCTTAAGGTGCCGCACTTCTGAACCAATAATCTTGCCGCAAAATCTAAAAATATTCCATGCTCACGCGCTATAATTCACCCGTGTGTTACCGGGGCCCGAAAGGGGAGCAAAGAATAGTAGCACTGCACCCTACAACGCATGTCGTAAAAAGCGACTAAGGAGGGTTGGGCATGGGGCTGTTTACCCCATCCGTAAAAACTTCGCACAGTGGGCTGATCACCTGCTTGCCAACCAATCTGATTATGGAAGCAACGATAGATTGTTTGGTCTGTTTTTGTTCCACAAAGACGCCACTAGGCGTGGTGGAAACGGCAACAGATTGATCAATTTGTTGTTGCCCTAAGACGCCACTAGGCGTACTGGCCACACACTGCTTTGCCGGTTGGTGGCTAAGGATGGAAGAAGAAGAAGACGCGCTATAATTAGTACGTAAGAGTAACCCGCTGACCTATTTGCCTACCGGAGTAATTCCATTTATTACCGAGCTGAAACCTGGGTCGTGCTTCCCCATCCCCCGTTTAAACGGGTGGGTGTTTTCATAACGTCGGAAAATTTACCCAACCTAATAAAACTACGCGCTCAACTCCCAAATGAAATAAAAATGAACGCAATTATTTTACCAAGAAAAGAAGACTGGTGCCTTCCGTAAACCTACCGTAATCCCTCAGGAAAAACGCAATTAATTGCCTAGAGAAAAAGAGTAAACTCAACCAATTACATGGAGAAGAAAAATGGGGCCTGTAGAAAAATAAAATCACAGTAACTTCTCACACTCATAAACATATGACTAGAACCTCACAAACAGATGACTAGAACCTCACAAACAGATGACTAGAACCTCACAAACAGATGACATTAACCTCATAAACATATGACTAGAACCTCACAAACAGATGACTAGACCCTAACAAACAGGTGGCATTAACGTCATAAACAAATGACTAGAACCTCACAAACAGATGACATTAACCTCATAAACAAATTAGAACCTCACAAACAGATGACATTAACCTCATAAACAGATGACTAGAACCTCACAAACAGATGACTAGAACCTCACAAACTGATGACTAAAATAAAAAAAGTTGATGACTGCAAGGTAACAAGCTGCAGAGGTGGCTCCATGTTCTAGAACAAGTGGGGGAGAGATGCTATTTTGAGCATTCTTCTGTAAAACTAAATCACTTTTGAGGAATCATCTTGCTTATTTACCGACTGTCTATGACTTGCTTCCATATGACATGACTGGCTGTATGTAACACTGACAAACTCTTTCTTCCTTCCACTAGCAAAGACATTTTCCCACACAATGCTTTTCATTTAGAAAGACTAACTACAAACACTGATGACTGGAATCAGCCAGGCCCTGGAAAAGCTCAGACAAAGCCCAGACCATTTCACATGGTGAGGCTCCCTTACTGTTTACGAAGAGGGGTAAAAATATTTTCATGTAAAGAAATACATGTAAATAAAAAAGGTTGAGATGAGGTCTGGTCTGCCCTCTCATAGGGCCTGCAAACAGCAGACAACAATTACAACTGATGACCAACAGATACTGTCACATGACAAGGGCTAAAAATAAAACTACTACCAACTCACGCAGTCATCTGATCTCGATTGTCTGCAATGAAGTAGTAAGTTCTGCCTCCATACTTCTCAGCTTTGAAACAGAAGTCTTTACTTGTTTCCATATGGCGAGAAACAGTGTAACCACCCAGTGGGAGGGCTCCTAGTGGGTCACTTTCCTGAAATAATATACAGAGATTACATCTTTCATTTCACCTAAGTAATACAGAATAAAAACACGTTGATAGTACTACAAGGTAGTTCCTTGTTCTGGAATCCCCACGGTAAAAAAGGCTGGTGGGGACCAAAGGAAACATGGAGATGAGAACTGGAGACAGACATGAAGGGATGGAAAGAAACTGAGCTGACAGCACAGGACAGGAAGACTTGAACTTAAAGGTTGATGATGATAACACTGACAAACAACATTTTTCTTTCTTATATAAGAATAAGTGTTCTTAGGTCAGTTTCTTGCGCTGATTTCAAATTTGAAATCCGTTTATCTCTATCACGTCGGGTTCTTAAGATATTTGTGAATAAATATATTTTTGGGAAACCGTTATTTGCTCCGTTTCATTTTTACTATATAACTTTTTAAAAATTAATAAAATGCAAAATAATTCTACTTTTTATACTGCTAAAAGATGCATGACATATGTTACGTTATATTTCAAATAGTTACTGTAATTTGAAATAATTCTGAGTGAAATATGGCTTCTAGAAGTTGTAGAAATTCGGCTGATCTGTTCTGTTACGTGTGCGGATATTTTACCGATCGTGTTCACCAGAAAAACTTTACACCATTGCTAAAGAAAGCATATGAACTTTATTTCGATTCGAAAGTTGATGATGCAAAAAAATCTTGGAAGCCAAATGTAGTTTGTTCGACTTGTGCAAATACATTGGCAGGTTGGTTACGAAAATCGCCGAAGCATAAGTCGATACCTTTTGGAGTGCCAGTAATATGGCGTGAACCGACAAATCACGCTACTGATTGTTACTTCTGCTTGACAAATATCTATGGTTTCACTTTTTAAAACTAGAAAGTCTGTGGTTTATCCAAATATTGAATCGGTTTCGAAACCAGTGCCTCATGATCCAATTACGTGTCCGATCCCAGTTCCACCAGAACAATATCCGTTGGACGTGAATGAACCATCAGAAAGAGATAGTTTACCTGCTTTAGAAACTAATTCTGACTCGGATTATATACCGGTGAATGATGGTGTTCACTTAATTAACCATTCAGAACTTTCAGATCTAATACGTGATCTCGCTCTCACCAAAGGACAAGCGGAATTACTCGGTTCGCGACTCAAAGAATGGAATCTTTTAGCGCCCAATACTCCGATATCTAAATTTCGTCATAGACACAGAGAACTTGTTCAATACTTTGAGATGGATGATGACATTTGCTATTGCAAAGATGTAAAAGGTCTAATGGTGCACCTCGGTCATGAGCACATAGTCAACGAATGGCGACTTTTCATCGACTCTTCCAAGACTAGTCTAAAAGCCGTGTTATGGCATAATGGAAATTTATTTTCATCAATTCCAGTCACCTACTCTGTTCATATGAAAGAAACTTATGACAATATGGCTATACTTTTGGCAAAAATAAAGTACAATGACTACCAATGGCGGATTTGTGGAGACCTAAAGGTCATTGCAATTCTCACGGGCATGTAGACTGGGTATACTAAATTTTGTTGCTTCCTATGTGAATGGGACAGCCGCAACAGACAGGAACATTATGCAAGAAAGGTGTGGCCTATCAGGGATCGTATGCAGCTCGGGCATAAAAATGTAATACACGAGCCATTAGTTAACAAAGACAGCATCATTTTACCACCGTTACATATAAAGTTGGGGCTCATGAAGAATTTCGTAAAAGCGTTAGATAAAACGAGCAAAGCTTTCACTTATCTTCGAGAAAAGTTTCCGCAAATTAGCGATGCAAAGATAAAGGAAGGTATCTTTGTAGGACCTCAGATTAGGAAAGTTATTGCAGACAAACAATTCGAGAACTTGTTACATGGTAGTGAACTTTGCGCATGGATGGCATTCAAATCGATCGTCGATAACTGTCTGGGAAATCACAAATCTGTCGACTATGTGCATATTGTTAAGCAGTGCATAGATGCATACAGAATTATAGGCTGTAACATGTCCCTCAAAATCCATTTGCTCGATTCGCATCTTGACTTTTTCCCTGACAACCTTGGCAAAGTCAGCGATGAACATGGAGAACGATTCCATCAAGATATCGCCGTAATGGAGTCACGTTATCAAGGACAGTGGAGTGTGACCATGCTTGCCGATTATTGTTGGATGCTTCATCGCGATGTACCACATGCCATTCACCGACGAAAGTCGACTGCAAAGAAATTCAAGCCTACATAACTGTTATACTTCTTGTACAAATGATGTTGTAATACTGTATGTGTTGTTAAAAAACTTCAATTGCGTATTTCTAGAGATCCTGACCTGATAGAGAAAAACGGTTTGCAGATTTAAAAACAGCGCATTAAAATTGACCAGAAAAACATAGAAATGTTAGAGAAAGAAAAAAAATTTTTTTTTTTGTTAGCCAGTGTAATAAACAAGGAATGAATACAAACTTTACAACAAACAAACTAAATCTTTCATTTCACACAAACAGACTCTAGCTAGATAAAACAAGACACAAATTAACATAACTTTAAATGTATACATGTGAATATGCAACACCACAAAACCACAGTATTTTTATTTGCTAACGCCAAAGACAAAATTTAAAAAAAAAAATTTTTTTAATGAAATAATTAATGTATCTCAAAGGCCACTTGAAGGCAGTGCTACTAGTGGGAAGACAACATCAACAGATTTATAGGAAAGAGTCTATCAGAGTGCACAATCAAGACAAGACAGACGATCCACAGCAGCTGACCTTCATTGCGGAGATGGCACCTGATGATGATGATAGCAGCCCAAATTCTGAGCAGATAAAGAAAAAATAGGACTAACGCTTCGTCAGGCGTGCTGTAAAAAGTGGCTAACGTGAGGTTGTGCATGGAGGTGGCTATCGTGAGGTTGTGCATGGAGGTGGCTAATGTGAAGTTGTGCATGGAGGTGGTTTATGTGAGGTTGTGCATGGAGGTGGCTAACATGAGGTTGTGCATGGAGGTGGCTAACATGAGGTTGTGCATGGAGGTGGCTAACATGAGGTTGTGCATGGAGGTGGCTAACGTGAGGTTGTGCATGGAGGTGGCTAACATGAGGTTGTGCATGGAGGTGGCTAACATGAGGTTGTGCATGGAGATGGCTATCGTGAGGTTGTGCATGGAGGTGGCTAACATGAGGTTGTGCATGGAGGTGGTGTTGGGTCGTTTCTTCTAGAGGTAAAGACCTTCATTACGCGAATGTTTTCTCAATGAAAATATTTCAGAAAATGTTCTTAAGTTGAAACGAACTCCAACAAGTAGTGATCAACTGGTCACTGATAGGCAGCACGCAAGGCTGTGATGAATGTACATAGATTTTATTGAACGTGACATATACGGCGTTGAACAAGACAGTCATAGTTACAGGTGCAAAAAGGTCATACATCACAATGTTGATCATCACTTTTCAAGGGATGAAGATTCTCTAACAATTAAGTCCTCTTATTCAAATGTCTAAGGATCCCTTCCTTTGCCATAGTATATGTATTGTAATAACGTCCGTTAACCTTCTCTCAAGGACGTATCTTATGACCAACGGATTCATACTCAAGGAGTAATATTTCTTATCAGACTTGCCATGATTCCAGGCTTCCTTCCTACAATACTTAGGCAGCATATATATATAAATATCCAAATAAAGTCATCCACAACAATACGACCAGGTTAGAGTTCTGTGTTGACTAACCTCTCTATATCCATGCCATGACTTTGGCATTGACTAACATACGGCATATAAAACATGAGAAGCATATAATTCAATCAACTTTGAGTACTCGTAGGTATTCTTCCTCTACGGTAATTCAAAAGGCTACTGACTCCGTCTGTCCATTCTAGAAAATAACATACAGTGATGGATTTCCCGCTAGATCAGAACTATGAGCGGCCTTACACTTTAATTTACTCAATAAACATTTAATGACATGGGGCGACACTTACTTGATCCTACTACTGTTGGCTTCAACATGAACCAGTAGAGATCATACAACATAACAGCTTCTTCCAAACTTGCCAGCAAAATTCCAAGGAAATATATATCGGACATAAACATGGTTCGTGGAATGTCTGTATTTACGTCTAAGTCACTTTCAGCCTCAGGAACATTCAGCTGAGTCTCTGGTGGTTCCTTATTCAGTGTTTCTCTGAAGTGCTCTGCCCACCTTGTTTCCTGCCCCTGTGCTGTGGTGATGAGATTTCCTTGCTTGTCTCTTACTAACGTTATGTTGTTTGCACCTCGTTTTCCACTGATAGCTTTAGTTATTTTATAAACTGTGCTTTGTTCATTTCTCAGTGCTGCCTCTTCTGCCTGTCTTGCAAGGTCATCCAGAAATGTCCTTTTGTTAGCACGGGTTTGACGTTTTACTTCCTTGTCCAGCTGACTGTACTGTTCACTATATATTGCCTTCAACCTGGGAGACTTAGCTTCTGTTTTCTTCCTTTTCATTTCCTTTCTCTTCGCTATGGTGTTTAGCGTTTCTGGTGTTATCCAGTCTTGGCTCTTTCTTTCCTGGAATCCCAAGCATGACTTGCTGCTTTCTTTATATATTGTTTAGATGGTGTTGAATTTCTGGTCCACATCGTCGGTCTCTGTTCTTTCCTGGCTTTTGGTAATCAGATATCGTCTCTTTACGTCGACCACGAACGCTTTTCTGGTGAGGGGGGTCCTTAAGTTTCGTGATGTTGTATCTTTTCTGTTTGACTGCAACTGGTCCAGCAGCTCTGAGTTTCACCTTCAGTCTTGCTACTACTAGGTGATGATCACTTCCCACATCTGCGCCTCTTCTTACTTTCACGTCTTGTAGTGCATGTCTCCATCTGCCATTGATCATTATGTGATCTATCTGGTTTTTTGTCTCGTCCGTTTGGTGATTCCCATGTTAACTTGTGCACTTCTTTGTGTTGAAAAAGTGTTCCTCCGATGACCAGGTTGTTAATACTGCAGAAGCTTATTAATTTGTCCCCATTCTCATTTACTGTTCCACTGCCGCATTTCCCCATTACTCTTTCGTTATAATTATTGTGTGTTCCAACTTTCGCATTTAGGTCTCCCATTACTATAATAAGATCGTACCTGGGTACAGTTTCCATTTCCTTTTGTACCTGTTGATAGAACTCGTCCTTGATCTCTTCGTCGCTGTCATTTGTTGGTGCATAACATTGTATAATTGTGGTGTTGGTGAATCTCCCTCTCAGTCTTGCTCTTATTAGTCTGTTGTTAATGGGTTTCCATTCCAGTAAAGACCTTTCCATTCCTTTCTTAAGGATAATGGCTACACCTTCGTTGTGCTGACCGTCCTCTCTACCAGAATAAAGTACTGTTTCCCCTGTAGCTGTTTTTATTCTCCCCATCCCTGTCCATCTGCTCTCGCTTATTCCCAGGATATGTAGTTTGTAATTCCTCATCTCTGCTGTAATCTGTCTCAGCTTTCCTGCCTCGTTCATAGTTCTGACATTCCAAAAACCAATTCTGGTTTCGTGTTTTGCGGTCTGGGCATCCGTTTTCATGCCAGTGGCTTCCTTTCGGCTTTCACCACTGTCAGTCATACGAGCCTGAGACTCCGGATGTCCGTCCCGCATCAAAGTATTTCCATTTATTGCTGTTTCCGTAACGTGTGTGATTTTTTACACAGACAGGGGTGTCGGCCCTGTGCTAAAACCCCCAACCTGGAGGACCAGGGTACCAGCTTTTGTCTGACCCCTACCCACGCAGACCAAGAAGGGCGACCTTGCAGACTGCAACAACTGGAGAGGAATTACCCTCCTCTCAGTTCCCAGCAAAATACTAGGCAGGATAATCATCCAGAGAATTTCAAAAGCAGTTGACCATAAACTGAGGAAAGAACAAGCGGGCTTCAGAAAGAACAGAAGATGTGCAGATCATATATTTGCCCTCAGGAACATTATAGAGCAGTGCTCAGAATGGCAGAGACAGCTGTACATTAACTTTGTTGATTTTGAAAAGGCTTTCGACAGCATACACAGGGACAGCCTATGGAAAATTCTGAGGGCTTATGGAATTCCAAGCCGCATTGTTTCCATTATAAAAAGCCTCTATTCTAACTTTACGTGCAGTGTTGGATCGAGTAATGTAACTTTCGAAGTGAAAACAGGAGTACGACAGGGATGCCCCTTATCAACAACATTATTTTTGACAGTCATAGATTGGGTGATGCGCCAGACAACAGAGGGCAGTCCAAGAGGAATTAGATGGACAATGTTTTCTACACTGGAAGATTTGGAATATGCAGATGACATTGCACTGCTCGCGCATTCACACCAACACATTCAAGACAAAACTGATAGACTGAATAAGTATGGCCAGCAGGTTGGCCTGAACATCAATCTGAAGAAGACGGAGGTCATGACACTAAATGTGGGCAATCCTGAGTCAATAACAGTAAGGAACCAGAAGTTAGAACAGACAGACACATTTACTTACCTAGGAAGCATAGTAACACCTGACGGCGGAACAAGCAAGGACATTAACAACAGAATGAATAAAGCGAGAACAGCCTTTGCTATTCTCAACAACATTTGGAAGTCTTCCCAGTACAGCACAAACACCAAATTAAGACTGTATGAGAGCTGCGTACTTTCTGTGCTTCTCTATGGTGCGGAATGTTGGAGAGTAACAGAGAAGGAAATGTCGAAACTGTCCTCCTTCCACACAATCTGCCTAAGGAAAATTCTCCGAATCTTTTGGCCAAACACCATCAGCAACCAAGAACTACTTATTCGGAGTAACCAGGAGGACATGCACACCATCATAGCTGGCAGACGCTGGAGTTGGGTTGGCCATGTCCTCAGAAGGGACCCTGATACCATCGCAAGAACAGCTATGCTATGGACCCCCGAGGGAAAGCGAAAGAGAGGCCGACCAAAAACAACTTGGCGGAGAACTGTGGAAGCTGAGATGCAAAGAATGAACCACAGTTGGGGCACTGTACGAAGGATGGCCGCCGACCGAGCAAAGTGGAATCAATTTGTTGCTGCCTACAAGACGCCACCAGGCGTGATGGCCGCTGACTGCTTTGACGGTTGGCGGTTATGGATCAAAGAAGAAGAAGAATAAACATGGTCCGTACAGCCCCGACAAAACATGACGTCACCATCCCCAAACTAGGTTACCCGTGCGTCCAAAGCAACTCACACTGCATTGTGCACGTCAGTGCGTGAATCAATCGAACGCTCAAATAATATAACTATATAAAACTGGTGCGTACATTTGGCAGGACCGAAGACTACCCCCTTAGGTAATAAATGTACGTAACAGCTCGCTAACATGAGGTTGTGCATGGAGGTGGCTAATGTGAAGTTGTGCATGGAGGTGGCTTATGTGAGGTTGTGCATGGAGGTGGCTAACATGAGGTTGTGCATGGAGGTGGCTAATGTGAGGTTGTGCATGGAGGTGGCTAATGTGAGGTTGTGCATGGAGGTGGCTAACGTGAGGTTGTGCACGGAGGTGGCTAATGTGAGGTTGTGCACAGAGGTGGCTAATGTGAGGTTGTGCATGGAGGTGGCTAACGTGAGGTTGTGCATGGAGGTGGCTATCGTGAGGTTGTGCATGGAGGTGGCTAATGTGAAGTTGTGTATGGAGGTGGCTTATGTGAGGTTGTGCATGGAGGTGGCTAACATGAGGTTGTGCACGGAGGTGGCTAATGTGAGGTTGTGCACGGAGGTGGCTAATGTGAGGTTGTGCACAGAGGTGGCTAATGGGAGGTTGTGCACAGAGGTGGCTAATGGGAGGTTGTGCACAGAGGTGGCTAACATGAGGTGGCTAACGTGAGGTTGTGCACAGAGGTGGCTAACATGAGGTTGTGCACGGAGGTGGCTAACATGAGGTTTTGTATGGAGGCTATAAAACAAATTGTCACAGAAACCATTGCTGCAGGAGCATGAACTCTGATGCACGCCCCCTGCAAGGGGACCACCTGCGATGGTGGCCCCATCTCTTTAAGGAGCAATAAAATAAAAAAAGAAAGGATGACAAAGGAAATAAAAGGCTAATTTGTTGTTTGTCTTTTAAACATAAAACAAAGTTCACTTGCTCAATCATGCACCAACTGTTTCCCTTCCATCCTACCTGTTCATTCTTGTAGTAGTACAAGCAGTTGTCCTGTCGCAGGATAAAGTACCTCTTTTTCCAGATCTTGAAGGTAGAGTTTCCGAGTTTGTGCATATAGCCTGACATGACAGTTGCTTGCAGATCACGCACAGGCTGGAAATCACTGTTGGCAATGCCCAGTTTAATGCAACCTTTCACTGGAAATTTAGCAAATAGTAAAAGAAAATGTGTCAACTGATTACCATATCTATATCAGAGCTGACACTCATGGACAGCTGCCCCCCCCCCCCCCTTTTCCCCCCATTGTGTAGTCTCCAGGGATTTCTGAAGAGACACAGAAAGAACAGAACTATTGCTCCCCTCATGTGTGTCGTAACTGGCAGCTAATATGAGGTTGTGAGTGGAGCTGGGCAACCTTGTTACGTAAAAGAAATTGTTATATAAACCTCTGCTGCAAGAATGAATGCTTTGGTGCGGCTTCCTGCGGGGGGACCACATGTGGCTTCATACTCCATGTGGAGCAAACAGATATATAACAAAATGAATAAATTATGGTTTAGCTGACGGCCTAGACAGAAAACAACAACAGCTGATGGAAAACATTTACTGGAATATGGGGATGAGAGACAACTGTGGAACCCGAGGTTGCAATTTTAGTTCTGAGTACTTCACCATGGCCAACCAAAAGTAGCTTGGTGGAGAACTGTGGAAGCAGAGATGCACAGCATGAACCAGAGTTAGGGAGAAGGAGGAAATGATGATGACAGCTGGTGAATTTTACAAATCACACAATTTTGTGAATTCAAATGTGAACCTACGTTTACGTGATGTGTACCTGGTGCTAATGAACTACCGTCAAATTAATGATTAAGCTAAAACAGCGCTCTAAAAAAAAAGTATGATGCCCACAACAGAAATCAAAGCGCATGGATGCACAAAAGGAAAACTGGGCACAATGTGGAAAGCAATGTATAAGATTGATAGTAGTTTTGCTTTTCTATACACAATAAAAATGAATGAGGTCACAAGCCTTTTGTCAACAATGTGCTGATGAGAAGGGCTAACAAGGAAGCACAAGTATAAAATTCTGAGATGGATATGCTATATTTGCCAGACACCACTGTCTAACATGCCCTGGGGAGTTCCCAGGGATCTTTCAGCAGACGCAGAACAAGAATAGTACACTTCTGCTCACTCCGGCACATCATAAGGGGCAACTAAAATGAGATTGTGATTAAGGCTGGCAACCTCACCATGTATGACAAACTGATACAGAAACAAATGTTGCAAGAGTTTGTGCTTTGGCGTAGGCTTTCTTGAAAATGGCATTTGCAGCCTAACATGACCAGAGTTTTTCAACCATGACCTGCAACCCACAGGACAAAAAAACAATAAGATCACTAAGAAACTGTTGGGAGAAAAAGCTCCCTAGCTGGCCAAAGGATACTCTTGGATAAATTACAGAAAACTATACAGGACTGTGCTTGTTAGATAGCTGTCATCAATGGCCTTTGACACCAGGGTTGTGGCAGGGCAAAGGTCAATTTAGGTAAACTGCAGAAAACTTTTTAAGACTGTACAGGTTAGATAGCTGTCATCAATTACCTTTGACACTAGGGAAGTGGCAGGGCAAAGTCAATGTTGGTAAACTACAGACAACTGTTCAGGACTGTACATGTTAGATAGCTGTTATCAATGACCTTTGACACCAGGGATGTGACAAGGCAAAGGTCAATTTTGGTAAACTACAAAACTATACAGGACTGTCCATGTTAAATAGCAGTCACCAATGACCTTTTGCACCACGGAAGTCATTATTTCCATTTTTTTGCTTCATTAGAAGCACACAGCTACCACAGTAGCCAGTCCCCTTGAAGGAAGCCTACATCGCAGCATTAATCTGCTCAAGCAGTGGTCGTTTCTGTAACTATATTTAACATGGTGAGGTTGCCAGATTTATGCACAACTTCATGTCAGTCGCCACTTATGACATGCCTGAGTAAGCAGTTGTTCTATTCTTTCTTGGACCACTCAGAGACCACCAGGAACCAAACAAGACATACCAGCAGGGAAGTAGCAGGTTAAAAAACAGAAGATGCGGATAACTAACTTCAGCACAAAAAGACAGATCACTGAACAGTCTGAAAGACCTAACAACGTTTAAACGGGTAAATTTTTAACTCTAGTACTTTCTCAAGTTGTTTCAGACTCTAAGGCAGTTTCTTAACCTGTGGTCCATGGAACTCTTGGGTGTCAGTGAATGGATTCTAGGGAGTCCGTGCACATACGCTAAAATTTAAACTGTTATATTTTTAATTATGATTTTACGTACATTTTTTTTCCCAAGAAGGGGTCTATGGCCTTCACTGGACAATCAAAGGGTCCATAGCGCAAAAATTATTAACAAACCCTGCTCTAAGATCTCCCACCCCTCCTCTCAGCCTCTCCACAGAGAAGAAATTAGCAAAGACTGAGCTCAAATAATCTAAATGCATTATCAACAACAGCGATTCTACACTGCTTGTGTTCATGAGCAAAACCCATCCCAAACCAAAATTCCATGGCAAGCAAACTTACAGCTCTGTATCAGTTGAATAATGTCTGCATGGTCAGTGGCCAGCACATTCTGGTCATTCACAGACACAAGGATCTGTCCCTCTGTGATGCCAGCTTTCTCTGCTGCGCTACCTGAAATATATGACCAGACTTATGGTCAGCATGTCAGGAATGTCAATAGTCTTCAGCATGTCAGGAATGTCAATAGTCTTCAGCATGTCAGGAATGTCAATAGTCTTCAGCATGTCAGGAATGTCAATAGTCTGGATGTGGCATTAAAAAATATACTTGAAAGCTGGTACAAAACAAGGAGGACTTCATAGAGATACTCAAGAAAAAACATTAAATGATCAGCAAGTTCAAGCACCTGAGCAGTTTACTCTCAAACAATAACTAGTAAAGACAAATATGAACAAGCTGTGTTTGCACTAGTAGTTGCAGAGTCAAAGTAGCACAAGTAGCAATAGATACTACAGCTGTTGAAGTAAACAGTAGTTTTCTGGGGTGTGTTTGTTTTTTGTTTTTTTAAATTAATATTTGCTGATACATTTGCCCTTTAACACATTAACTACCGAATTGAAAAACACACTGTGGCCGAATTAAAATGTTTTCCCATTTTCATCCTGTAGGTGTTTGCACAAAGTAAGCTGTAGTTTTCGTAATTGTTTAGAGATTTTTATGAATTACACGTCATTTTAAAGATAAATGAATGTACTATTACAATAAACACCGGTTGTAACTCTAATAGAGGTTGTTGCTATTTAACGGCCCTCCAATGGCCGAGGACTTGCAATATTTTCACAATTATAACTGCTTGCGCCCCATCTCTATCAAAATCACAATTTCAATCAATGTGCACACCGTTTTCACTCTTGTCCTCGTCGCTAGATCTATCAGTCAATTGTTGAAACACGTTTCTATCCTATTCAGCCGTTAGACGAGATGTACACGCATTTTTTGTAGTCCTTTCACTAGTTGCCACGGTAAACAGTTTTACACAATTTGGTAACTAACCCAAAACGCTGAAAAATATGAACATAATATCAATTTTCCAGTGTTCTACAACAACCATGCTTTTGGAATTTGTTTTCCGGTGGCAACTTAAAATCTCGAACCAGATCAGAGAGTGTTTCAGTACATTTTTCATTTGTTTTATTACTAAAATTAGATTGGCGCTCTGAGCAGCTTGCGGTCCAAATGTGATTATTTTGTGAGCCGCTGACAGCGGCTTGCGGTAGTTAATGTGTTAAATCATCAAGTACAAACATATTTAAAAAATTAAAAGAAATTAATCATTTTTTAAAAAGTATGACAGAAAATGTTAATGTAAATGTACAGAGGTAGGAATGGCTCGTCCAACTTTTTCCACTTTAAACACCTTCAATTTAAAGAATTCAGTGAACAACTTCAGGTTGTTGATCCACAGAATGTCCTAGACAAGCATTGTTGATAATCTTATGCACTTTCTCTGTTCCTCAAATGCTTGGCACTCCTGTGCAGTCATTTTATTAGTGCCCAGGCACATTCAGTGGCAGTTCCTATATTCATAATGAACAGATATATCTCAGTCTTTTGTGATGAGTTCATTATTGCTTGGCTTCCTTCTGTTGAGCTGGTGACAGGCATCATTTTTATAGTGGTCTGGATGTTCTATATCCCACATGTTCCTGTATCTACTCTTGATAGTCTCTCAGCCTTTCATATATTACATTTGTAGCAGTTTGCAGTGTTCTTCTTCTTCTTCCTCATTCGTCCTGAAAAGGACGTTGGTTGCGTTGTGTCTGTTTACAGCGAAGCTGCGATATCTGCGCCTTTTGGCCAACACATCCAACTTCAGCACAGCACTTTTTGGGGCCAGGTTTGCCTTCCCTCTTCGATCCCTACTCTCTCAGCCAGACTGCAGTGATGCAGCCTGTTTCCAGGACCACCACTTGGAGGTGGAGTAGGGTCTTGGTCAGCTCTGGTTTGCTGACCCTGACGCAAGCAGTCAAGCTATGGGTCGTTGACTGCATTCTCTGTTGCTGCGTCTTTTTGTTTGCAGTGTTCCATCCTCTGCTGTCAGTCTCTTCATCCAGAGGGATATTGTAGAAAGAAGAAATTCGTAGTATTACAGCCCTTTTGAACTGCTGACATAATTTGCAGAATGTTGCTCTCAGACATTAATTTAGATCCTTGCTTCGTCGACTCCTGAGTGCTGTTATTACTAACAGTGCATCATTGAAAACAACATCTGTCTCTCAGTGCTTTCCTCTATCATCAGGACTTCAACTTCAGTTGTCAGTGCATCTGCCTCTGCTCTAAGTTACTTGAAAATTCCCCTCTAAGTGGTTAGAGTGCGTGCCACTCTCTACTAAGTTACTGGGTTACATGACCGAGAACCCTGGTAGCATCATGCCCCAGTTCAACCAGCTGTAAATGGGTATCCGACTGTTCTTCAGTTAGAGAAGGTAAAGGCAGCAAGGAAGGAAGCTGGCCATAAACCTCATAAAGCTGGACCTAGTATACTGAAGTCTCTAACACCACTCCCCTAAGGCAGTATCTGCTATGAGACTACCTTTATCTTTTTACTGTTGCTTGGTTTCAAAAAGATTGCTCCGCTTCCATTGTTAGTTACATTAGCTGCTGATCCCTCTGTGTATGCAAGAGTTCAATGAATGCTTCACTGCTGTTCCTCTACATATCAGGGTGAATGGCCTAGGCAGTTGTTACAGCATTTATGGGATGTGCTCTCACCTCTGACCTACAAAGTTGCTCTGCTTGAGTCTTCCTCTTCCCAGACCATTTATTGTCTGACACACTACACGATGTCCCGCGTTGTTCCCAGCAAGTCTTTAATGAGACAAAACAAGAATAGGACCTCATATGAGGTGACTAACATGTACATAGAACTGACAGCTTCATCATGTACAACAAATTGTCACAGAAACCACTGCTGCAAGAGCAAGTGACTGCTCAGTGCAGGCTTCCTGCCAGAGGACCAGCTGTAGTGGTGGCTGCAAACTCCTTAAGGAGCAAAAATAAAAATGACAATGATTTGATCACCTTCAGAATTTTGATGTTTAGATCAAATGTTATTTCATGATAATAATAATAATAGCCCCTTCAGTCATAACGGACTATGGGAATGCGCCCCTGAGGTGACAGCCCTCAGCTGCTTATTTTCCTGATGCTCCTTTCGACGTTTTCTCCTCTCTTCGGCTTGTTGTGTGAGCTTCTTTTTGCCCAATCTGAGGTGGCGTCGTAAATAGCATCGCCACTTAGTGTGATCGGCAGCTTCATCCTCCCACGTTGCTGGATTTATGTCCAGTGCCCTCACATCTCTCTTGCACACATCTTTGAACCTTAGCTGCGCTGGGCCGCCCAATTGTTCTTTTGCCATCTGCTAGTTGTGCGTAGAAGATATCTTTCGGGATGCGACCATCTTCCATGCGGCGGACATGGCCAAGCCTGCGTAGTATGCGCTGTCTAAGCAGTGTATACATGCTTTGAAGGCCAGCACGTAACAACACCTCGACATTTGTCACTTGATCTTTCCACAAGATGCCGAGGATGTGTCGTAGACACCGTAAATGGAAGGTATTGAGCCGTCTTTCTTGCTTAGCATAGGTTGTCCAAGTCTCGCTGCCATATAGGAGAGTGCTGGTGATGCAGGCGTTATATACCGCAGCCTTGGTCTTCGTTGTGAGTTTGGAGTTTCCCCAAACACGCGATGTGAGGCGGGCAAAGGTAGCTGCAGCTTTGCCAATGCGGCTGTCAATTTCTGTGTCCAGTGAGAGTTTGTCATTGATAGTAGACCCCAGGTAAGTGAAGTGGTGCACCACTGCCAATTCATAGTTATCGATAGTGATAACTGGTATAGCACCCGCATCCTGACTCAGCACATTCGTTTTCTTTAGACTTATTGTGAGACCAAAGTCCTTGCATGCTTGGATGAAGTGATTCATCAAGCTCTGAAGCTCCTGTTGGCTATGAGTGACGACTGCAGCGTCATCAGCGAACAACAAGTCCCTTATGGTGACCCTTCTGATTTTTGTTTTTGCCTTCAGCATTGAAAGATTAAACAGATGGTTTCTTCTGAACTATGACCTCTTTCAGGACGTCCTTATTACTCTTGTTGGCTGTCCATGGTATTTTTAACATTCTTCTGTAAAACCATATCTCTGTGGCCTCTAGTGCTTGTCCTAAGCTTTTAATTTTAAATTAATGTATATTGTAAAATATTACACCTACTAAACTAATAAACAGACAACTTCACAACATGGTTTTTGTGTTATCTTTCATTTTGCACTTGCGAATATATACCACAGTAAGGACGAAACACATTGAGAAAACCTGTTGATAGCACCTCCAGATAGTCCTTGCTCTGAAATCCTCTGGGTAGGAGAGGTAGAGGAAGCCCAAAGAACATAATGACAAGAGAACTGAGACAGATAAGAAGACACAGAAAGACCTTGAGCTGATGGCATGGGATGGGAAGACTTGGCATAAGTTTGTTGAAGGCCTATACTCCTTGGGGACTTGAAAGATGAAAGAAGTAGGAAAGCAACTGTTTTACAGAATGACTAACCTTTAGCACGCTGCGGGCGACATGTGTCGCCAAAAAAAACATTGTTCTGACAGCTGGAGGCACCGTGTGTCGCCTTACGGATTTCATCGTTTCTAGCATGAGGACTTGTGTACACGTGATTTCAGCCCCGGATGTTAAGTTCTAATGTTATTTTCAAGAGAGCTAGCTTCCGTTTCCGATCTTAAAAAAGCGATGGGAGTATCCGCATTTATTTTTTGTAAATTTTTTAAATCGAAATGAATCGGCATCAACATGCAGCCATTTTGCTCTAATTTTATTGGATTCTGACGCCATGCGGTGGGGATAAGATTTTTGTCTTTATAAGCGCTGATATCGTTTCTCAGAATATGTTTGATGGCTGAGATGGAAACGAAAGTAAAATGGCCTTTCAAGTATGTATAATGTTAGGGGTTAGGACTAGGAATATCGGAAAGATTTAGAATTTCGGCCGAATGTCACAGCTGACGAGAGCGTTTGTTGTTTTGCTACTGATGATGGGTGTAACGAAAAGATCGTCATTTGATTTGTATTGGTCTATTGGTCAAATGACTTTCATTGAGATGCAAGGGATATGGACCCTTCGTTTGCTGGTTATTTTTTTAAATTTTTTTTTAATTTTAAAATTAAAAAAAAATATTTTTTTATTATTTTAAATTTTTTTTTCGTTTTTTTTCATCTTTCCTTTCCTCTCTTCCTATCACATCTAATATGTACACAAACAAATTTTATATCATCAGATTCATCATTCATTTATTTATATAAATTCCAAAAATGATAGCAATTGACCAAGAAACACAAAAACTATAGACATTAAGGGTCACCCACTATAGAAACGGGACGCTGTGAAAAAGAATGCAGCTGCAGGCGAAAATTTTCGCCAAAGAATGCAGCGTGCTAAAGGCTAAAACACAACAGGCAACCTGTCAGATGAGGATAAGCAGTAATATTCAATGTTAACAGATGTACATGTCCCTTTTAATTTCCTGGGGTCTCCAAGGAGACGCAAACAGAACAGATCTACTGCTCCACCAAGCATGTTATAAAAAGTGATATGAAGTTATGTATGTGCCTGCCAACCTCATCATTTGCACAAATAAAACTGCTATGGAAACGACCACTGCAAGAGCATATAAATGCTTTGATGCAGATTTCATGTGCAGACGACCAGCTTCAATGGTGGCTCCACGCTCCATAAGACGTGAAGGAGGAATTGGTTATGATGATGATGTTGACATCTATACATACATAAAAAGACAAACTTACCAGGATCAACAGAAGTAATAAATGCTGGGTGGCTGTCTAGCAGATGAAGACCAAGGTCTTCCGAGTCCGAGATCCTTTGAACTATCACTTGTTTGTCCTGATCTGAATAAGGATGCAGATAATTACATATTTTGGACATACCAGCAGACACAGCACTATTTATAGTACCATAGCTGCAAAAGCTGAAGGCAGGCAGATAGAACAGGTAGATAGATAGAATAGGTAGACAGATAGCAGAACAAGTAGACAGATAGCAAAACAAGTAGATAGACAGAATAGGTAGACAGATAGCAGAATAAGTAGACAGATAGCAGAACAAGTAGATTAATGAAATCTTTATTTCATCTGGGTAAAGAAATAGGCATTGTTGCCTTTTTTCACTTCTGCCTTGCAATAATACAATTTTCAAAAGGTTTTCACATTAAAATATTCTTAACTTCAACAATAAGTAATTAATATTATCACTGCATTCAGTAACTGAGCACACACATACATTCACACACACATGCATGCACACAGAGATAGAAGGGTAAAGAGAGAGGAAGCTATAACATCTACAAGTAAACACTCATGGAAACACTGTACGAACAGAAACAGAGTTGTCCATAGGGGCATGCTCAAGATTTCATGTCATGTGAATACAGCCAACTCCGCCTATGCCGGTCCCAAGCCCGGATGAAAAAGGAGGAGGGCGGCCTGCATGGAGGCCGTAAGGAGGCAGCCCCTCCACCATGCAAAGGCACAACAGGCCAATCACCTGTTTGTCTTAAACTATGATTACAAGCAATATAAGAGAGAAAACCGGACTGATTCTAAAGGCGACGAACTGGAACGGACTACGACTTATGGAACATGGAACACAAGAAGTATAAATGGGAAAGAAGAGGAGCTGATGGAAGAGATGAGGAAAGCAAAACTAGAAATCCTGGCTATTACCGAAACAAAGAAAAAGGGACAAGGAGTCATGGATCTCGATGGCAACACTCTGCTATACAGTGGTGTACCCACATCTGAAAGAGCTAAAGGGGTCGTGGGTTGCATTGTGGCCAAAAACCAGAAAGATAGTATCAAGGGATGGAACTTTGTCTCGGAGCGCATTATGGTTGTAAAACTAAAAGAAGGAGAAACCATAGTCAACCTGGTCATAGTGTATGGGCCAAATGAGGATGAGAGAGCAGAGGCCAAGGAAGAATTCTTCGAGCTGCTTCAAAGGACAGTGGATGACTGCCTAGATGAAATTATCATGCTCGGAGATTTCAATGCCAGAGTTGGAAATGACCATGCTAGATGGGGTGGAGTTATCGGAAGATATGGAGAAGATACTCTCAATGACAATGGAAAGCGACTCCTCAGATTCTGCAGTGAGCAGAATCTGATCATTACCAACACAAAGTTCCCCCATAAGCGCATACATGCATACACTAGGTGTGAACCAACAAAGAATGAGAAGTCAGTGATCGACTATACCATTGTTAGGAGGAGCTCATTCAAATATGTCCGGGATGCTAGAGTCTGGAGGGGGCCAGAGATTGGAAGTGATCACTACCTGCTTACAATCAAAAGAACAACTGAAAGAGTTGCTCAGCCTAGGAACTGCCCAGCACCACGCAAGAAACCAAGTAAACGAACGGAAGAAATGAGCATTAAGACCTACAAGCTGAAAGAGCCAGAAATTAAGACCAGATATCAGGGGCTTTTTGCTACAGCGGTAAGAAACACAGAAGAACAACCTGATGACTTGGAAACCCTGTGGCTTAAATTCAAGGACATCATAAAGACAGCTGCTGCAGAAGCATGTGGTGAAGTCCGACTTGGGAACAAGAGAAAGAGGACACCTTGGTGGACAGAGGAAGTCAAAGAGAAAATAAGAGAGAAGAAAATGGCATGGAAACAATATTTAGGAGCTAAAAACACAGCAGGACAAATAGAGAAATATAGAGAATATGTGATACTCAGAACAGAAGCAAAGAACAAGGTGCTAGCAGCAAAACAGAAGTCCTGGGAAGAATTTGGAGAAAAGCTAGAAAAGGATGCGCAAGAAAACCAGAAATTGTTCTATAAGACCCTAAAGAACATGAGGAAGGAAAAACAATGCCCTCTTAACTCTTTCCGTCCACAGTGGCGCACCACGCGCCAGATAGGACTTCCGTTTGGACCAATGACGCGTGGCACGCCAGTACGATATATGTCGAGTTTGAACGAAAAGTTATAAATACCTAGCAACTAGCTGGTTTTTAAATCATTTCATTACATCTAGGACATGTTTATGGACGTTTGTGAGCGAAAAACAAATTTGTGAAGCTAAAATTGTGTGTTTTATATCCATTTCTATTCCTTTGTTTACATACAAAATGGATCGAGAATCTTCAGACCAATGACATATGTCGAGTTTGAACGAAAAGTTATAAATACCTAGCAACTAGCTGGTTTTTTTAAATCATTTCATTACATCTAGGACATGTTTATGGACGTTTGTGAGCGAAAAAAACAAATTTGTGAAGCTAAAATTGTGTGTTTTATATCCATTTCTATTTCTTTGTTTACATACAAAATGGATCGAGAATCTTCTTCTAAACACCTGCTTTCGGCTGAGCAAGCACGACGCTAATTTCTCAGTGGACAGAAGATAACTCGAGCGACACGGATTTTTAGAAGTTAGGTTTAGTAATTCCAATGAAGACATTGTAAAGACTTTGTGTCAGAATATTCATGAAAGTGATCATTCTGAGGGCGATGTCGATCAGCTGATTGAACATGCATCAGGTAGGGCTGGTATAAAAAGAGCAAAACTTTCAGTCACTAAAGGAGAAGGATAAAGAGGCAAAAACACCATTGTGACCAAAAGTAAAGCTATGAGAACTGCCACAAGTCTAGAGGCAGGTGCATCCTCACAAGATGTCCCAGAGTGGTTAGAAATTGCTGAGGGGATGACACAAAATGCATTTCGATTTTGTCCAAAGAGAACACCAGGTGTGACTGAGGGGTTTGACCTGTCAACCCCATTGAAATGTTTCAGTGTTTTGTTTACAGATGAGGTTCAAGATTTCATGTTCCAGTGCATCAATGATTATACCAGACTCAAATCTATTCAAAATAACCCTGCGAAACAATATTCATTGTATTCTCGGTGGACCAAAGTCACACGCCATGAACTTGATAAGTTTATTGCTGTCCTAATAAATATTGGGATTCAGAAAAGACCATGCATTCGCAACTACTGGTCTACATCTGCAGAATTTTATACTCCTTGGTTTCTTCAAATGTTTTCAAGAAGTAGATTTGAAGCATTATATCATACAATGCTTCATGCCTCTGATGAAAATTCACAAGGAAAAGAAAAGATTTTATGAACATGTTGTTGCAAAAATTTCAGAGTGCCTTTATACCCATTCCAAAATCTCAGTTTGAATGAAGTGGTAATAGGGTATAAAGGCAGATGGTATTATAAGCAGTATAATCCAAGGTTTTCCTTGTATCTTCTCAGGCCAAAGTGGAAGCACATTGTCAAACCAAAAATGATAGAATATAGTTGGTGTAAATAATATTAGTCATAGTTGTTTGGTATTTACAGAAATTTGTGGTGTAGGAAAAAAATCATATAAATTATATATTTGAAGTGATTGTGGTAAAATGTGTTGTGTTTCAAAATGGATGTGCACTGATATTCTGAGATTTTTCTGCTATGGATTAAACTGGAGATGACATATGTGAGTACAGTTTATTTATCTTTTTTCCAGTTATTTTTGATTAGGTCTACACTTCACATAACATGACAGACTCTTTCCCTACATCAAATAATTATCTACAGCATTTCACAAGATTCTTCAGTCAATTTCCCACATGTTGATGTAGCCTATAACATCAACACCTAGTTAAATAAAATGTGTATCTACTGCCTGCTTTTAAAATATAACCTGAAGAGAAAAATTGCACACATTTTGAGCGGTTGTTTTTACAAACATATGTGGCTTTGAGAAAAAAAAATCATAACAATTACATCTATGAAGTGATAGTGATAAAAGTTTCTAGATATGTTTCAAACTAAATGTGCACTGACATTCTGAACATTTTATTGCCATACATTAATTGGGAGCTGAAATATTTAAGTTTAAGTATGCAATTTTATTTTATTTTTGAAACATTTTTAAAATCAAGTCTACACTTCACAAGACATAACACACCTATTCATATCAATTAATTATATGAATCAATTCATAAGATTCTCCAGTCAATTTCACACATTTAAATGTATAACATAAACACCTAGTTAAATAATATGTGTATCTACTGCCCGTCTTTTTAATATAACCTGAAGAGAAAAATTGCACACATTTTGAGCGGTTGTTTTTACAAACATATGTGGTTCTGAGAAAAAAAATCATAAAAATTACATCTATGAAGTGATAGTGATAAAAGTTTCTAGATATGTTTCAAACTAAATGTGCACTGATATTCTTAATATTTTATTGCCATACATTTATTGGGAGCTGAAATATTTAAATTTAAGTATACAATTTTATTTTATTTTTTAAACATTTTTAAAATCAAGTCTACACTTCACAAGACACAACACACATCTATTCATATCAATTAATTATATGAATCAATTCATAAGATTCTCCAGTCAATTTCACACATTTAAATGTATAACATTAACACCTAGTTAAATAAAATGTGTGTCTACTGCAGTTTTTTAAATATAACCTGAAGAGAAAAATTGCACACATTTTGAGCGGTTGTGTTTACAAACATATGTGGTTTTGAGAAAAAAATCATAAAAATTACATCTATGAAGTGATAGTGATAAAAGTTTCCAGATATGTTTCAAACTAAATGTGCACTGATATTCTTAATATTTTATTGCCATACATTAATTGGGAGCTGAAATATTTAAATTTAAGTATACAATTTTATTTTATTTTTTAAACATTTTTAAAATCAAGTCTACACTTCACAAGACATAACACACACCTATTCATATCAATTAATTATATGAATCAATTCATAAGATTCTCCAGTCAATTTCACACATTTAAATGTATAACATTAACACCTAGTTAAATAAAATGTGTATCTACTGCCTGCTTTTAAAATATAACCTGAAGAGAAAAATTGCACACATTTTGAGCGGTTGTTTTTACAAACATATGTGGCTTTGAGAAAAAAAATCATAACAATTACATCTATGAAGTGATAGTGATAAAAGTTTCTAGATATGTTTCAAACTAAATGTGCACTGACATTCTGAACATTTTATTGCCATACATTAATTGGGAGCTGAAATATTTAAGTTTAAGTATACAATAAAAAAAAAAATGTTAACACTTTTTTAATCAAGTCTACACTTCACAAGACATAACACACACCTATTCATAAAATGTGTATTCTACTGCCTGCTTTTAATTAACCTGAAGAGAAAAATTATATGAAGCAATTCATAAGATTCTCCAGTCAATTTCACACATTTAAATGTATTTAGTTTAAGTATACACAACTACCTACTAGATTCTCCAGTCAATTTCAACTTATGTATTTGTCCACTGTCTGTTTTTAAAACCTCACCTGTCTGAAAAAATTGCATCCATTTTCGGGCCTGGGTAAAACCCAAAAACAGCCTGGGGGGGAATGAGTTAAATTTATAAAGGACAAGCAAGGCAAATTGCTTACTGCCCCGAAGGAAGTAATGGAAAGATGGAAAGAATATTTCTCAGAACTCCTTGATGGTGAGCAAGGTAGAGCATCAGAAATGATAACCACTAGCACAGAAGAGGATACAAATGGTGATGAAGATGACATAAAGATGGAAGAACTGAAGGCAGTACTGGAGAAAATCAAGATGGGCAAAGCAGCAGGGCATGATGGTATAACACCAGAAATGGTTAAGTACATGGGAGCATCAGGCGACCTATTACTCCTAAGGGTCCTACAGGCAGCATGGTGCAACAAGGCCATACCAAAGGATTGGGAGATTGCCATCATAACACAGATTTTCAAAAAGGGTGACAATCGATAATGTGGAAACCACAGAGGCATATCCCTTCTCAGTGTCCCTGGTAAAATCTACTCTAGAATCCTAGAGCAGAGACTCCGATGCCTAGCTGAGCCACAATTGGATGAAGCCCAATGCGGATTCCGAGCAAACCGAAGTACTCAAGACCTAATCTTCACACTCAGGCAGCTGAGTGAAAAGGCCCTTGAGTACAAGAGTGAGATCCATCTTTGTTTCATAGATCTGGAAAAGGCGTTTGACAGGGTCCCCTGGAGCAAACTTTGGGACTGTTTGGCAAGGAAGAACATTCCAGCACCTCTGATTCATGCTATACAGAGCTTCTACAAGTCTTGCAGAAATTATGTGAGGACAGCAAACTATAAGTCAGAAAAGTTCAGGACCACCACTGGTGTAAGACAAGGTAATATCCTGTCACCTTATCTTTTCATACTCCTCATGGACGATGTCATCAAGGCATGTAAGGAGAGAACAAGAAAGTATTCAGTGGGGTACTGGAAGATGAGACAGGTCTGTATTTCAGAGCTAGCATTTGCTGATGATGTTGTCCTGATTGCTAAATCAGAGACACATCTCCAATCCAACCTGCAAGTCTGGAAGGAAGAGCTGGAGAAGAGAGGGATGGTCATAAGCAGCTCTAAAACAAAATCCATGGTGATATCACGAGAAGAAAGAAAACATCAGATTAAGTTGGGAGAACAGGTCCTGGAGCAGGTCGACCACTTTAAATATCTCGGAGCTATTATAGACCGAAAGAGGGCCATCAAAGAAGAGTTGGCCACTCGAAAAGCAGCGGCTGGGAGACTTTATCAGGCCATAAATCGAGGATTCCTCAGCAAGAAAGAGGTTGGTAAGAAAACGAAGATGGCTGTATACCGCTCCACCTATGTCCCAGTCTTGACATCTGGATGCGAGTCATGGGCAATGACTACAACCCACAAAAGCCAGATTCAAACCTCAGAAATGAGGTATCTGAGGAAGGTGGTTGAAGTAACAAGAAGAGACATGGTCCGCAACCAGACGATACGTCAAGGCCTTAAATCCTACCCCCTGCAGACCCAAATAGAACAGTCCCAACTAAGATGGTTTGGCCATGTCTGCAGAATGGGAGAAGATCGGCTACCACGACAAGCATGGGAAACAAAGAGCCAGGGATCCAGACCTCCAGGACGACCCAGAGTCTGCTGGGAGGACAACATTAGACAATCTTTGAAGGACCGAGGACTAGAATGGAACCAGGCCAGGAAGAAGACAGCCGATAGGATAGTCTGGTGCTCTCTCTTCCAAACCTCTACACCTCACGGTAGAAGAGGAACGACTAAGTAAGTAAGTAAGTAAGTGAATACAGCCATCTTTTGAATGTGGTGTAATTATTAGTTCTGACAGACTTTGGTAAAGCATTCCATGTTAAAGCACTTGCATAACTAAAGCAACTTCGGAAGAGATCAGTTCCAGGTTTTTGCAAGGTCCAAAAGTAGGTTGCCACGCATAAAAATATGAAAGAAAGATCAAGAGATGGATAGAAGTGGTCTGAAACAGTGCACCACCAAGGTTTGTACTTTGTCCACCAACTGATATTCCCAAACTGTCCTCTATGGTAGTGCACCACCAAGGTTTGTACTTTGTCCACCAACTGATATTCCCAAACTGTCCTCTATGGTAGTGCACCACCAAGGTTTGTACTTTGTCCACCAACTGATATTCCCAAACTGTCCTCTATGGTAGTGCACCACCAAGGTTTGTACTTTGTCCATCAACTGATATTCCCAAACTGTCCTCTATGGTAGTGCACCACCAAGGTTTGTACTTTGTCCACCAACTGATATTCCCAAACTGTCCTCTATGGTAGTGCACCACCAAGGTTTGTACTTTGTCCACCAACTGATATTCCCAAATTGTCCTCTATGGTAGTGCACCACCAAGGTTTGTAGTTTGTCCACCAACTGATATTCCCAAAATGTCCTCTATGGTAGTGCACCACCAAGGTTTGTACTTTGTCCACCAACTGATATTCCCAAACTGTCCTCTATGGTAGTGCACCACCAAGGTTTGTACTTTGTCCACCAACTGATATTCCCAAACTGTCCTCTATGGTAGTGCACCACCAAGGTTTGTACTTTGTCCACCAACCGATATTCCCAAACTGTCCTCTATGGTAGTGCACCACCAAGGTTTGTACTATGTCCACCAACTGATATTCCCAAACTGTCCTCTATGGTAGTGCACCACCAAGGTTTGTACTTTGTCCACCAACTGATATTCCCAAACTGTCCTCTATGGTAGTGCACCACCAAGGTTTGTACTATGTCCACCAACTGATATTCCCAAACTGTCCTCTATGGTAGTGCACCACCAAGGTTTGTACTATATCCACCAACTGATATTTCTAAAATGTCCTCTTTGATAGTGCACCACCAAGATTTACACTATGTCCACCAACTGATATACCCAAAATGTCCTCTATGGGCCTCATTACAATTTCACTGTACAGACTGAACAGATTAGGTGACAGAACACATCACTGTCTTACACTCATTTTTACCCGTTGAAATGTAAAAAACGGCGTGACTCCATGGGAAGTGAAAAGAAAAATGAATGAACAAATGAATCCATTATCCTTCCACTCTCATTCAAGTCTACCCTACTATAATCCTGCTATTACCCAAGTCTACCCTACTATAATCCTGCTATTACCCAAGTCTACCCTACTATAATCCTGTTATTACCCAAGTCTACCCTATTATAATCCTGTTATTACCCAAGTCTACCTACTATAATCCTGTTATTACCCAAGTCTACCCTACTATAATCCTGTTATTACCCAAGTCTACCTACTATAATCCTGTTATTACCCAAGTCTACCCTACTATAATCCTGTTATTACCCAAGTCTACCCTACTATAATCCTGTTATTACCCGTCTACCTACTATAATCCTGTTATTACCCAAGTCTACCCTATTATAATCCTGTTATTACCCAAGTCTACCTACTATAATCCTGTTATTACCCAAGTCTACCCTACTATAATCCTGTTATTACCCAAGTCTACCTACTATAATCCTGTTATTACCCAAGTCTACCCTACTATAATCCTGTTATTACCCGTCTACCTACTATAATCCTGTTATTACCCGTCTACCCTACTATAATCCTGTTATTACCCGAGTCTACCCTACTATAATCCTGTTATTACCTAAGTCTACTCTACCACTTTTCCATTCTCATCCAAGTCAAATTACCACCCCTCCAATATCATCAAAGTGAAACAGACCATCCTTCAACCCCCATTCAAATCCAACCTACCATATACCCTAGATGACAGCCGGTGGTATTCCTGCTGGCTATCTGCACGCTGTATCAGGCACTTGCGACGTGACACATAATGACATTTAAATTCTGTCTCTGAAGCAGTTGTGGTCATGGAGTCGGTGCGCTTGTGCATCAATCTAGCATGGGCTGCTGCTCGAGGTGAATCAGTAAACACCTCATCAGCTTAAAAGAAATATGAAGAAGAAACAATAAAACTTTAACATTTGAGGATCAAGAGATGAGAAGAAGACATAGAAGATGAATAGCAAACACAGTGAGGAAACCTGCTACAGCATTACCAGGCAGTCCTAGTTCTGGAATTCCCAGGGTAAGAGATATAGAGGAAAACCAAAGAACATGTGGACACAAGAACTGGAGACAGACATGATGGGGATGAAGAAGATATGGTAAGACCTTGAGTTGAGAGCATGGGACAGGCAGACGTGGCATAAGTTTGTTGAAGGCATATGCTCCCTGGCGAAGCAAAAGGTGATTAAAAGAATATTGGGGGGGGGAGCGCGCAGTATGGTAGATTATCAATTGACACCACTACTCAAACATACAAATATCAGTATGGAAACTAAACGACAATTCATAAGTAGTGTAATGTTACCAACTCTTTGTTATCAGTGTCAAATATGGACCCTGTCCAGGGGGCACGAGAGCGGAAAATCACACTGTATGAGATAATATGCTTTTTTTTCTTTTTTTTTCTTCTATAACCAGCGGCACTCAAGCTTTCCAGCTCTTTCGGCCCAATGACATGTCATTGCGAGGCTGGGGGGTCAGTGGACTTTCCTTCCAACCCGGTCAGGAGCTTCGCTCCTTCCCATCCACACGGGATTTATGTGCAGGAGCCGTTCAGGTTATTCAGTCAAATTTCCGGTCGTAAACATTTCTTCAAACGCCGACGGCCGGGTTTGAACCATGAACACCTGGTCACCAGTACAACGTTGTAGCCATTACACCAGCGCGGCTCCCGAGATAATATGCTAGAATCTATAATATGCTAATATGATATGCAAATAAATATCATTAATGTTACCAAGAGAGAGAGAGTGCAAAATTATGACATCAGAAAAATTGTAGGAACTACATCTTGCATATAAGACATAAAAGTAAAGTGATCTTGTGAGAATGGGGCCCAATTAGGCACCACTACACACCTACATTAATAGAAGATCTGGTTGTAGGTCATGAGGAAGTCTTCGAAGTCTTTTGACTTTTTTTTTTTTTGGGGGGGTTCTATTAACAGTTTTACACCAGCAGCCATTTTTATTTACAAACACTGTACTACCAGCCTTCTGGATGGATGGCAGGGAGGAGGACAATGAAGTAATTATGGCAATAAATAATATGACTAGTGCACATTCAATGAGGAAACCTGTTGATAGCATTACAAGACAGTCCTTGTTCTGAAATCTCATGAGTAAGAGAGGTAGTGGGAGTCAGAAAAACACATGGAGAAAAAAACTGGGGACAGAAATGAAAGGGATAAAAAAAGACATGAAAGGACCTTGCATGGATGGCACAGGCCAGGAGGACATGGAGTAAATTTGTTGAAGGCCAATGCTCCTTGGGCAGATGATAACAGTTTTACATCAGCAGCCTTTGTTATTAATACATATTGTATATTACTACTCCTACTGGACAAGAAGACTGAGAGCAAGAGATATACAGGACAACAGAGAAAGGTAAGGTCTGACAACAAGTTCTTTCATTCTCACCTGCAGGACTAAAGGGAGTCTCTCCGTCCATATTGTCCGTGTTACTACTGCCAATGCTGCTAGGTGTCAACATCAACGGAAAAGTTGCAGAAGATCGTGAGGACTGTGGTAGGGGCAAATCTGGCATCTTCATTTCTAGTTTTCCTTCCCGACTGCGACGGACCCAGTTTGAGCGACGAAAACTCTCTGCATAGACGCCTGTTTACAAAATTAAATGTTTGTATAGAACAGTGTTTTCTAAACTTTTTCGGGTTACCGCCCCCTAGGCTCACTGAACACATCTCCAGGCCCCCTACATTTTAAAAATAACTTAGGTTTGTTTAGTTCAGGCTACGTTCTACTATTAAGCGCTCACATCATGTTAAATAATCAAACAGCTTTTACATGTAAAAGTATATTAAGCAATATTGTTGAATTTAGCCTGAAAAATGTGCAATCACCCAATTTTTACTGAACGTGCCCCTGTCGCCACGTCAGATCCTCCCAACGTCCCCAGTGGGGCAATACCGCCCACTTTGGGAACCACAGGTATAGAATATAGAACTGTTAACAAGGAAAAGGGAAGACTATGAGAAATATAAAAAATGTTGTTACTTATATCAAATTTAATACCAGTGGAACAATATGTGAGAAGAAGACGCTGGCACTGGATAGGACACATAGTAAGAAAACCAGGTAATAGAAATAAGAGGCAGTCCCTGCTCCAGAATCCATAGGTGTCGCATAGAGATTATGATTAATAAATTTTCTATATTCTCTTCTTTTTCTACTCGTGTCCTTTACTTTATTATAGCTCTTTTATCCTTTTCCTGTGTTTTCCGCATTCGTACGTTTGCGACTATAAACATTACTATTTTCCCATTCAAACTTTCGCCTGTTTCTTTTCTCATTTAGAAACGCACACGCATGTTATTATATAATGTGTCAGTCGCTGCAGTCAGATGAGATGTGTGATTATGTTTCATACTCAGACATAGGAGCAGACTTTTGGTCTAGCATTTTCACCTGACACGAACGTTTCTCCGGCGTGAGGTGTGATAACCGACATCTGCACGGCGCAGAATGAGACATTTGTCTGGTATTTTCCTCTGTCACGGCACTCTCAGACAGTTTCGTAGCGTGAGGTGTCTAAGACGCGTTTGGCATGTTATGTCCAGCGTCTAAGGTACACAGGTGTTAGGAAAGGGGAGAGATCGGGTTTTTGGAAATAGTGGGATCTTTTGTCTGGTTTAAGATATTAACCAGAGTTTGAAACTAGATTTTCATTTGTACTCCTAAATCTGCAGTAGATAGATCGCCAGGCTAGAAGAATATCTTGTGTATTGAAAAGTCTTTAGTTTCTGGGCAATCTTTGCCGAGTTCTAGACTACCATTATATTGAATGATTCTAGTTCATGGTATTAATCTGTAGTTCTGTGCGGAGGTAAATATTATATTAAGTATCTAATATTTTGTGAGTGATTAAGTGGTGAATCGCCTATTTTTCACTAGTTCTTTTGTGCAGAGAGAATTAAAATATAGTCTGTATTATTTTCTAGTGACGTGTTTCAGTGGAAAGCAGAATAAATTATATTTCTAGCTTAAAATCATGTGGCTATAAATGAATTTGATTTTACTGCTAAATAATCAGACGAGAATATAATTTAAAATTAACTTATAACTGAAATGCTACATCAGTGAGTATTGACGGGATACGTATGTATTCCTAATTCATGATGAGTGATTTTATGAATATAACTTATTTCACGGGAAGTTTTAAATGATAAGTCAAGCTGTACGCTTGCAGTTTAAAATGTAAGTTATAATGAGTACATAGTATGTATAATTATTTTATATGTTTTTTTTCCTCTATTTAGTGAAGAAAACTGGGGTTAACCCAAACTTTGCCAGCGTTAAGTACTGATGAGTAATATCTGAGAAGAACTAAAACATTTTCCTTAAAAGACTTGGTGTAAAATCTTTACAAGAACTTTAAAGGTGAAATGACATAACGGGCCTATTGCGCCAGATTTTATTCTTCCTGAGAAAACCTAAGTACAGTTCAGCCCTTGTGGCAAGTAAACTATTACAAACAGTAACGTTCCGCAAATTATGTCAACTTGTGGTGTGACCAAGAATTTTGTTACCTTTTGATCGAAGTTACAAACCTGACATTGTTCCTAAGTAGTGGAAACCTCGTGATTCTGATCCTGTGAGCCTGCATGAAAACTAATTCTTACCTGAACTGATAAAGTGACACTAACTTAAAATCTGAACAAAATCATCGCCTGAAGAGGATGAAACCAAGATCTGCAGAGCTGGGTATCCGCTTCATCAAACAATAAAACAGATGGTGTCATAACAATCGCCAGACGGCGAACAACAGCAAGCTATAGGGTAAGAAAGTGAGAAATACACAACAGGGCCCTGATGAATGAACCGAGAGAAAGCAGGAACGAGTGACTCTTTTATGGTATACCAAATTTCACCCACTTTGTAATTTCTTTATGCAAGTTTTTTGTTGTTGCAACAAGATACTTTTCCTTAGGATAGATCATACTAATATCTAAGTCTGTTCATACCTTTAAAAGGGGAAAATCATTAGATTACCGCTAATGTATCCTTGATTCCTTGGGGCTATCACTTTCTTCTAACAGGACTGTGGGCATACCTTGAGGGATAAGATCATACTGTGGGTCTATCATTCTTGTAGCATTTTTATTGACTTTTGACTATTTGTATATGCTTTGATGTAATTTTATGTGTTGTGATGGAATTTTCTGATAATTAAAAATTCCCTTGAACTTAATCAGTGTGTCGGGTCTGCTCGTTCCAAAATATCTATATAATCATTGCTATAGTTTTCCCACGTGTGTGTGTCCACATGTCGTCAATTGTGTGTGGGTGTGCACGTGAGTGCTAATATATATATATATATCAATATACATAGTTTATAGACTGTCTGACTCCTCTGGATCTGTTGTAGAAGATAGGTGGAGAGAGAGAAGATTCTCGCTTTCCGGGACAGCCTCTATAAATTTCTACCATCTCACTCGTGGAAATCTATTTCTACTATCATCTCTCACGGTGGCTATCACTCATTCTAATCTATTCAGAAGGGACCAACCCAAGTCTTAATTCCCCTATCAAAAATCTATGACAATAGGTTTAGAGAAATAAGGGGAGATTATTGGGGGGGTTGGAGTGGCTAAGAAGTATGGCTTCCACTCCAATTTTAAAGGTACCGGGTTTGGATCCCAAAACAGGAAATATATCTGATGGAAACTTTTTCCAAACCAATGGATCATAATAATGTCATATTTTTTCCTGATCTCCTGGGTAGTCAATTGGATGCCTAGCCTTCTCGGATACTGGTGAAAAAATAGGAGGTCCTGTGTGCAAGTTGCGCATGTTAAAAATCCCTATGCAGTTGAAAATCGTAAAGAGTAGACCAAATGGTTGCTGCCATGGCAAAATTTAGAAACATTAGGAAAATCTATCCACCACAAAAATATTTACAGAATGTGTGCTTCCTGTTTAAACACATTAGGATTCTTGCTGGTGCTATGGAGTTTGTGCACTTTGCTGAGATCCTCCTTGTGTGATCTAAGGGATGAGATTGGAGCACTGATGGAGCTGCACCAAAACAAAGCCAATCAAGGGGAGATTTTAAAAAACACTTAAAGAAGAGAACTGGGAAGAGACTAAATGGAATAAAGAAGACACATGAAAAGACCATGAATGGATAGCGCAGGACTGGAAGGTTTGGAGTGTGCCTGGTTAAAGACCTGAGCTCTTAAACTGGGAGGTGACGATGATGATGTAAACTTAATTAATTTTTAAAAAAACACCATTTCAGGTAAGCTCTAGAAATACAATCTAGGCAAAAACGAATGCCTAGAAAAACAGAAAGAATGATAAAAATAGCAGTAACAATAAATGCAGCAGGTAGAATAATAATAAATAATTTAAAAAAACCTCAAGCAAAGAAACAAATTTTGGCTGAAAAACATCACAGACAAATTACAACACAGCAGTTAATTTTAATTTTTTAAACAACTGGTAGAATAATAACAAACAAAAGGCCACAGTTAATCATGTGCTATTAATTTAAAGTAAAGAAAACCCAAGAAAAAGAGTAATGGGAAGAAAACTGCAGGGAGAGTGTAAAGAATCAACAACAACAAATAATTAAAAATACAGGAACATTTAAGCCAGGAATTATAAGACAAGTCATTAAAAAAGCAAAACATAGCATTCTTTGCACTTTAATTACAATATAAAACAGATGATCAGACGACACAAAAGAAGGTAATGTGCTGAACTGTTACATGTGATGGAACTGCATTGACATTAGACAATCTCTGAAGGACTGAGGACTAGAATGGAACCAGGCCAGGAGGAAGACAGCCGATTGGATAGCCTGGCGCTCTCTCTTCTCTCACACTAGAAATATTATTACAAAGCGACACAGACAATCTTATTAAGTGGAGCAATGAAAACTGCATGCAAATAAATATCATTAAAACAAAATGTATGATAATATCAACTAGACAAAAATTACAAAACTCACTGAAAACAGCACTTCAGCTCTACATTGGAACCTCTTTAATTGAAAATTTAAATGAAAATAAAACACTAGGACTCATAATTGACCAACATTTAAGTTGGAATTCGCATGTACAAGCATTGACCAAACAAACGGCACAAAAAGTTTACCAGTTAGCTAAAATCAAACATTTCCTAGATTAGGAGACTCGAAAAATGTTCTTTACATCCCAAATACAAATACATCTAGACTATTGTTCCACAATTTGGGATGGCTGCTCCATGTCCAACACTAAAAGACTCTATTCATTACAAAAACGTGCAATGCGCCTAGTTTCAGACAAAAACCTCACACAGAGTGTAGACCCATATACATATCTTAACATATTACCACTAAGAAAACGCTTTCTCTTCAACAAAGCCAAATTTATTCACAAAATCTTATCACAGAATGCTCCAAAGTATTTATAGCCAATTTTAAAATACAGCGGAAGACGCTGTCAACGCTTAAATAAATTACACATGCCCAAGCCTAGGCTTGACTTATTCAAGAAAAGTTTTGCTTTTTCTGCTGCTCATCTGTGGAATAATCTTCCACACGACCTAAAAAACACTTCTTCTTCTTCTTTGATCCTTAGCCGCCGACCGTCAAAGCAGTCAGTGGCCATCACGCCTAGTGGCGTCTTGTAGGGCAACAACAAATTGATTCCACTTTGCTCGGTCGGCGGCCATCCTTCGTACAGTGCCCCAGCTTTGGTTCATTCTTTGCATCTCAGCCTCCACAGTCCTCCGCCAGGTTGTTTTTGGTCGGCTTCTCTTTCGTTTTCCTTCAGGGGTCCAAAGCATAGCTGTTCTTGTGATGGCATCGGGGTCTCTTCTGAGGACATGGCCAACCCAGCTCCAGCGTTTGCCAGCTATGATGGTGTGCATGTCCTCTTGCTTGCTCCGAGTAAGCAGATCTTGGTTGGTGATGGTATTCGGCCAAAAGATTCGGTGAATTTTTCTTAGGCATGTTGTGTGAAAAGAGGACAATTTTGACATTTCCTTCTCTGTAACTCTCCAGCATTCTGCACCATAGAGAAGCACAGAAAGCTCACAGCTCTGATATAACCTTAATTTTGTGCTTGTGCTGTATTGAGAGGACTCCAGATGTTGTTTAGGCTAAAAAAGGCTGTTCTTGCCTTATTCCTTCTGATGTTGATGTCTTTGCCTGCCCCGCCGTCTGGTGTTACTATGCATCCTAGGTATATGAAGGTGTCTGTCTGTTGCTGATCCCTTACTGATATGGGCTCAGGGTTGCTCACATTGAGCGTCATGACCTCTGACTTCTTTAAATTGATGTTCAAGCCCACCTGCTGGCTAAACTTATTAAGTCTATCCGTTTTTTCCTGGATGTGTTGATGTGAATGTGCTAGTAGTGCAATGTCATCTGCATATTCCAGATCTTCCAATGTAGAAAATGTAATCCATCTTATTCCTCTTGGACTGCCCTCTGTTGTCTGGCGCATCACCCAATCTATGACTGTTAAAAATAGAGTGGTTGATAAGGGGCATCCCTGTCGTACTCCTGTCTTCACCTCAAAGGTTAGGTTGCTCTGCCCAACACTACACGTAAAGTTGGCATAGAGGCTTTTTATGATTGACACTATGCAGCTTGGAATTCCATAAGCCCTCAGTATTTTCCATAAACTGTCCCTATGTATGCTGTCAAAAGCCTTTTCAAAATCAACTAAATTAATGTACAGCTGTCTTTGCCATTCTGAGCACTGCTCTATAATGTTCCTGAGAGTGAATATATGATCTACACATCTTCTGTTCTTTCTAAATCCTGCTTGTTCTTTCCTCAGTTTGAAGTCTACTGCTTTTGAAATTCTCTGTATAATTATCCTGCCTAGTATTTTGCTGGGAACTGAGAGAAGAGTGATTCCTCTCCTATTATTGCAGTCTGCAAGATCTCCCTTCTTGGGCAATTTGACAATTATTCCTTTGTTCCACTCTGATGGTGTTGTCCCCATTTTCCAGACTTGTGCAAATAGTGGTTCTAATAGTTCTGCTGCTAGCTCAGGGTCTGTCTTAAATAGCTCTGCATTTAAGTTATCATGGCCAGGAGCTTTTCCATTCCTTAACCCTTTGATTGCTGTGATACTCAAGGTTCCTGACATCTCCAAACAGTTTTTCGTTGAGAGAAATGGGTTGTTGCCATATGCTTCTCCGTTCACTGCTGTAGGTTGGGCAGGACTACAGCAGGTGTTTGGCTGTCACTGGGCTGGTGCCGAAGGTGCAGAGATCTGTTGCGATTTTGTACTTATGGTATAGATGGTATCTCAATCTGTTATGTCCAGTGCATAGCCGAAAAATGGTGACCTGTTCTCTCCTAGATAGGTGATGATATGCATCATTTTTTAAATGGCCCGGGTGCTCTCTTTCCCATTTGGACTTGAATGTAGCTTTCATAGTAGTTTTTGCCATTTCATAAGTTGTCTCTATATCATTTGGTTGTAAGGTTCCTCCTTCCTTAGCAAGTTTGTCTGCCTCCTCATGTCCTGGTATGTTGTAATGGGCTGGTATCAACTGGATTGTGCACTTGTTGAAGCATTTGGCCAGTCTTTCAAGAGAGTTTATCAGATCTTTCAATCCTTTACCATGGTGGCTTTTCAGAGCTGTACCTTCAGAGTTAAGTCATATCTGCATTAAAAAAAACAACTAAAAAGATGCAAGAAGAAAAAATGGAACACAATAATATATTTACTGTTTAAGGGTGGGTGAGGAGTTGGTGGAGTAATGAAAACAGATCTAGAATAGGGGCTCTCAACCTGAGGTATGTGTACCCTTCTGGGGGTACAAGAAGCTTCGACAAGGTGGTACTGAGAATATTTGAAAAATAACTATTTTGTCCTACTGAAATATTCAAAAAGTAAGTGTTAGTGAAAAAAGTTGGTTGTGAAGAGAGAACAGCAAGGAGGCAGGGCCAGGGTGGGAAAGGGCGACGGCACAGTGGATGTATTACTGAGACTTTTCAGCAAGGCATAGCTTCATTTATATTTGCCAACCTGAGTTCAGGAAACCATCACTGATCTTAAGTTTAACCATAATGTCTCCCAAAATTAGCAGGTGCAAGGGATAATGAAGCCTTTATTGTCCATCATTACTGTCCTCTCGTCCAACCAGATGTGGTCAGCTCACGAAGAATTGTTGGCAGTTTGACAACCACTGTTAGATAGTGTTGACCACTTTAATATTGGTGAGCCTCCAGTGGCAAGGTATGTCAGAATTTATTTCCTTTCATACTGAACAGGACGTATGGGAAAGTTGAATCAAAGTCTAGGGATACACACAGTAAAAGGTTTGGAACCCACGATTTAGAATAATGAAGAACTGAAGAATGGTAATATTTTATTGTGAGCGCTCACACATAAACAAACTGCAGCTGAATGGCAGATTTATTAAAAATAAAAATAAAAACTTACCGATATCTTCATCAGATGAGTCATCACTGATCATTTCAGCTGAGGGATTCTTCTCCAGTTTATGCCTTCTCATAACATTCATGGGACTCTTCTCGTTGACGGTAGTGGCTTCTTGTACTGTACTCTGTATTGCTGCATCTTTTAAGGAGGAATCTCCAGACCCATACTCCGCTTTGTAATTCAAACTGTCATCATTACCCGTTTCATTATTAATACTATTTCCATGAGACTCTATATCAATTGTATCATAGGCCTGGTCACTAACACTAGCGGTGTAATCTGAGTCTCTGACAGAATCATCCTCATTGACATCATCACCATCTTCTGATACGGAGAAGGACATTGCAGCGTCAACATTGTAGTTTTCACCACCAGCATTGTGGGCTCTTTGATCCATGTCAGATGTTCCCTGGGCTTGAGGTTTACTTTCTTGTATAGCAAAGTCAAATGAACCTCTAGATGTAAGACAGTTGCTGCTGAAGCTGTAACTATCAGTAACTCCACTCTCAAGCAGTGCTGAATCAGGACTACATCTGTCAGGCTGTATAACAAAATCTGAAACATCTGCTTCCTTGTTCTGAGCAATCAAAGATGGTATAACGCTGTCGTATGTCACAATCATAGAATTGTTGTCCTCCTCTCTTTTGGCAAAATCAATTGAGGTGTCAGGACTGCTTTCAGATATTACCATGTTTTCAACATCAATTTGAAAGCTGGCTGGAGGTTTCTGTTGAGTCTTACCATTTAAGACACCATCTTCACCAACTGGAGATTTTAGTTGAGTCTTACCATTTAAGACACCATCTTCATCAACTGGAGATTTCTGTTGAGTCTTACCATTTAAGACGCCATCTTCATCAACTGCAGATTTCTTAACCATGACAACAGTTATATTTTCTCCCTTTTTCAATGACCAGTGGCATTTATCAGTAGAATCCCCATTAAGATTCTCATGACCAGAAGTAAAGGCAGTTTCTGAACCTGGCTCAGAACTTTTTAGTTCTGTTCCAAATTTTTCAGCAGACAAAGCTATGGCATTTTCAGTTTCATCATCCACACAAGTGGATTTGACCTCTATGCTGATACTTCTTGGTACAAAGGATACATCCACATCATCATAAAGACTTTCACTGATACAAGCATTGATGTCATTACTTGAGATTGACTCAACAGCATCTTCAGTATCATCATCATTTTCCAGGAAGCTATCATATAATGAACTCGGTTCACATCTTTGACGCTCTAATGAAGCAAAACCAGAGTCTTTTGACTTTACTTCTGCAAGAAATTTATCTCGGTCATTGCTGCTGAACAAAAAACTACCATTAACACAATCTTCAATGCTTGTTCTGTCAAAGTTTTCCACGTCCACATCAAGGTTGGAAAACAATCTGTCCACTTCTCCATCACTCATTGTCAGTTCATCTTCATCATCTGCATTGGCTGATGGAACTTCATTCAGGAAACCAAATGCTTCACTAACCACAGCTGTTGGCGTTCGAGAAAAGTTCAAGCGACGATGCCGAACTGCCTCACTGTTTCTAAGACAGGCGATGTCTTCCTCCATTATTTCATCCTGTTTACCTCCACCAATCCATGCTGTGGAATGTTACTTTGCTGTGCTGGAACAAAATAAACACAACAAATATATTACATGTGTTATGTAAGATTGTTAAACATGAAGTCAGGAAAGGCAGAAACATGAAAGTTAATGAGTGGTCATAAATAGTTGCATCAGAAAAGAAAGTCAGAATTTACTCTGACATGGATGCCTTGGTTTGGAAGCAAATTATTTAATAATGTGAGAAGTCTGATTTTTAATGAGTAAGTGGTTTTATATCCATAATTCTAAGTCAAGTAACCTCCACAATATACAGATGCTTTGTTCCCTTTAAGACAATTATGTGAAAGAGCTATCAAATGCAACAGACAACTAAAAATAGTACTTATAGATCAGGAGACGGCATTTGATAAAGTGGACAGGGAAAAAGGATTGGTCAGTATTAGAAAACTACAGAATGCAAGGACAGCTATCACATAATGTGACAGCTTTATACCATACACGCCAAAGTGTAGTCAAGAAAAACTGATGGACTCAATTTGATATAACCACAAGAGTTCGACAAGGCTATGTGCAATCACTCCTGCTGTTTAACATCTATATGGACAAAAAATATAAAGAATCAAACCTATAAAATGATTCACTGAATGAGTTACTTATGCAAATAAACAAAGTCTTAATATGAAGTTGAAAAACTGCAAAACCATACAAATGGACTACATTCACCTTACAGAAAATACTACATGAAGATCAGTATGTTCAAGACAAAAGCTAAGATGATCAGCAGATCACCAATCTGGCTGGACTGCAAGCAATACTGGATTCTGAATGAAATTCCAATCCCTCAACAACTGGGTGTTAAAGGAAGTAGACTGCACAAAGGCACAGTCCAGCAGAAATGCAAATTTTGCCAGAGTTGTTGTCAAGTCTTTCCTAATGAGTCTCAAGTCTCTTAGTACAACTTTCTTAGTACAAGTCTCAAGTTGAGTCTCAAGTCTCTTAGCACAAGTCTCAAGTCGAGTCTCAAAGTACAAGTCTCAAGTCGAGTCTCAAAGTACAAGTCTCTTAGTACAAGTCTCAAGTCGAGTCACAAGTCCTTATCACTGGCTTTAAGTCTAGTCGAAAGTCGAGCCTCATTTTAGATCTAACATTGTTTATAGCCACAATCGTGCTTTATCGAACGATCACATCGATTACTAAAAATAATAATGAAAAATATTAATATATATTTTATTACTTTTACTTTTATTCGACCAAAGTTATTTTTCAGTACTACATTTTATAAATATCATCTCAAGCATACTGACACCATCCTGCAGCCTACACTTGAATGGATGGAACAATACACTTGATCAGCGCTAAATCTTATGCGAATTTACATGTTAAGGACACATGCTTTAGTTTTTTCACACCAATAAATGTTTGCGGTATATGTTCCCCCTAAGGCAGGATGGTAATGTTTACATAGCCAAAGAATATTATTGTTCTGACAGTTGCTGTGTCGTGAGATGTTTGTCTAGCAACAGTGTCCAATTCTGTCTGATAACATGAAGCAAAATGTGTTTGCACAATGGAATTCTTGTAATGTTTGGGTGATATCGCTTAACACAAGAGCATTTATTTGCCTAATTAATAAAGAGTGCATTATGAATGAGGATGGCGAGTTGTTTCACCTAAACTGGCAAGTCTCAAGTCGAGTCAGTGTTGTGACTTAAGTCCGATCAATTGACTCAAGTCAACAACACTGAGTTTTGCAGTACTAGATAGTACTAAAGGTGTGTAACCCAGAATCCGAATATCTGTAAACCGAAATATTCCGAACATCGGAAGTTTTTTTGGCCGATTTTTGGGCTAATTTAAGCGACTTTTGGTTTCACCCAAAAAAATTTTTTAATTTGTTTTTTTTAAAAACTGGTTTGCAAGGAACAGAAAACACGCAATCTTCAGTTTATCAAGTTTCCGACTGTGACGCGCAAGGTGCAGTATAGGCTGACGTAAGAGCTACTGCGTGAAATGAATTTTTAAAGTGTGATTAGTTGTCTCTCGTCACTCCTTCCAGCAACGTTTTGACATATTTACAGGTATGCTGTCATGATTTGGTCTGTCTTACAACGCGTCATACCAAAAGCCTTACTGTGGGAAACTGTCCGATACAATAGCCAATCAAAACGCTCCTTTCATGGTGTGTATACTGGAATATTTTAGGCTTAACATAGAGGCCCATTTTGTGTAAATGATAGTAAGAATTTATTTAATTTCTTAAGGACGAAAGATGTTTAAACGGAAAGGTATAGATATTTCAACAACGGGAATGTTACTTGAGAGGTAGGGCATAGACTTCCTCGAATAATAGTTAAATTATAGAGATAAATCGTTTTAAATGACATCTATACATCAGGGTAGTCCCCAATTTAGTTAGTTAAAGTCTGCATAGATTTAAATGCATTTTGCTAACTAAACAATTATTAGATAGAAAGGTAGAGATAAATTCACAGTATAGTTCTAGCTTTAAATGATCAAAATCGGCCCAGAATTAAGAGATAATAAATATTAAAAATTTTGCACATTGAACAAGAAGGCAGAAATCACTTCAATTTTAGATTCCTAACGCCGTTGTTCTGCCATCAATGGTACCTATACCTTGTAGCGGTATGGCAGCTTGCGTACCATGACAATCCCCAGAGCTATGCCAGTGGGAGTTTTACTCCTGGTAGGTTCAACCAAGCTGGACTGGTCTGTGTGGGTAGGGGTCAGACAAAAGCTGGTACCCTGGTCCTCCAGGTTGGGGGTTTTAGCATAGGGCTGACACCCCTGTCTATGTAAAAAAAATAATGAAGTTACGGAAACAACATCAAATGAACAAACTTTGCTGCGGGATGGACATTCGGAGTCTGTGGCTCGTATGACTGTCAGTGGTGAAAGCCGAAAGGAAGCCACTGACATGAAAACGGATGTCCTGACCGCAAAACAGGATACAAGAATAGGATTTTGGAATGTCAGGACAATGTACGAGACAGGTAAACTGAGACAGGTCACGGCAGAAATGAGAAACTATAGGTTACACATCCTGGGGATAAGCGAGAGCAGATGGACAGGGGCAGGAAAAGTTAAAACAGCAACAGGAGAAACAGTACTTTACTCTGGAAGAGAGGATGGACAGCACAGTGAAGGCGTAGCCATTATTCTACAGAAAGGGATAGAAAGGACATTACTGGAATGGAAACCCATCAACAACAGACTGATACGATTGAGATTGAGAGGGAGATTCACCAACACTACAATAATACAATGCTACGCACCAACGAATGATAGCGATGAGGAGGTCAAGGATGAATTCTATCAACAACTGCAGAAAGAAATGGAGGACACACCTAGATATGATCTTGTTATAGTAATGGGAGACCTCAATGCGAAAGTTGGTACACACAATACATATAATGAAAGAACAATGGGGAAATGCGGCAGCGGAATGGCAAAAAAAATGGGGATAAGCTAATAAGTTTCTGTAGCATTAACAACCTGGTCATTGGAGGAACACTTTTCCCACATAAGGAAATTCATAAGTTAACATGGGAATCACCAAATGGTCGGGACAGAAACCAGATAGACCACATCATGGTTACGGTAGATGGAGACATGCATTACAAGATGTGAAGGTAAGAAGAGGTGCAGATGTGGGAAGCGATCACCATTTAGTAGTAGCAAAACTGAAAGTGAAACTAAGAAGGGCTGGACCAACTGTAACTACACAGAAAAGGTTTGACATCAGCAAATTGAAGGACCCCTTACCAGAAAAGCTTTTGCGGCCGACATTAAGAAACGATATCAATTTGCCAAAAGCCAGGAAAAGACATTGACTGATGATATAGACCAGAATTTCAACACCATTTCAACAATATATAAGGAAAGTAGCAAATCATGCTTAGGATTCCAGGAAAGGAAGAAGCAAGACTGGATAACACCAGAAACACTAAACACCATAAAGATGAGAAAGGAAATGAAAAGAAAGAAAACAGAAGCGAAGTCCCCCAGGTTAAAGCAACTATATAGCGAACAGTACAGTCAACTGGACAGGGAAGTTAAACGCCAAACCCGAGCCAACAAAAGGAATTTCCTAGACGATCTTGCAAAACAGGCAGAAGAGGCAGCACTGAGAAATGAACAAAGCACAGTATACAAAATAACTAAATTCATCAGCGGAAAACAAGGTGCAAACAACATTACATTAGTAAGAGATAAGCAAGGAAATCTCATCAAGACAGCAGAGGGACAGGAAACAAGATGGGCAGAGCACTTCAGAGAAACTCTGAACAAGGAAATACCAGAGACAGCCCAAGAAGGGAGATCTTTCAGACTGCAATAATTGGAGAGGAATCACTCTTCTCTCAGTTCCCAGCAAAATACTAGGCAGGATAATTATACAGAGAATTTCAAAGGCAGTAGACTACAAACTGAGGAAAGAACAAGCAGGATTTAGAAAGAACAGAAGATGTGTAGACCATATATTCACTCTCAGGAACATTATAGAGCAGTGTTCGGAATGGCAAAGACAGCTTTACATAAATTTTGTTGATTTTGAAAAGGCTTTTGACAGCATACATAGGGACAGTTTATGGAAAATACTGAGGGCTTATGGAATTCCAAGCTGCATAGTGTCAATCATAAAAAGCCTCTATGCCAACTTTACGTGTAGTGTTGGGCAGAGCAACCTAACCTTCGAGGTGAAGACAGGAGTACGACAGGGATGCCCCTTATCAACCACTCTATTTTTAACAGTCATAGACTGGGTGATGCGCCAGACAACAAAGGGCAGTCCAAGAGGAATAAGATGGACTACATTTTCAACATTGGAAGATCTGGAATATGCAGATGACATTGCACTGCTGGCACATTCACATCAACACATCCAGGAAAAAACGGATAGACTTAATAAATTTAGCCAGCAGGTGGGCTTGAACATCAATTTAAAGAAGTCTGAGGTTATGACGCTCAATGTGAGCAACCCTGAGCCCATATCAGTAAGGAATCAGCAACTGGTACAGACAGATACCTTCACATACCTAGGAAGCATAGTAACACCAGACGGTGGGGCAGGCAAAGACATCAACATCAGAATGAATAAGGCAAGAACAGCCTTCTTTAGCCTAAATAACATCTGGAAGTCCTCCCAATACAGCACAAGCACAAAATTAAGATTATACCAGAGTTGCGTGCTTTCTGTGCTTCTCTATGGTGCGGAATGCTGGAGAGTCACAGAGAAGGAAATGTCAAAATTGTCCTCTTTTCACACAACATGCCTAAGAAGAATTCACCGAATCTTTTGGCCGAATACCATCACCAACCAAGATCTGCTTACTCGTAGCAAGCAAGAGGACATGCATACCATCATAGCTGGCAGACGCTGGAGCTGGGTTGGTCATGTCCTCAGAAGAGACCCCGATGCCATCACAAGAACAGCTATGCTTTGGACCCCTGAAGGAAAGCGAAAGAGAGGCCGACCAAAAACAACTTGGCGGAGGACTGTGGAGGCTGAGATGCAAAGAATGAACCAGAGTTGGGGCACTGTACGAAGGATGGCCACCGACCGTGCAAAGTGGAATCAATTTGTTGTTGCCCTACAAGACGCCACTAGGCGTGATGACCACTGACTGCTTTGACGGTCGGTGGTTAAGGATCGAAGAAGAAGAAGAACGCCGTTGTTACCCCATGCCATCCGAGAGGGAGGGTGCGGTACTATAAAAGTCCTTGAACTTGGCTGATTTGAGGCCACAACTTTTTCAAACACAAGCTGAACAGAAGAGAGCAGCAAACATGTGCTGTCAAATACTTTGCCACTGTATCTGCATAACAGACCTAGTGTGCTGCCGGCTTGAACGCAAGCATGTGTTGACTTTTAAAGACAAAAGCCAGCATTGGATAATGTGTAGAATAATTAAGAATGATGGCAAAAATACGACTGTAAGTTTAATAATGCATTTGAAGGAGTATTTATTACACGAACGACACACTGATCAGGAACATAAGAAAGGATGACAGGATTTGTTAACATGTATTAATCAAGGTGTCACTTGGTAGTTTGTACTAAACCAAATCATTGTATGGAAGCAGATCATGGACAGGAGGATCTAACTTAGGATTTGTAAGGAAAGTGTAATCACATTGAACTGGCTGTGAGTGGTACTGAGGTAAATTGTCCTGTGCAAATGTTAGCACAATGTCTGACACTGTTTATTACGTCCATTGTGTGTGTGGATAGAATAGTGCTGGACCATACAAGGGTTGTGATTATTTGTATTCCAGGTTTTATCCTGCAACTACCAAGAGTGTACGAGACATCCACTTCTGTGGGACTCTGTGGTGCAAACGTTCTCAAGTTTCATAGAACTAGTCACCCTGTTGTCCCCGGCCTGGAGATCCAGACATTTTGTGATCCTGGCTATAGTTGGCTGCTTCTCATTTTATCATATAAGTGGAAACACAATTCCACTGGTCAGCCTATCCAGAAACATTATCAAACAAATAAAATACAAATAACAAAAACAGTTAGAGTGATGACTCATGAAGGACTTTACTAAACTAAATTACAAACTTCACAGTCCAGCAAAAGTGGTAACTATATGTGAAATAAATAATTGACATTTGAAATATAACTTTATCATATTGAAGTATTGTGGAAATGACATTGCATGTGTATTTATTTTATTCTGTAAAAACCTTTTGAATTCTTTATCATTTTCCTAACCGAAAAGAGAAACGGTATAGGATCAATAAATTGTAAATATATATAATCAGTCTTGCTTAATTATTTAATTTGAGTTAAGGTTCTGGTTGTTATACGAGGTGTGTTCAAATGAAACCCGTCCCAGTGGCTTTATAACAAATACCTTGTATATGTAAGGTACATCAGCAGGAGTAGTAGAATTAAATACAGCAATTGTTATGAAGCAAGTACCCACTGGGGTTCTTTAGAAATAGTCACCATAGGCATTCAGACACGCATCCCACTGCTTGGGTAGACGGCGGATGCCGTCTGAGAAAAATGACTTTGGTTGCTTATTGAACCATTTGGTCACCGAGGCCCTGACGTCTGCATCGGAGTTGAATCGTTGTCCCTTAGAGATTTTTTTAAGGGTCCGAACAAATGAAAGTCACATGGTGACAGATCGGGGCTGTAGGCTGGGTGTGGCAGAACTTCCCACCTTTTCCTTGCTAACGCTTCCTGCACAATGTTCGCAACATGTGGACGAGCATTGTTGTGCAACAGAATCACACCATGCGAAAGCATGCCGGGTCGTTTATTCTTGATGGCTGTATGCAGGTTGTCTAGTGTGTCTTTGTAGCGGATGACATTGATGTTCATGCCAGGCTCTTTAAAGTCAACCAATAGAAGCCCTTCATGGTCAAAAAATGCGGTCAGCATAACCTTACCGGCGGAAATCTGTGACTTGAATTTTTTGGGTTTTGGTGATCCGGGATGTTTCCATTGCATGCTCGCTGATTTGCTGCACGGCTCAAAGTGGTGGCACCACGACTCATCGCCTGCCACTATGCACAACAGAAATGCATCACTCTCCTCTTCGTAATGCAGCAGGTGGTTCAAACTCCACCCCATGCGTTCTTCCTTATGGTGATCGGTAAGCATCCATGGGACCCATTGTGAACACACCTTTCGATACTTCAGTTTCTTCCTAACCACCATTTGAACTGTCCCAAGAGACACAGCAAATTCCTCTGCTAGCGAGCTTAAGCTCTGACAACGGTCCACCCGTATTGCTGCATCAATCTCGGCGATGGCTTCTTCTGTCGCAACAATATGCACCTGACCTGGCCGCGGAAGATCTTTCGTTAACTGACGTCCTTCTCGAAACATTCGTGCCCAGTATTTCACTGTAGTCTTAGACACACTTATGTCACCATACACTGCTTTCATTCGGCGTTAGGAACTGAATCACCGCTCGCTGATCGACCTTGGACGGATTCCTTATCACACCGGCCATTATTTTAACGGTCTGCAGCACAACCAATGAATACTAGGAGAATGAACACTTACACACTTGTACATTCGTATGTGCTTATTCCGTCAGATGTGACGTCATCATGCTCCTCCTACGAATATCCACTTGGCGCAGCACGGTCGGGTTTCATTTGAACCCGCCTCATATATATATATATATATATATATATATATATATATATATATATATATATATATATATATATATATATATATATATATATATATATATATATATATATATATATATATATAGGTATTTCCTATTACTCGTAGGTTTTATATCCGCAGTGAATATGTGTATAGTCTTGTTTCGTATATATATAGGGTTAGTATTAGGGTTAGGATTAGGGTTAACACTAACCCTAACCCAAACCTTAATCCTAACCCTAATACTAACCTAATACTAACCCTAATACTAACCCTAATCTTAACCCTAACTGCTACGAAAGAACACATAACTACATATATTCACTGCGGAGCAAAAACCTACGAGTAATAGGAAATTACCTATATATATATATATATATATATATACAGTGTGTCCGGCAGAATCACTACCAATAACAAATGTCAATATTTCTTATACTAATAATAGCAGACCGAACGGATTTTGATTTTCTGTTAGGCAAACTCATTAAGTTTCATTAGCAACTCACCAAGTTTCAGTAGATCTCCACATGAGCGCCTTTAGTGGCTCGAAGAATGTCAAGACGGTATTTTATCTCTCTCCACGTGTTTTGCAGCATCTGAGATGTGACCGATGCACAAGCGTCAATTATTTGCTGCCGAAGATTATCCATTCCCTGCACCGGAGTTTGATAGACAAAGCTTTTTACGTATCCCCATAGAAAGAAATCTAAGGGGGTCAAATCTGGTGACCTTGGTGGCCAATCAATGGGACCTAATCTTCCAATCCATCTGTCTGGAAATTGTTGATGAAGGTAGTTTCTTACTTCATTGGCATAGTGTGGAGGTGCTCCATCTTGCTAGAATATGAATCCTTCTGGTATCTTAGGAACTGCAAAATTTTGCAGCATGTTTAGGTATGTTGCTCCTTTGACTGTGGCTTCGGCGAAGAAAAATGGCCTGATCACATAATTCGAGGTTAAGGCACACCACACGTTAAGTTTAGGGCTGTCTCGCTCATGCTCCATTACGACATGTGGGTTTTCATTTCCCCATATCCTACAATTATGCCGGTGAACTTTGCCACAAGTGTGAAAGGTCGCTTCATCGGAGAATACCACACGATTGAGAAATTCATTGTCATCATCGAGGTGACATAGCATTGCATTTGCGAACTCTGCCCGTCTGGGTTTATCATTTGGCTGTAACTTCTGCACTAGCTGGATCTTGTAGGCTCTAAGCTGCAATCTTTTGTGCACAATATCGTGAACAGTAGATTTTGGAATACCCAATTCTCCACTTGCCCGTCGAATGGATTTCCACGGGCTACGTTAAAAAGCTTCGCTAACTGCTTCAACTCTATCTGGAGACAACGCTTCATTGCCGCTTCCCTTCTTTCTCAACAAAGAACCTGTTTCCAACAGTTGCTTGTGCCATTTCACTATGGTATGTCGCTCTGGAGGTTTCTGTCCATATTCCTGCCTGAATCTCCTTTGCACAACAATGGGAAACTTTAATTCCGCAAGCCAATAACAGCATTGCACTTTCTGCTGCACCGTGAACTCCGCCATTTTCACTACACGCGTCTTCACATTCCGCGGCTGCGCATTACGTATGCGTTATCTGCACATTATCGGATAATTTATCAATTATCTCACTGCTCCTAAAAATGTGATGGTTTCTGTACGAGGTAACCATAAAAAAATAATTCTAACTTACATGGATGAGGAAATATTGACATTTGTTATTGGTAGTGATTCTGCCGGACACACTGTGTATCTATCTATATATATATATATATATATATATATATATATATATATATATATATATATATATATATATATATATATATATATATATATATATATATATATAACATATTTGGTTAATTAATTAATCCCCTAGCAGAGTCAATAAAAAATATAATAACCATTATTCAAGGGAGGATCTTGAGAGGTAGCACTTAGACCTTCAGGAACAAACACTATCATCATACTTGAAGGTTTATACAGCTTGACCCTACCTTTGATTGTCGATACACCCTTGCTCTTTTCAGAGAAGGGGTATTTCTTATAAGACCAGTCTCTTATCTGGCACAACATCTGAACCTCTCGCGACATATGCGAGGAACTGACCAGGCGTTATGTTCAGTTTATCACGTTTCCAGCCCATGACGCGTAAGCTTCAGTACAGTATATGCTGACGTAATCGCTACTGCATGATACAAAAGTTCAAACATAGCGTGGTCAGTTGTGTTCCGGCACTGGTACCAACCACGTGTTGATATTTCTGAGCTTATTTGTGGTTTTGAGTTGTATATGTGTGCGCTAATTCTGTGATTCAGAGTTTAATTTCATTGTGAAAATGTCAAAAAGAGCTGCGTATACTCCTGTGGATAACAGTGGGAATAAGAAAAGGAAGCATGTGTCATTATCGATGATAGCGCAGAAAGTAGAGTTATTTCAGAAGCTTGATCATGGTGTCTCTGCACGTTGTCTTACAGAAGAATATGGTGTAGGAACTACCACAGTATATGACATAAAGACAAGCTGCTGAAGTTTTACTGGGACAGTGATGACCAAAAACTAATGTCAGATCGGAAAACTTTACATAGAGGAAAAACTGAAGATCTTGACCGTGTGCTGAGGGAATGGATTCGACAACGGCAAAGTGAACGCATGCCGCTGACTGGTTTGTTGGTTATGAAACAAGCTAAAATATACCATGAAGAACTGAACATTGAAGGCGATCCTTCATCAACAGATGTCTGACTCCAAGCTAAAGACGAAGATTAGAGCATGAATGTAGGCTATTTTTAAAGTTTAAAAAAAATATTTTTCTGAAAAATAAATTCTACTACAGCTGTACATAATTTAAGTTGTGGCGAAATTTGGCTACTTTGGGAGATTTTTGGGCTACATTAACAGATTTTTGGGCTACTTTGGGCGAAATCCGAAAAATTTAAAAACCGAAAAACGGCCGTCCCCGAGCATTTCGGATTCTTTATTGTTGTTGTTTTGATGAGGTGATGGGTGGAGAGCGGGCACTTAACAGCTGACCGTTATTGCCTCTTCTCATTCCATCTTGGTCTACCCTGTTCAACCTGAAATTTGGTTATAATTGGGGTATTTAGTGTCATTTTATTTTTTAATTTTGTATTCAATTTAAATAGCTATTGTCTTTAGCAGTTGCTGATTTTAATTTATATTAGTATTTGTCCATTTTATTTTCTCTTTTGTATTGTTTCTTGATAACTATTGTCCTTTACACTTGGTTTTACTTTGTATTAGTGTTTGTTCTTTTTGAGTTGTTTTTTTTTTTTAATTTAATACCTTGTTATCTTTCCTTGTCCTATGAGTAGTTAGTAAGTTTTTTTGTTTTTTTATTTTGTTTTTTGTTTGTTACTAACCTTATATGTTTTCCTTTGTTTTATGTATATATCTTTTAAGTATTGATTGGGCATCTCTTGGGGCATCTATACTTAAAACCTTATCACCTGTCAAGTCTATATTGTGATTTCTATAGTAAGTTTTTAATTCAAGCCTTTGTTGTTCATACTTTTTACAGTGGACCAGGTAGTGGTCTATGTCATTCTCTTCCTGACATTCTTGGCAGTGTGGTTCTTCTATCATAAAGTATGCTGCACCGAGACGGAGACGCCACAGTTTTTTGTTTGACGGTATCTTTAATTCTTCTCTGACCTGGCACGTCCTCGTTGGTTCTTTCAGCAGTTTGAACGCATGTTTGCCTTTTCTACTTTTCTTCCATGTTGTCTTCCATTCCTCGTTTACAGTTATCTTCACTTGGCTCTTGATCTCCGACCTTCCCAGTCCTGCTCTTATATTGTTTTTACTTGTTCTTCCATTCTTGGCGTTCTGATCTGCCAACTCGTTACCAGCAATACCTATGTGTGCTGGAACCCATACTAGCCTCACACTACATCCTCTGTTCCCTAGTGATGTATTAATTGCTAGAATTTCTTCCTTTATGTCTGGCCGGCTACATTTACCTGGGATTTCTAGTGCTTGAAGTGATGATAGTGAGTCTGTAAATATCGTAACAGCTTCTGGTGGGTTATCTTCGATTATTTCTAAACTTTTAAGAATTGCTGCCATCTCTGCGGTAAAAATCGAAGCCCCTTCAGTTACACTGTAGCTCTTTTTTATTCCCCATTGTGGTATTACAACTCTGGCACTTAGTTGCCCACTATCGCCCTTGGATCCATCAGTGTAGACGGCCAGACTTTGTTTAGTTAGTTGATCTATGAACTTTCTACTTATCATTTTGGCTTCCTTATCTTCTATGTTTTGTTTGATCTTTTCAGTAAGTGAGTAGTCTATGATTGGTGTTTTTAGTTCCCAGGGTGGTATTTTGCTTCTATATTTATTACTATTTTTAATTGTGTTTGATAGTTCTTTGAGCTGCGTTAGATCTTCTATAATTCTCCACCCTGTTGGATATCTATCTTTGTTTAAGGGGACATCCCATACACTTGGTTGGTTTTTGACAAATGCTTTATCTGCTGGGTGATTCACTTCTTGTGCTACTTTACTCCAATAATTTAATCTTACTTCTTTCCGTTTTAGACCAAGGGGTGGTATGCCAAGAGCTACTTCTAGCGCTTCTACTGGTGTTGATATAAATGCACCTGTAATGGTTCTCATGGCTGAATTTTGAATCCTGTCCAGTTTTGCTTTGTTAGAAGCTGCAGCTGAGTCATAGACTATGCTGGCATAATCCAGTTTCCCCCTGATAAAAGACTTGTAGAACATAAGCATTATTTTATTGCTGGCCCCCCATCCATTACCTTTTACTATCCTTAGTATATTTAGGGGTCCCCTACAGCTTTCTACTAAATTATCTATATATTTATTATAATTTAGTTGTTTATCTAAAGTTATGCCCAGAAATCTTGTTGTTAAGGATGTACATATTTTCTGACCTTTAATGGTTATATTGATTTTGTTATTTTTTTTTTAATTTCCTTTGCTGAATATCATACCTACTGTTTTGTTTGTTGAAGTTTTTTGTGGTTTAAATTTTTTACAGGATGGGGTAACCAGCCCCATGCCCAACCCTCCTTAGTCGCTTTCTACGACATGCATGGAAGGGAACAGTGTTACTATTCTTTACTCCCCTTTCGGGCCCCGGTAAAACTTCAACAAATATGGACAAGTCAAATAAGGAAAATAAAACACAGCCATCCAAGACAGGGGAAGGTCCTCTCGCAGGGAGGCGTATGATGCAACACAGAGAAAGCCGAAAGGAGTCTGTGTTGCTGACTAACCTTCTTTCTTCTAGGAGAACTTCCAGATTTGGCACCTGGAATGTTCGGACATTAAACGAACAAGGGAAAGTGGCACAAGTAGCAGCAGAAATGAGGGAATATAAAATCGAGGTTCTGGGAATGTGTGAAACAAAGTGGAAGGGGGTAGACAGGAAGAAACTCATCACAGGTGAATTGGTACTGTCCTCAGGACATGAAGACGAAAGTTCACACCACAGTGAAGGGGTAGCTCTTATGTTATGTAAAGAAGCACAGAAAGCACTCATTGAATGGGAAGCTGTTGGACCTAGAATAATAACAGCCACTTTTAAAACAGCTAAAAAGAAAATAAATGTAAATGTCATCCAATGTTATGCACCAACTAATGACAAAGAAGAGTCGGTGAAAGAAGCATTTTATACTAGACTACAGGAAATTATGGATAAAGTAAAAAGAAGAGACATTACAATTTTGATGGGTGACATGAATGCAAAGATAGGTACAGTCAATACCGGATTTGAAGAAGTCATGGGAAAACATGGGCTAGGAATAATGAATGAAAATGGGGAACTATTCTCAAACTTCTGTGCTTCAAATCAACTGGCTATAGGAGGAAGCATGTTTCCACATAAGAGAATACACAAGGCAACATGGATATCACCAGCCCATAGAACAGAAAATCAGATTAATCATATATGCATAAACAAGAAGTTTAGATCATCATTGCAGGATGTAAAGGTATATAGAGGAGCAGATGTGGCATCAGATCACCACCTTCTGATAGCCAAAGTAAAAATGAAACTCAAGAGATATGCAACAATGCAAAATTATAGACAACAATTTAATGTAGGACATCTAAGAAATCAAGAAACAAGAGACAAATTTGCGGTCACAGTATCCAACAAATTCCAAGTGCTCCAACAGCTGGAAGATGTAGAGAATATAGAAGACTATTGGCAGCAGGTCAAAACTGTATGGAATGAGACATGTGAAGAAATACTGGGGAAAGGGGAAAGACAACAAAAAGCATGGATAACAACAGAAACCATCAATAAGATAAAAGACAGGAAAAACAAGAAAGCAGATTTAAACACAAGCAAAACCAGAAGTTCCAAAGCCAAGGCTCAAGAAGTGTACACAGAAGCAAACAAAGAAGTAAAAAGAAGTATCAAAAGAGACGAGGAAGTATATTGAGGAGTTGGCAAGAGAGGCAGAAGATGCTGCAGCCAAGGGAAATATGAGAGAACTGTATAGCAGCACAAAGAAGCTAACAGGGAAATACAAGCAAACAAGTTGCCTCATAAAAGACAAGAATGGGAAACTGCTCAGCAATATACAAGAGCAAATGAAGAGGTGGACAGAATATTTTGGTGACCTTCTCAATAGACCAGCTCCACAAAACCCCCCAGACATCCAGCCAGCAGAAGAAGAGCTACAAATTAACGGTGAAAGACCAACAAAGGAAGAAATAAAGAAAGCCATAAAGCTTCTAAGAGATGGAAAAGCGGCTGGACCTGATGGCATTCCAGCAGAGGCCATAAAAGCAGATATCAACATGGCTACAGAGATGTTATATAAATTACTTGGTAAAGTCTGGGAAAAGGAAGAGATACCAGCAGAATGGAAGGAAGGATATCTGGTTAAGTTGCCTAAGAAGGGAAATTTACAAGAGTGCACAAATTATAGAGGAATAATGTTACTTTCAGTGCCAGGAAAAGTATTAAACAGGATTATCCTTGAGAGATTAAAAGAGTCCATAGACAAGAAACTGAGAGATGAACAAGCAGGTTTTCGACAAAACAGATCATGTACAGACCAGATAGTACACATAAGGGAGGGAAACCCGAGGCCTGTAAACAGTAAATTAATATGAAACAAATATAAAGGTATGTTATCAGGCACTCGCAGGAAATAAAGAAGTAGAACACCAGACAACAGAAAAACAACAGACATGAGTGGATTACCCAGGATTTGAACACTGGACCTTCCGTGCGACAACCCCGCCTAGCCATGCAAGCGAATCACACTATCCGCCCTGCCATCTACGCATCATCAAAAAATGATGTTTCAATGGCAGGTCAACAGTGTGAACCACAATACATGACACCAGAAGTCCACCATGGGCAGTTCAGCCTATTAATGACGCAATCACTTCTGTTGTATTTCTATCAAGCAGTATAGGCCGAATCCAACAAGACAAGGACCTTAATACTGTGTCCAGTAAATGACAGTAGACTAGAACAGTGAGAACAGGATAGTGGGTAGGTTTGGTATTGTATAAACATTTATTACACATAAGGGAGGGAAACCCGAGGCCTGTAAACAGTAAATTAATATGAAACAAATATAAAGGTATGTTATCAGGCACTCGCAGGAAATAAAGAAGTAGAACACCAGACAACAGAAAAACAACAGACATGAGTGGCTTACCCAGGATTTGAACACTGGACCTTCCGTGCGACAACCCCGCCTAGTGCCTGATAACATACCTTTATATTTGTTTCATATTAATTTACTGTTTACAGGCCTCGGGTTTCCCTCCCTTATGTGTAATAAATGTTTATACAATACCAAACCTACCCACTATCCTGTTCTCACTGTTCTAGTCTACTATCATTTACTGGACACAGTATTAAGGTCCTTGTCTTGTTGGATTCGGCCTATACTGCTTGACAGAAATACAACAGAAGTGATTGCGTCATTAATAGGCTGAACTGCCCATGGTGGACTTCTGGTGTCATGTATTGTGGTTCACACTGTTGACCTGCCATTGAAACATCATTTTTTGATGATGCGTAGATGGCAGGGCGGATAGTGTGATTCGCTTGCATGGCTAGGCGGGGTTGTCGCACGGAAGGTCCAGTGTTCAAATCCTGGGTAAGCCACTCATGTCTGTTGTTTTTCTGTTGTCTGGTGTTCTACTTCTTTATTTCCTGCGAGTGCCTGATAACATACCTTTATATTTGTTTCATATTAATTTACTGTTTACAGGCCTCGGGTTTCCCTCCCTTATGTGTAATAAATGTTTATACAATACCAAACCTACCCACTATCCTGTTCTCACTGTTCTAGTCTACTATCATTTACTGGACACAGTATTAAGGTCCTTGTCTTGTTGGATTCGGCCTATACTGCTTGATAGAAATACAACAGAAGTGATTGCGTCATTAATAGGCTGAACTGCCCATGGTGGACTTCTGGTGTCATGTATTGTGGTTCGCACTGTTGACCTGCCATTGAAACATCATTTTTTGATGATGCGTAGATGGCAGGGCGGATAGTGTGATTCGCTTGCATGGCTAGGCGGGGTTGTCGCACGGAAGGTCCAGTGTTCAAATCCTGGGTAAGCCACTCATGTCTGTTGTTTTTCTGTTGTCTGGTGTTCTACTTCTTTATTTCCTGCGAGTGCCAGATAACGTACCTTTATATTTGTTTCATATTAATTTACAGACCAGATAGCCACTTTGAGAATAATAGTTGAACAAAGTCTGGAATGGAATTCACCACTATACATCGGATTTGTGGACTACGAAAAGGCATTTGACAGTGTAGACAGAGAATCACTTTGGAAATTGATGAGACATTATGGAGTTCCCCTGAAGATCATTAATTTAATAAAGAAAACATATGAAGACATGACATGCAGAGTTCTTCATGAAGGACAGCTTACAGAACCGTTTGGGATAAGAACAGGAGTGCAACAGGGATGCCTCGTCTCCATTTATCGACAACACACAACAGAAATAGAATCCAGTGGACTCTGACTAAGCAGTTGGATGATCTGGATTTTGCTGATGACTTGGCTCTTCTGTCCCATAACCGTAATCAGATGCAGGACAAATTGAAAACACTCGATGAGAGGTCACAGCAATTGGGTCTGAAAATACACAGGAAAAAGACAAAAATAATGAGAATAAATGCAGGTAATGATAACAGGGTTGAACTTGAAGAAACACCAATACAAGATGTAGAATCATACACATATCTTGGAAAGTTGGAGGGACAGACAGCGATATCAAAATAAGAATACAAAAGGCAAGAGGAGCTTTCATTGCATTGGGAAATATATGGAGATCAAGAGAAATCGGATCCAACACGAAAATAAGAATCGTCAACTCAAATGTGAAGTCAGTCCTATTGTATGGCTCTGAGACATGGAGAACAACAAAGACAACAACCAAAAGGCTACAGACTTTCATAAATGGGTGCTTGCGTAGAATAGAGGGATTAAAATGGTATGACAAGGTTACCAACGTGGAACTGATGACAAGAACTAGACAAGTGCCAGTGGAACAAGAGATGAGAAGAAGACGATGTCAATGGATAGGACACACACTGAGGAAACCTGTTGATAGCATTACAAGGCAGTCTTTGTTCTGGAACCCCCAGGGCAAGAGAGGCAGAGGTAGACCAAGAAGCACATGGAGAAGAGAGCTGGAAACAGAGGTGAAAATGATGAGGAGAACGTGGAAAGAACTTGAGATGATGGCATGTGACAGGAGGACTTGGCATGTGTTTGTTGAAGGCCTGTGCTCCTTTGGGAGTGGAGGGTTATGAATGAATGTTTTGTTTACATTAATTTGGAAGCCCCAACTTTTCATCCACTCTGAAACTCACTCTGAAACTTTGTCTATTTGTTTTTGAAGTTTTTGGTAAACATGGTAAACAAGTTTTTTTCCAGATCGCCAAATAGCACAGTCATCTGCAAATTGTGATACTGCATTCTTTATGTCATTAAATTCATCTGCTAAATCATTTACAGTTTCGGATTCTGGGTTACCAACCTGTACTTACATAAAAGTAAACCACATAGCCAACCGGTTGAAATGAAGAACTGTGGGATATGTTTTCGATGCCATCCAAATAATTCACCCATGTTAACATTAAGGTTAGGATCTAGGGTTTGATTTGGGATCCCTTTAACCTAACCCTCTTACCCTTTAATGCTACGCCACTGAATTCTTTACTAAGGTCGTATTGAACCTATGTCCCACTGTTCTTCATTTCAACTGCCACCTTCACCTGCATGCAGCACCTCGAGCAACAGAACATCTTTTTCGCCAGTCAGTGTTGCTGACAAATGGAAACAACTAAGTATGGGTAAATGTGAGGTGACAAAAACTAATACCATCGTACAAAAGAAATAAAGTGCTACTAAATACGGTCTAAGTACAAATATATATTTCTATTTCATTTTAAACAAAGGAGACCTGTGTGTTCTGCAGCGTTTCATTCTAAGCCACTGATATTGGCGGCCCTTCTAGATCTCATTGGAATGACTTCATCCAATGATGCCTAACCATAACGACAAAGTCAAAAGAATTGACCAATATATGAATAGTTTTTCAAGGTGTCCTTACACACAGTTACCATTGCTTCTTCCATCAGGACTTTGCTCACAAGACGTCCACTAATGGAAACAAAGTAGTCCGTGAAAAAGTTACAAGGTCCCCCACTCCAGGCCCGTCCATAATAATGAGGCATTCCGTCACTCAATGTGAATCAATCAGCCACTGGTGGCACTATTATTGATTATCATCTCTTAATTATAACTGACTTTCCGTTTCGTTCAGATAACCTAGATAACGTTACCTACCTGTAATCTAAGTCAAACATACACAGAGACTACCTGTATTTTCCTCCAATGTATACAATAAAAATGTTCCACTTTCTTTTCGTATCTAACTTTATCTCAGAACGAACGTACATTGATTCCAGATTATGCATCCGCCTTCCAATGGTTCAATCTAAAAATAGCATACCTTTTGTATTGAAGAGTTCCGGAATGTAGTACAAGTATGGTATCCCACATGTCACTTTAACGGATTTTAAGACGGATTATCAGGGAACAAGACAAGAACAACCACTCACAGCAACAACTCTACAAGCAGCCAAAACACTCATACGAACAACAAACAAAGAAACTTGGCTGAAACTAAGGGCCGTGGGAAACACCGGGATAGAGGTTTACAGACATATGGCCGGTCCTGATCCTAATGACAACATTGGCCATCTTACAAGGATGGATTAGAGCACCATTTTTCGGCTCAGAACACCACACATAGGCCACTCAACAGTCACTTGAACAGAATCCAACCACAACACTCTCCAGAGTGCCAGCTATGTAACTACCCCTAAGAAACTGTTGACCACCATCTATTTGAGTGCCCAGTACTCGATTTAAAAAAAAAAAAAAAACTCGATGATGTTAGGAAAATGCTCCTTCCTCCGAGACCAGATAAATGGAACACCTTGTACGGAGAAACAAAACAACTTGCGAAAACAAGCAGATATCACTACATGACATTGGGCTGAAGGGGGAGAGCCCAAGCGCCGCTCGGTCAATAACAACAACAACCGATTTTAATTGCGTTATTGATAGGCCTACTGTTGATGGTTTGTGTGTGTGTGTATATATATATATATATATATATATATATATATATATATATATATATATATATATATATATATATATATATACTGTATATACTTTTTTTAATTAGTTGTCGGTTGTCCTCCTTCTTTCTTCCTTACGAGTGCCTGCTATATATCTGTATATACGAGTATTTTTTTATTGTACTTTTTTCAGTAGGTGTGGGAAATTATGTTTTTTTTTTTTTGTCTCCACCTGTTTAAATTCTGCGAGAAGAAATTACCTAGTCATGCATCATGTATATAAGCAGTCTGTAGAATTACGAAAGTAAAACAACATTGAAAAAATTGTATTGGAAGTCAGTTTTACAGATGAACAGTACATTAGAACATCCGTGCGTTGCCGGGGCCCAAATAGGGAGTAGGCCTACGTTTGTTGTTGTTTTTTTTTTTTTTTTGGGGGGGGGGGGGGGGGGGGGGGGGGGGGGGGGGGGGGGGGGGGGGGGGGGGGGGGGGGTTTATGACGAAAAATATCCCGTTCAACCAATGATGGGTTCTAATTTTCATATAAAGTGTTTCTAATTCCCAGGGTTGTCGATCCGAGTCGATGGACTCGAACTCAAATGTCACAAAAACGACTCGACTAGAGAATCTACTCGAGGGTTTTTTATTAGCGACTCTCGACTCAACTCCGGGATTTGTAAATGTTGGCGGACCAACTTCGTCTTTTTTCGTATGAAGATACCAACATTTTTGTTGTTGACATCTTTAAAATAAAACAATTGTTCTTTAACCAAATAAAGGCAGCTAGTAAATAAAATACTATAAGTAAAGATTGTTATTATTACTGTTATTACGAATGTGATTTTTTAAAATAAATAAAGCGACTGTGATTATAAACACTTTTAGATCAACATTGAGAATCGATTGTGACTCCAATTGAAAGCTACTGATAAAGATTTCAGACTCGACTTGGACTTGTACTAAGAGACTTGAAACTTGATTTGAGACTTGTCTCTATGTCCTGTTTCAATTTGAGTACGGTAGTTTGTAAGTTTTGTTTTACGGTATCTTCGTATCTTTTATTTACTGCAACTGACATTATCTTAAATGTATATTCTGGGCATCAGTTGAAAATCTAGTACTGTTTTGTTTTCTCATACTGATTGGGGGGGGGGGGGGGGGGGGGGGGGGGGGGGGGGGGGGTGGTGGCGGGGGGGGGGGGGGTGGGGGTTGGTGTGGGGGGGGGGGGGGGGGGGGGGGGGGGGGGCGGTGGGGGGCATTGATTTATTTGTGTGTGTGTGTGGGCTTTGTTCTTCCTCCATCACTGTAATTTGGTCTGGTAGTTAGTTATATGTTATTTCTTCTTTTTTCTTCTTCTTCCTCTTCTTCGTTCGCCCTGAAAAGGACGGTGGTTGCGTTGTGTCTGTTTACGCCTAAGCTGTGATATCTGCACCTTTCGGTCGACACATCCGACTTCAGCACGGCATTTTTTAGGGACCGGGTTTGCCTTCCCATTGCGATCCGCACTGGCTCAGCCAGACTGCACTGCTGCAGACTGTTTCCATGACCACCACGTGGAGGTGGAGTGCGGTCTTGACCAGCTCTGGTTCGCTGGCCCTGATGCAAGCAGTACAGCTATGGGTCGCTGACTGCATTCACTATTGCTGCATCTTGGGGTCCCATTTCTTGTTTTGATAATATAAAGTTGTATTATATTGTGTTGCTCCTTGAGTAGGTCATTTTTTTTTAGTAAACAATGATTAATTGGGATTACTAGTAGATCAAGATCGACCGGTTCCTGACACTGCTCTATGGAGATGTCATCAACCTGAGGCTGACCACTGCTTTCTTTAGAGCAAATTCAGGCCAATGCAGGACGGTGTTTGGATAGGAATACAGTTTATTCATAATGTGTTCATTTATGGGTCCAATAATTTGTTTTCATTTTCACCTTTGTGACGGTATTGCCTCCCCTGCTTTGCAGTAGTGGTCCAACAGTGGCCAAAACTCAAGAGTATCTAATATGGGCTTCAAAGGTATCTACCTTTGCACAAGATTACTCTTGGCAGAGATGTAGATAGAAGGGTGATGACACTTCTATTGCAAAGGGAGTCTTCACAAGATATCCAGAATACTTACTTACTTACTTAGTCGTTCCCCTTCTACCGTGAGGTGTAGAGGTTTGGAAGAGAGAGCGCCAGACCATTCTATCAGCTGTCTTCTTCCTGGCCTGGTTCCATTCTAGTCCTCGGTCCTTCAAAGATTGTCTAATGTTGTCCTCCCAGCGGACTGTGGGTCGTCCTGGAGGTCTGGATCCCTGGCTCTTTGTTTCCCATGCTTGTCGTGGTAGCCGATCTTCTCCCATTCTGCAGACATGGCCAAACCATCTTAGTTGGGACTGTTCTATTTGGGTGTACAGCGGTGTGGGATTTTAGGCCTTGACGGATCGTCTGGTTGCGGACCATGTCTCTTCTTGTTACTTCAACCACTTTCCTCAGATACCTCATTTCTGAGGTTTGGATCTGGCTTTTGTGGGTTGTAGTCATTGCCCACGACTCGCATCCATATGTCAAGACTGGGACATAGGTGGAGCGGTATACAGCCATCTTCGTTTTCTTACCAACCTCTTTCTTGCTGAGGAATCCACGATTTATGGCCTGAAAAAGTCTCCCAGCTGCTGCTTTTCGAGTGGCCAACTCTTCTTTGATGCCTCCCTTTCGGTCTATAATAGCTCCGAGATATTTAAAGTGGTCGACCTGCTCCAGGACCTGTTCTCCCAACTTGATCTGGTGTTTTCTTTCTTCTCGTGATATCACCATGGATTTTGTTTTAGAGCTGCTTATGACCATCCCTCTCTTCTCCAGCTCTTCCTTCCAGACTTGCAGGTTGGATTGGAGATGTGCCTCTGATTTAGCAATCAGGGCAACATCATCAGCAAATGCCAGCTCCGAAATATAGACCTGTCTCATCTTCCAGTACCCCACTGAATACTTTCTTGTTCTCTCCTTACATGCCTTGATGACATCGTCCATAAGGAGTATGAAGAGGTAAGGTGATAGGATATCACCTTGTCTTACACCAGTGGTGGTCCTGAACTCTTCTGACTTATGGTTTGCTGTCCTCACATAATTTCTGCAAGACTTGTAGAAGCTCTGTATAGCATGAATCAGAGGTGCTGGAATATTCTTCCTTGCCAAACAGTCCCAAAGTTTGCTCCAGGGGACCCTGTCAAACGCCTTTTCCAGATCTATGAAACAAAGATGGATCTCACTCTTATACTCAAGGGCCTTTTCACTCAGCTGTCTGAGTGTGAAGATTAGGTCTTGAGTACTTCGGTTTGCTCGGAATCCGCACTGGACCTCATCCAATTATGGCTCAGCTAGGCGTCGGAGTCTCTGCTCTAGGATTCTAGAGTAGATTTTACCAGGGACACTGAGAAGGGATATGCCTCTATGGTTTCCACATTGTCGATTGTCACCCTTTTTGAAAATTGGTGTTATGATGGCAATCTCCCAATCCTTTGGTATGGTCTTGTTGCACCATGCTACCTGTAGTACCTTTAAGAGTAATAGGTCGCCTGATGCTCCCATGTACTTAACCATTTCTGGTGTTATACCATCATGCCCTGCTGCTTTGCCCATCTTGATTTTCTCTAGTGCTGCCCTCAGTTCTTCCATTTTTATGTCATCTTCACCATCATTGGTTTTCTCTTCTGTGCTAGTGGTTATCATTTCTGATGCTTCACCATGCTCACCATCCAGGAGTTCTGAGAAATATTCTTTCCATCTTTCCATTACTTCCTTCGGGGCAGTAAGCAATTTGCCTTGCTTGTCCTTTATAAATTTGAGAGGGCATTGTTTTTCTTTCCTCATGTTCTTTGGAGTCTTATAGAACAATTTCTGGTTTTCTTGTGCATCTTTTTCTAGCTTTTCTCCAAATTCTTCCCAGGACTTCTGTTTTGCTGCTAGCACTTTGTTCTTTGCTTCTGTTCTGAGTGTCACATATTCTCTATATTTTTCCATTTGTCCTGTTGTGTTTTTAGCTCCTAAGTATTGTTTCCATGCCATTTTCTTCTCTCTTATTTTCTCTTTGACTTCCTCTGTCCACCAAGGTGTCCTCTTTCTCTGGTTCCCAATTCGGACTTCACCGCATGCTTCTGCAGCAGCTGTCTTTATGATATCCTTGAATTTATTCCAGAGGGTTTCCAAGTCATCAGGTCGTTCTTATGTGTTGCTCACTGCTGTAGCAATAAGCCCCTGATATCTGGTCTTAATTTCTGGCTCTCTCAGCTTGTAGGTCCTAATGCTCATTTCTCCTGCTCGTTTACTTGGTTTCTTGCGTGATGTTGGGCAGTTCCTAGGCTGAGCAACTCTTTCAGTTGTTCGTTTGATTGTTAGCAGGTAGTGATCACTTCCAATCTCTGGCCCCCTCCAGACTCTTGCACCTCGGACATATCTGAATGAGCTTCTCCGAACAATGGCATAGTCGATCACTGACTTCTCATTCTTGGTTGGTTCACATCTAGTGTATGCATGTATGCGCTTATGGGGGAACTTTGTGTTTGTAATGATCAGATTCTGCTCACTGCAGAATCTAAGGAGTCGCTTTCCATTGTCATTGAGAGTATCTTCTCCATATCTTCCGATAACTCCACCCCATCTAGCATGGTCATTTCCAACTCTGGCATTAAAATCTCCGAGCATAATAACTTCATCTAGGCAGTCATCCACTGTCCTTTGAAGCAGCTCGAAGAATTCCTCCTTGACCTCTGCTCTCTCATCCTCATTTGGCCCATACACTATGACCAGGTTGACTATGGTTTCTCCTTCTTTTAGTTTTACAACCATAATGCGCTCCGAGACAAAGTTCCATCCCTTGATACTATCTTTTTGATTTTGGGCCACAATGCAACCCACGCCCCCTTTAGCTCTTTCAGATATGGGTACACCACTGTAGAGCAACGTGTTGCCATCGAGATCCATGACTCCTTGTCCTTTTTTCTTCGTTTCCGTTATAGCCAGGATTTCTAGTTTTGCTTTCCTCATCTCTTCCACCAGCTCCTCTTCCTTCCCATTTATACTTCTTGTGTTCCAAGTTCCATAAGTCGTAGTCCGTAGTCCGTTCCAGTTCGTCGCCTTTAGAATCAGTCCGGTTTTCTCTCTTGTAGTTCGTGTAATCATGATTTAAAGCAAACAGGTGATTGGCCTGTTGTGCCTTTGCATGGTGGAGGGGCTGCCTCCTTACGGCCTCCATGCAGGCCGCCCTCCTCCTTTTTTATCCGGGCTTGGGACCGGCATAGGCGGAGTTTATCCAGAATACGCGAGAACAATACTGCTTTGGCTGAGTATGTTAATTTTGTAATTCTTCCGACACTTTTGTGAAGGATTTAAGCACTTATTAATTTCAGCTCGTTCAGCTTCCACCCCTGATTTACTCAGTGGAATTCTATTATTTTAGTATAGCTCTGTTTAGAGTGTGTGTAGTAAATTGACTGAGACAAACATGCAGTAACTTTAAAATGATTAAATCGAAGTTAAATTTATATAATTACAAATAACAAAATTTAATAATCACTTAAGTTTTAACAGTTGGAAAATAATTTGAATAGTTATGAATCAAGAAAAGTTGTCATCACAGTCGTTATGGATTGTGAAATGTTACAAGAAGTGGCAGCATATATTTGAACTTAGCTGCCAATGACGGTTCTGCTTCTTTTTATGGTTTGGTTCTTTTCACACTGCTCACGCTCGTCTCTGGTCAAGGTTGTGGGGTGCAGCTCGTTTCCCAGAAATGTCAAGGAGAGTCTACCACGTGGGTCCTTCATCTTAAAGCTTAGGCCACTGTTCCGTTCTTGTTCCAGAGATAGTACTTTCTGCTGGTACCACCAATAACTATGGTAAAAGAATAGAACGGAAACGCTCTTCTGGGTATGGCGTTTTCCACCCCATAGTTATGGGTTCCTATCTTCCTATACCACCATCCCAATTAACTCAGACTTTACTCTCGATGAGAATTAAATTTAATCCCTCGGAATAAAACTTTCTTTACATTTAAGTTGAATAGCTTTCATAGTTACTTTATATTTAAATGAAAATGTTAATAATACAGATAGAGTCTGTTTACATATACACTTCCACTGATTGAAAAGTATTCACAATATAAATTGAATATGTTTTCATTTATGTTTACACTGATTGAAAAGTTTGAAACTTCCATTAACTTTAAAATGAATATTTTCACATAGACATTTCATCATCATCATCAGCTGCCATCTACACAACGAAGGTTGGCTGTAAAGAATCTCCAACGTCTTCTGTCTCTTGTCTTGGTGGTGCACTCTGAAAGACTCTTTCCTGTCCATCTCTTGATGTTATCTTCCCACTTATAGCGCTGTCGTCCCCTTGCACGTTTGCCTTCACCTCTCCCTTCTATTATGGTCTTCTGCAGGGTGTTATGCCTTTTTATGTGGCCAAAGTATTTTAGCTGCCTGTGGTGGATTTGATGTTATAAGATGTTATTCCTATTGTACTGAATGAGGTCAGCTGTGAAGGTCCCTGATTATACTAAATGTTGGGTTGATTTATCAGAACACCTTTCTGCTACCACCTTACGACCTCAATCAGACTTATTCTTGACTAAGATGTATGTTAGCTACGTCTATATGTCTAGGGTTATGAGTGTATGATGTATTGTAAGTACAAGTACTACAAACACATGTATTTACTAACACACACACACACACACACACACACACACATATATATATATATATATATATATATATATATATATATATATATATATATATATATATATATATATATATATATATATATATATATATATATGACTGAGTCAAGACTACAACCACAAACACACTGACACTCTATGAAATATATCTTATAGAAGTCTGTGTTAAAAGTTTGGTAAATGGTTATTTACTATTTATTTGGCCTGATCAGAATTTTCTGCATCAGGTCCAACAACCAAAAATTGATATTATGAATGTATTTATAACAATTTAAATACTACCATGGATCTTCTGTCCATTCAATTAATAATAAGACAAGCAAAATATGTGTATCTAGGTTCACTAACTTAATGACACTGGTAATTAATAGTATGGGTGGGGTACTGTCATCATTCCCTCTTTCTCTTGTAAATTTATCTTGAAAGTTTCTTGTCAACAATTTATTTTATGTTATTTCTATACAGAAATATAGTATTATAGTGGATAAACTGAGTGCCGACATGTATGGCACTTATCTAGATAATTGATGTTGCTGTCATTTTCACAGGCTCTCTGGTATGACCACGCTGACAAGGTTCCTGGTGCAGTAACTAGACCTCAGGGTCCAAACAATAGGTTACTTTAGTACACTGCAACAACGCCACCAGGGTTCTGGTACCCACACTGTACCAGAACAAAACCTCTGAAACAACGTTATGATTCTTAAAAACACATCTATATTCCCTTTCACATGTAATAATTGACATAAAGAAAAAGGGTCAGATCTCTCTGACCACCCCATACCACTCTGAGATGACAATGCATTACCAGTGCCCCTATTCTGTTCCTTAAGGGCTACAACGCCTCTGACACTGCAAAATGATGATCTCCCATAAGATAACGTGGGTTAGCCTTCCCACTGGCAACTGTGGAAATCATCTTCAGTTATGCAATACACATTAATTTTAATGCTTTTACTGCTTTAACACAACCCACAGGTCCTGCATAACTCTGCTGGGGACTCTGTACTTAGTCGAAAACCTTCCCAATCGAGCAGTATCGCAGACACCAATTTTACTGTAATAACAAAAGTAATAATTTCTTTCCTTACCACAATTCAAAGAAATATCACAAACGTACGTTGACTGGCTTTAGCATAAATAGTAGTTTAAGTTCAGCTTTGCCTTCTGTTCAGACTGCCAATGGTTAATAACACACTTGGTACTGCTGAGGACAACGCAGCTTGCTTCTAACATATTTCTTTTCAACTGGCGCTGAGCTGTAAACGCTTTTTGCCAATATGCCTAGACCGGCCCAATCACAGCGAGGGTCTAGCATTTCAATTTTCAAAATTTTAAAAAGAAAAACACTACTTCACACTTCTAGGAGTGATTTTTCTAAATATAGATTTTATCTTTTCTGCCCAACCAATACTCTCTGTCTACCCTCCTATACCCTCCAATCAGATTCGAATTACTCCTATGCCTCCTTTCAAACTATCGTTCTCAATAACGTTACAGTTAACGAGCAAGGACAACAGTCCGTTCGTCTACGCGTTTCCAGTCAAATAGTATTTTCTCAATAACTTGGCTAATAATTTGACTACCATTAATATTAAAACATATTTGTGCTCAGAATACACTAAGCTACACGAATATATAATTTTTATGACTATATTCATGTGCGTTTAGATTTTCAGTTTTATCACTGGCAGTCGTTAATTATAACTTTTTACATAAGTCTACCATCTTGTCCCCCTCCTTCTGTCTCACTTTTTAATTTTTCAAATAAACCAACTTGTTTTTGTGACGTCACAACTACACTACGCGTCGAGAATTTAAACTGTCTGTGTGTGTATATCTGTTAGCTTTGCCACAGCGTGTATATACTAGTTGTCTCGCGGGCAGAACGAAGCGGGTTTTGGCAAGGCGATGGTAGCATTTTGCGTTAATGTATTACAGTCGTCTCGTTATTGCTACTTAGAAAAAGTCCAAAAGACTACCAAATTTTGCGTTACTGTTGACAGATTACGTTACTTCAGACAGCAGTTTGGCGTTACATTTCTAACAAATCGTTAATTATAAGAATTGCCGCAGTCTCCTGTAGTAGATCTGGCAAGCGGCCAAAATGTTAGTTGTACGTTTTCGAAACCGAAACTAAAACGCGTGTTAGATTTTTACCGTGGGATCGTTCTAAGCCGTTCCATGGCACAAAATTCAGCGCGATGCTGGCGTGTGAGAGTATCACCGTCAGACACAATAGGGCGGTTTTATTTATTATCGTTTTATGACTAAAATCTTACTGAAATGAGCGATTATTCTCGCAGATTTTACTACACTGCCGAACTTTGATCTCCCTCATTAGTTCTCTTTTCATACCTAGATTTTCTAGGACCTTCTTATTTGTTTTTTTTCCCCTTTCCACGAGATACGCCCCATTCTTCTATATATCCACATTTCAAGAGCCTCAATTCTTTCTTCCAAATGCTTATACATCGTCCATGTTTCTGCACCATACAGAAATGCAGAATATATATAACACTTTATGATTCTCAGTTTTACTTTGTGAGATAACTGTTTAGATGTCAGTATATGTTTCATGTTGTTGAATGAAGCTTTGGCCATTCCTATTCTCTTCTTGATTTCTGTTTCACATCTGCCATCTTCTGTTATTATATGACCAAGATATACGTAGCTCTTGACTTGTTCCAGGATTTTCCCATTTACTTACTTACTTACTTAGTCGTTCCCCTTCTACCGTGAGGTGTAGAGGTTTGGAAGAGAGAGCGCCAGACTTTCCTATCGGCTGTCTTCCTCCTGGCCTAGTTCCATTCTAGTCCTCGATCCTTCAAAGATTGTCTAATGTTGTCCTCCCAGCGGACTCTGGGTCGTCCTGGGGATCTGGATCCCTGGCTCTTTGTTTCCCATGCGTGTCGTGGTAGCCGATCTTCTCCCATTCTGCAGACATGGCCAAACCATCTTAGTTGGGACTGTTCTACTTGGGTCTGAAGGGGGTGGGATTTAACCCTTGACGCATCGTCTGGTTGCGGACCATGTCTCTTCTTGTTACTTCAACCACCTTCCTCAGATACCTCATTTCTGAGGTTTGGATCTGGCTTTTATGGGTTGTAGTCATTGCCCATGACTCGCATCCATATGTCAAAACTGGGACATAGGTGGAGCGGTATACAGCCATCTTCGTTTTCTTACCAACCTCTCTCTTGCTGAGGAATCCTCGATTTATGGCCTGAAAAAGTCTCCCAGCTGCTGCTTTTCGAGTGGCCAACTCTTCTTTGATGCCTCCCTTTCGGTCTATAATAGCTCCGAGATATTTAAAGTGGTCGACCTGCTCCAGGACCTGTTCTCCCAGCTTAATCTGATGTCTTCTTTCTTCTCGTGATATCCACCATGGATTTTGTTTTAGAGCTACTTATGACCATCCCTCTCTTCTCCAGCTCTTCCTTCCAGATTTGCAGGTTGGATTGGAGATGTGCCTCTGATTTAGCAATCAGGGCAACATCATCAGCAAATGCCAGCTTTAAAATACATACCGGTCTCATCTTCCAGTACCCCACTGAATACTTTCTTGTTCTCTCCTTACATGACTTGATAACATCGTCCATGAGGAGTATGAAAAGATAAGGTGACATGATATCACCTTGTCTTACACCAGTGGTGGTCCTGAACTCTTCTGACTTATGGTTTGCTGTCCTCACATAATTTCTGCAAGACTTGTAGAAGCTCTGTATAGCATGAATTAGAGGTGCTGGAATGTTCTTCCTTGCCAAACAGTCCCAAAGTTTGCTCCAAGGGACCCTGTAAAATGCCTTTTCCAGATCTATGAATTTTCCCATTTACGCTTATCTTTAATGTGGGTTTATCGTCTGTTTTGCTAATTATCATAGTTTTTGTTTTCTCAATATTAATGTCGAGTCCATATTCTTGACTTATACTGTTCACTTGCTTCACTAGTTCTTGTAACTCCTGTTCGCTTTCAGCTAACAACACGGTATCATCTGCATATCTAAGGTTGTTTATTGACCTTCTACTGATGTTCAGTCCTGGTATTTCCTGTATCTGTTTGAAAATGTTTTCGGTGTATAGATTAAATAGGAAGGGGGACAGCACACAACCTTGTCTGACACCTCTTTTTATGTCTATGTATGGTGAATAATTCCTTCCAGATCTTACTGTGGCAGTTTGCTCCCAATAAAGGTTACTGAGTATTCTTATATCCTTTTCATCAATACCTATGTCTTCGAGGCATTCAATTATTTTCTCATGATGGACTCTGTCAAAAGCCTTCTTATAGTCAATGAAGCACATATACATACTTTTTTGGACCTCTGTATATTTTTCTGCTAATATTCTTAGGCAAAATATTGCCTCTCTTGTTCCACTGTTCCGTCTAAAACCAAACTGTTCTTCTTGGATTTCGCTGTCTACCTTACTTTTTATTCTTTCATGTATGATTTTGAGCATTATCTTAATTGCGTGACTCATCAGGCTGATTGTTCTGAAGTCTGAACATTCTGTTGCATTAGGTTTGTTGGGCAATCTTATAAAAACTGATGTCTTCATGTCGTGTGGTATATATCCTGTATTGTATATATCGTTGCATAGATCTGTGATTGCATCTATGCCAAAGCTCTCCAGGGCTTCTATCATTTCAATTTTTATGTTATTCGTGCCTGCTGATTTTCCTTTTTGTATCATATGTATGGCATTCTCTACTTCTGATCTGAGAATGTTTGGGCCTTCATTAGAATCTGGTGATGGTTTTTTTTTACCTCTGTTGTCCTCGAATAGTTCTTTTACGTATTCTGCCCATCTGTTTGATATGTCTTTCTCATCAAGTAATATTACATCATTTTTGTTCTTGATACAGCTTCCTCCTTGTGCAAACCGCGACCTATTTGATAATTTCTTTATTTCTTCATGCATATCTCTTGTCATGTGCTTTGCCTCCAAGTCTTCTATTTCCTTGCATTTTGTTTCTATCCACCGTTCTTTTGCTTGTCTACACATAGTACGTATGTCATTGTCTATTGTTTTATATTGTGGAGTGTTTTTTGCTTTCTTTATTTCTGCTATTTTACTCAAGATGTCATCTGTCATCCAAATTTGATTTTTCTTAGGCTCCTTTTTAGGTAAATTTGCATTTGCTGATTGTATGCTTGTTTTTAAGCATTCCCATTTTGTGGTTACTTTTTCTCCTGGGTTTTCTCTTCTATACTGCTCCATGCTTTCTGTCAGTAACTGTTGATATCTATTTTTGACGTCGATTAGATATTTTTGTTTTATATCTGGTTGTTTCAGTGCTGATATTTCTATCCGGGGTTCCTCTTGTCTTCTGTTTCCTGTTCTTTTCAGCTTTATATTTACTTTGATGACAACTGGATTGTGATCTGAATTTATGTCGGCGCCAGGATGTGTCTTTGCACTTGTGACACTGTTCTTAAATCTATGTTTTATCATGATATAGTCAATTTGATTTCTTGTTACATCTCCTGGGCTTTTCCATGTGTATAATTTCCTTGGGTGGTGTTCAAAAAAGGTGTTACATATGACCAGCTGGTTTTCTTCACAGAACTGGATAAGTCTGTCTCCTCTATCATTTATTGTCCCTAATCCATACTGTCCTACTATTTTCTTGTATTTTCCTTTTCCTACTTTTGCATTCATATCACCCATTACTATCAACATATCTGTAGATTTGACTGGTTTAAGTGTGTGTTGTAGCTCTTCATAGTATTCTTCTATTTCTTCCTCGCTGTGATCTTTAGTTGGTGCATAAGTTTGTAAGATTGATATGTCGAATGGCTTTGCTCTCATCTTTAGTAACATCATTCTGTCGTTGTGTGTCCAGTATCCACATACGTATTTTTCTAACTCCTTCTTTATCAACATTCCTACCCCTCTTTCGTGTTTTTCTCCTCCTGAGTGTATAAGCGTGTGGGGGTCCGCCAGGTGTGCCAGGCAGAAGGGGGTGCCATCAAGAGAGTGAAAATGCCAATATAAATGTTGAAACTAAATAAAATATTAATGAAATAATTTTCCTAATGTCGACAAAATTACTTTCTTTTCTTTCCCCGACGAAGACTGTGTGGCTGCAACGTTGGCTATTTTCTTTGTCTCTTGTCTTAATAAGACAAATCACCTTTTTCTTTGATTTTTTTTTTTTTTTTTTCGCATTCTTTCAACCGATAAAATTGGGAAAAGCCATGTTTCGTACATCCTCGGCAAGACTCATTGTCGCTTTGTCTTTCCTAGTAACATTAATGGCTCTTCTTAAGCATCTCATCTCACAGAAAGGGATGTTCCTCGTGTGTGATTTGGTTAGGGACCATGTGTGTGATAGCAACATCAATGAAAATCTACTTGGCACGGAGTAATTTTGTACAAAATTATTTCTGTTCAGTGAGTAACAGGAACGCTTGACACAGGTATAAATGTTGCCCCTTTCGTGTACAAATTCAACTGATCGTCTCTTCCCCCCCCCCCCCCCTTCCACACACACCAAAAACAGGTGACCACACTTGCTATAAAACTTATTACCCTCGGATCAGCCGAAAATGAATAAATCGACCGTAGCGACTTTCATCATCATCATCAGTTGCCATCTCCACAACGAAGGTTGGCTGTAATGGATCTCCAACGTCTTCTGTCTCTTGTCTTGGTGGTACACTCTGATAGACTCTTTCCCGTCCATCTCTTGATGTTATCTTCCCACTTATAGCGCTGTCTTCCCCTTGCACGTTTGCCTTCAACTCTCCCTTCTGTTATGGTCTTCTGCAAGGTGTTATGCCTTTTTATGTGGCCAAAGTATTTTAGCTGCCGAACTTTGACCTCTCTCATTAGTTCTCTTTTCATACCTAGATTTTCTAGGACCTCCTTATTTGTTTTCATCTCTTTCCATGAGATACGCCCCATTCTTCTATATATCCACATTTCAAGAGCCTCAATTCTTTCTTCCAAATGCTTATTCATCGTCCATGTTTCTGCACCATACAGAAATGCAGAATATATATAACACTTTATAATTCTCAGTTTTAATTTATGAGATAACTGTTTGGATGTCAGTATATGTTTCATGTTGTTGAATGTAGCTTTGGCCATTCCTATTCTCTTCTTGATTTCTGTTTCACATCTGCCATCTTCTGTTATTATATGACCAAGATATACGTAGCTCTTGACTTGTTCCAGGATTTTCCCATTTACGCTTATCTTTAATGTGGGTTTATCGTCTGTTTTGCTAATTATCATAGTTTTAGTTTTCTCAATATTAATGTCGAGTCTATATTCATGACTTATACTGTTCACTTGCTTCACTAGTTCTTGTAACTCCTGTTCGCTTTCAGCTAACAACACGGTATCATCTGCATATCTAAGGTTGTTTATTGATCTTCCACTGATGTTCAGTCCTGGTATTTCCTGTATCTGTTTGAAAATTTTTTCGGTGTATAAATTAAATAGGCAGGGGGACAGCACACAACCTTGTCTGACACCTCTTTTTATGTCTATGTATGGTGAATAATTCCTTCCCGATCTTACTGTGGCAGTTTGCTCCCAATAAAGGTTACTGAGTATTCTTATATCTTTTCCATCAATACCTATGTCTTTGAGGCATTCAATTATTTTCTCATGATGGATTCTGTCAAAAGCCTTCTTATAGTCAATGAAGCACATATACATACTTTTTTGGACCTCTGTATATTTTTCTGCTAATCTTCTTAGGCAAAATATTGCCTCTCTTGTTCCACTGTTCCGTCTAAAACCAAACTTTACAAAGGGTCGAATAGCGGTGTACGCCTGGTGGTTAAACTACAAAAGCTATTAAGAAAGTGGACACGGGTGTCCTCAATGACTGGAAACTATTATTAAATCCCGGAACACCTTGGACCCATTGTCAAATCTACACCCTGCAGCGTCTTCGTTGACACACGACAAAGTAAAGAGCAAACTGTTTAGATTGTTCCTACAGGCATCTCTAGTCGCATGCGAATAAGTAGCCTAGATTGCATTACATTTCGAAGGAATTATTGTGTTGTGTCCTTGGAAACTCACTGATCAAAGGTTGGTTTTAACTTATTTTCTCTCTAACCGTTTTTTAAAATCATTTTTCTCAGTTAGCTCCCATGGCTAACTTCCTTAATTATTTCACCAGGGTTGTCGTTAGCTATTTTATACGTAAGATAATATTTGCATTGTAATATCGCAGCATGACAAGGTGTTGAAACAACATCCTGACGGTCCATGACCCGATTTAGTCATGAGCTAAATAAGCTACAGCTTAGGGCCTCACAGTCTGTTGGAACCTCTTTTCCTAAGTTCAGTTGTTACACGGCCTTATTATCTGTTACCAAATAAGGCATCTACAGCTTTCTATAGCTTAGGGCAGGGGTCGACAACCCATACACTTTTGGGATCTACTTTGGTAACACTGAGTCTTCTAAAGATCTACTTTGGTAACATTGCGCCATCTTAAGATATATATATATATATATATATATATATATATATATATATATATATATATATATATATATATATATATATATATATATATACATATATATATATATACAGTAGAACTCCATTTATCCGAACCCCTTGGGACCGAGCATCGTTCGGATAATCAAATGTTCGGATAATTGGATTACATAATGTATCGAGTACATGTACACATACGCTCGTATTTCTAAAAATAATTAACCATCACAAGGGAAATACACATTAAAACATATTTACTTGTACTGTAATAATAATACCCACACTGTATTAGATCACCGTATCACCAAAATCTTTTATTACACAGCAGTGCATGTACTACTTGTATTAATTATGTTTTTTTAAGAAAGAGAAATGTTTTCAAAATAACATTACAAACGATTCAAAACCATGCGCAACTTACGTATACATGTACTTGCACAGATGTAGCCCACTATTTAAAATAATGAGGAATCCTCTTTTGCACCAAACTGGATAGTCTCCTTTTGGCTGCTAAGTCCCGCATTCTCTTCAACAGCAGAAGCTGTGTAGGACAGCTGTCATCTTCTTGCTCGTACCAAGCCATCGCTGTTTCTAGTGCTATAAAGGCCTCTTCAGGACTTGGTCGACGTTTTGGGTTTTCTTCATAATCTACAAGTACATCATGTACTTCTGAGGAGTCTTCATCATCGGTCATTACATGTATTTGGTTTTCTTCTTGCACAAAAGACAAAATTTCTTCGTCATTCAAAAACTGAAAACCAGAATCATTATCATCTTCTAGCCACGTGTGTGCATCATCTTTGTCACAGTCCGAAAATCCGGGCATTGCTTGAAACAGTTCCACAACTTCATTTATACAATCATCATTTGTGTCCACTGCAGTAGTTTCATTTCCTTCTTTTTTTCCCAAGCAATCTATTCCAAGCCTTGTTGAGATTATCTTGTGACAGGGTGGTCCAAGCATCAGCTAACATATAGCAGCAGTCTTTGAGATTAAGCTTCTTGGAAAACGCCACCACACTTTCTTCATCTTCAGCCAACAATAAACGACGCAGGACTTCCTTCTTGTACATCTTTTTAAGTTTTGCTATAACACCCTGATCCATTGGTTGAATCAGTGCTGTTACATTAGGAGGCAGAAAAATTACTTTAAAATTTGCATCAACTGCATTCAATGTATCCGTCTCTGGATGAGATGGTGCATTGTCCAGTAGAAGAATTACTTTTCCAGTTTTCTTTTCTTGTTCTCTCAACCTCTTCACATTTGGGATGAACTGATTTGTATACCAATCAAGAAATATTTCACTATTCATCCAAGCACTCTTCTGTGCTTTGTAGCACAATGGGAGACATGTCACATTCTTTAAACAACGTGGTTTTTTTTTTTACTTTGCCGATCGTTAGCACCGGTAAATGATGACTTCCACTGGCATTCGCGGCTACCAAAATTGTTACTCTCTATTTGCACTTTTTAAACCCAGGGGCAGCTGCTTTGCGCTGAGATGCAAGTGATTTTTGAGGCATTGATTTCCAGTATAAGCCAGTCTCATCGGCATTATACACATCATCGAGTGAATAACTTTCTTCTTCCAAAAAAGCCAAGAATGTTTCTTTAAAATTTTCAGCGGCAGTTGCATCGCTAGATAAAGATTCCCCTTGAATCTCCAATCCTCGTATGCCATGACGAGATTTAAAGTTTCTTAACCATTCCTGGCTAGCCTTAAAGTCAGGAGGACCGTCAAGTTGATTGTTGAACTGAAGTGCCTTTTCACACAATAGAGAGCCAGAGATAGGTTCCCCTTTGCTTCTTCTTTACACAAACCATATATACAAAGCCTCTTCCAATTTCAAATCTTTCGCATTTCTCATGGTTTTACGTTTCTTCGACCCATTTTCACTATCCAATTTCGATGCAAAACTCATAATTTTATCCTTGTTACTTTTGATGTCAGAGACTTTAGCTTTCCCAACATTGAAAATTCTGGCAAGTGAAGACACAGTTTCACTTTTTCCTTGTCTCTTGATAATTTCTGTTTTCGTTTCAATTGACAAAACATTGCGGTTCCTTTTATATGCATTAGGCCTACTGGAAGATGCCTTATCGCACAGAGAAATACTTGTACACCAAAATTATTCTGCTGTGGTAGCAGAGACAATTATTTTAAGTTGAACTGTCTGTTTAGCCAGTGTTCTGCCTAGAACGCACTCGTACACTGGATTGGTAAACTAGATATTAACTGACTTTATGATATAATGATCTAACTGACTTCCTGTATGTAAGCGACCGACCATTAGCCCATCCCATCCTCTACAAATTGTTCGCACACATTTGAAGCTTGCCGCATCAAAAGATTCAGAATTGTAGTCTAACGTGACTGGTGGCACCTGGTTTTTTTTTTTTTCTGGACAAAGTGTTCGGATAATTGGATGTTCGGATAATTGGGGTTCGGATAAATGGAGTTCTACATGAGGACGCTTACAAAGAAAATACAGCGTTCCTTTCTCAAGAAGTTCACAAATATACTGTATTTTGGTATCGTGATTTTTCATTGGGAATGCAGAAAAAGTACTTTTGATTCCGGGGACGCCGCGATTTTAAATTCCGGCTGGAGAGGTCTAGTCTGAAGTTTGCCTAATTTAAACAGTCTTTTACTTTCCCGCTGTCGCTAAAAAGATCTACCAAATAATCGCCAAAGATTTACGGTAAATCTGGATCTACTAGTTGCCGACCCCTGGCTTAGGGCCTTACCATTTAAAAAATTGAAAATGATTTTAAAAAATTGTCGCTCAACAATGAGTCAAACGCGTTTGACAAATCTGGCTTTATTTTCTACTGAGTATCAATTTGCAAAGAAAATGAATTTTGATGAGGTCATAAATCAGTCTGCAGACATGACGGCTCAAATGCAGAATTTGTGAATCTTGCCCATTAACGCTTAAAGAAGAAGCTGAAAGTGATGCTTTATTTCCTCTGTGTGTGTGTGTTTTTTTTTTTCCAAATGAAGAGTATTACGTGTTAACTGAATTTTTAAAGTAATGCATTTTGTTTTAAAATTACAATTTGTTTAAACAAACTGTTTAAACATCTATTTGTAGGCATAATGTATTTTTCTGTTGTGTATTTTAATTTCACAATTTTTTTCTGGGAAAAGCCGGGGTGGGGGAGGGAAGGGAGTGTCAAAGGAAAGCTCCGCCCCGGGTACCAAATGCTTCAGGTCCGCCGCTGCCCCGAGGTAGAAGCATCATCATCCTTCTATCTGCATCTCTGTCAAGAGTAATCTTGTGTGAAGGCAGACACCTTTGAAGACCCACATTATTTACTCTAGGTTTTGGCCACAGTTGGACCAGTACATTGCTATTTTTGTAACTAATCTGGTTTTATTACTTACTTGAGCAATGATCAATAGGGCAACTCTAAATTACTTTGGGATGTGTGTATGACCTTATATTTTTTTTTCAAACATTACAATCTTATTCGTAAACTGTGTGTGTGGAATAATTAGTCCCAAGGCCTTGACCTCAGAGGTAAATAGCCGCTTCTCGATAAGCCAAATAAACCCACCACGCAGCGCGGCAAACGACTTTTAATCGATAAGGGGGCTGGGCTTTATTTGTGATCCTGATGCCTTCGGTCAAACCGCGCAAGAAGAAGGGGGAATGAAACGGTGGTGAGGGTTTTTTGTTTCGTATGTGCTGGTGAATAATTATGTATGTCCGATACGTGTTATTAATAGAATAATGATTGCTTATTGTTTCACAGGGGCAATCGGACCATTTCTGTACCAGCTTCCTCCAGCACCTACTTACTACGACACACACTGCCAGTCCCTTCACTATCCTCGTACTACGTCACATACTGCCAGACCCATTGACACCTAAATACTACTGCATATACTGACAGGACACCATAGATCCTTGTTAGTTGGCCGTACGCTATACCCATCTGGGTGATCCACGATTCATCCCTAACCACTACAGGAGGTGCGTCCATGACCCCCTTCACGGATACTCGTTTCCATTCAGACGTCATTATCAAATCGATCAAATGGAGTCTCTCAATCTAGACTTAAACCTCGTCACGCCCTCAACTGATATTTCAACTACACGCCTAGGGTACTAGTAATACATCAATTGGTTCTAGAGTTCTCTACACTGACAGCCTTAATCTACAGCAATAACGCTAGATGGGGTAAGTTTTCTTTCCACAGCCCACAGATAGTCACTACAGTGAGGGAATATAAATTTCCCCTAATTCGGTGGAGTATTTAGGCTTACTTGGGTATAGTTAGTGATTTCTACAGCCTGGGAGGTATATCCCTCCAGATTAATTTAACCAAACAGTAGCAGCCGTCTTCGCACAAGAGGACTGGGACCGCCCCTGTTAGTCACATTTTCTTTTGTTGTACGTGTATGTGTACTTGGTGATTTGGAATCAATACGATTAGTCTGTGCTCTTTATTGTATTGTTGTGATATGAGATCAAAAGCCCATCAAAGCTAGTGAGGTTATTATTTTATTTTTATGTGGATTTATTTAATAACTATTTTTATATGTTTAAAGCGGTCATAATTCACTTTCTATCCTATCTGTCAATTAATGTTAACTTGTGTTGTCCTTACTGTAATAGATTAATCTATTTAGAGGAGAGGACGGAAGAGGTGCATGACATTCTAAACATTGTCTCGAATGTGGCTGTAGAAGACAGTAGATACCTCATTACATATCTCTTCTCTCCAGAAGTCATACCTCACTCCCTATTTTACATTAGTGACTCTATCCATATCTACTTTCACACAACTCATTCTACTTCCATACTCGTGACAATTAGTTACCACTTCCTTGTCGTAATTTGAGCCACTTCTTCGTCCGTTGTCGTAACTAGACATACACTTCCTGTTTTTATGTATCCCACTATTTACTCAGTATATGCAGAGGCGGTCCGTCCATTAAGCATGCTAAGCACGTTCTTAGGGCACCAGGCTAAATTGGCACCCAAATAAATATTTTTATTTTCTAATTAACAGTTGATGATAAAAAAGAATGAACTTTATATGACTACTTTGATTTGCAGTTTCGAGTACTTTGATTTGTAACTATGCTAACAGTTGATATTTTCTTGCGTAGAACAGAACGATTGAAATGGTAAGACAAGGTCACCAATGTGGAATTGATGACAAGAACCAGACAAGTGCCAGTGGAACAAGAGATGAGAAGTAGACGCTGGAGATTGATAGGACACCCATTGGGGAAATCTGCTGTTAGCATTACAAGGCAAGCCTTGTTCTGGAATCCACAGAGAAATAGAGGCAACACACAGAAAAGAGAACTGGAGGTAGAAGTGAAAATGATTAGGAAAACTTGGAAAGAACGAGCTAATAGCACGTGACAGGAGGACTTGACATATGTTTGTTGAAGGCCTATGATCCTTCGAGAGTTAAAGGATATTGATTTGAAACATGTAAAATGTCTTACTGTTTGTTAAATTCTTGGGCTTAATCTTGGATTTTACAATCAGAAAATGTTTTTAAAAGTTATTTTAAAGCAAACATTTCATATCCTTGTTATTTAAATTCAAGGAATTAAAACATATTTTTTGTCTTTTTTTCCCACATTTTGTAGGAAGGGATGGCACCATAATATGTTTAATTGCTAGGGGCCCCGGAAGATATACTCATTCGGCCACGAGTATAGGTTCAGTCTACCCATGCCAATACTTGACTCTGCGTCAACGATTTACTATGAAAGCTTTCCTTTTCTGTTGCTAGGCGGACTGTCCTTAATAATGTATACACTGAATACGATACGATAAAAACTGCAAAGTGCATATCCTGTCTGCACGTCTGAGTAAACAAACTCTTGTTGGATGAAGAAAGACGTGATTGTTTACAAAGCGCCACGTCGCCCTATTCACACAGCCTGTGTAAACTGGCGTAGCTTATAAAAATAAGGAACAGAACTATTTAAAAAAAACAACAACAACAATTTTTCTTCCTGGTTTGTGTATATTTGTGAGAATTATTTCTTCTTCTTCGTGTTTAATGGTACTTACTTGCACTGGTACAGATCGAGGTTAACATATATGTAGGTTACCAACCGGGGTATTAAACAATATACTAAGACCACTAATGTGGAACTGATGACAAGAACCAGACAAGTGCCAGTGGAACAAAAGATGACAAGAACCAGACAAGTGCCAGTGGAACAAGAGATGACAAGAACCAGACAAGTGCCAGTGGAACAAGAGATGACAAGAACCAGACAAGTGCCAGTGGAACAAGAGATGACAAGAACCAGACAAGTGCCAGTGGAACAAGAGATGACAAGAACCAGACAAGTGCCAGTAGAACAAGAGATGACAAGAACCAGACAGTGCCAGTGGAACAAGAGATGACAAGAACCAGACAGTGCCAGTGGAACAAGAGATGACAAGAACCAGACAGTGCCAGTGGAACAAGAGATGACAAGAACCAGACAGTGCCTGTGGAACAAGAGATGACAAGAATCAGACAGTGCCAGTGGAACAAGAGATGACAAGAACCAGACAGTGCCAGTGGAACAAGAGATGACAAGAACCAGACAAGTGCCAGTGGAACAAGAGATGACAAGAACCAGACAAGTGCCAGTAGAACAAGAGATGACAAGAACCAGACAGTGCCAGTGGAACAAGAGATGACAAGAACCAGACAGTGCCAGTGGAACAAGAGATGACAAGAACCAGACAGTGCCAGTGGAACAAGAGATGACAAGAACCAGACTAGTGCCAGTGTAACAAGAGATGACAAGAACCAGACAGTGCCAGTGGAACAAAAGATGACAAGAACCAGACAAGTGCCAGTGGAACAAGAGATGACAAGAACCAGACAATGCCAGTGGAACAAAAGATGACAAGAACCAGACAAGTGCCAGTGGAACAAGAGATGACAAGAACCAGACAGTGCCAGTGGAACAAGAGATGACAAGAACCAGACAAGTGCCAGTGGAACAAGAGATGACAAGAACCAGACAGTGCCAGTGGGACAAGAGATGACAAGAACCAGACAGTGCCAGTGGAACAAGAGATGACAAGAACCAGACAGTGCCAGTGGAACAAGAGATTACAAGAACCAGACAAGTGCCAGTGGAACAAGAGATGACAAGAACCAGACAAGTGCCAGTGGAACAAGAGATGACAAGAACCAGACAGGTGCCAGTGTAACAAGAGATATTAAGAAGACGCTGAAGATGGATAGAACACGCATTGTGGGAACCTGTTGATAGCATTACAAGACAGTTCTAGCTCTGGAATCCCCAGGATAAGAATGGTAGAGAGAGCATAAAAGAACACACGGTGAAGAAGCCACGGGACGGGAAGACGTGGCATACTTTTCTTGAAGGCCTATGTGTTAAAACTCTTTCTTTGTGTGTAGTTGTTAACTCATACTGGCTACTAGTTGTTGAATCATGCTTTATTTGCTAAATGATGTGAATGTCCACCAGTGGATAAATGTAGATGTTGGGACTGGTGTAGTAAAGTGTAACGATTGTCAACTCATCAAACCCAGCACAGTTTTGGTCATACAGGTCATCTTGTCCTGGAACGTGATGAGGCTCCGACAAGAATGTGAGTGTAAACAATGAGTGTGTATCTGAATGTCAGTACGCGAATGGTAGAATGATTCGATAGAGTTGACAGGTTGGTAGTACATCACTCATACTCACACTGTTCGAATTCAAGAAGTACTGGAACTACGGTGGTCTTTTTATAACATTTAATGGGACGCACACTTGGACAGTACGTGTATGGTTACAGGAACAAATGTCGACATAGACAGTATAATGTTGATCACAGGAATATCATCTTAAGTTAGCATTCATGCTTGGCAAATATCATAATGGAGCATTCGTAAATAAGCATTCAGCGTTCCATCATGTAAATCATCTGGCTTTACTGACTGGGCACGTCAGACCATAACCAATAGCCTACATAGGATGGCTCCTAGACCTAACCTCGTCTAGCGAATATTCCTTCACGTAAAGTTCAATATAGATATATTTCATAATATAGGAATCCCAGACATGGGTTCTCACATGTAGCAGTGATCTCTTGGTTCATCGAGCGATAGTACAGGCATCCCTTTTTCTCACTCGATAAATACAAAGTATATGAATTTCAACATGGCTGTTCTCTCTCTCGTGAGCTTCACTCACTATAGAATATAGACCAAAATTAGTCATTCATTAAATGTCCTCATTTCTTCATAGGTTCTCTCATAGAGGTAATTGAATAATATCATACAATCCAGTGCTGATACATAGGAATGTCTTCTTCCTTTGAATGGATATTCTTTTTAAAAGTACCACTGTGCATCTGCTTATCAACAACGATGGCGAAGCCCAAGTTCATAATAAATTGTGGTTTTACCTTTTTATGCGAAATATAACTTTGCCATTCCTTGGCAAAAGAGAATAAACACTGGGGTAAAGTACATACAACATGTCTAAATGATTATCACTTTTCCCCATCCATATATAGATCACTATTTCGGCAAAAAGCCTGCTACAACAAAACTCGGCATCCTCACAGGATGACAGCCATGGATCACACCCTTTGCTAGCGATACTTCCGCTGCATAGCCTTTGACCTTTTCTAGCGACAACCAAATTAGTTCGACTTAGAAATGCAAAGATATCCATATATAAGACAGACTCGTCCTACTCATACAAACACTACGTATAAATTCAGGCCATAGATATACTGAAGCAAGAACAATCTATTCCTACCCAGCCACAGAATAAATCGCAGTAGGCCTAGAGTCGTCTGCGGAGTCCGATCGAAGATGACAGAACTATTTTCAAGGGAAGCAACCCAAAAATGACTTCTCCTTAAGCACTTAAAAAGGAAATACTTTGCTTACAAAATATTTGCGAACATAATAAGAATATAAATGTATTATATTGCAAGATAGTAAAAATTGCCCTTTACAGTCTTACCACACCACACCTCCCGGGAAAAAAAAAAAAAAAATTTTTTTTTTAAATACATCTAGGAGCACCGTAGAATAGGCTCACAACGCAAGAATACTGCGCAGATGAAAATATCAGGAATAACTATAATTCCTAATATGACTGGTGAGAATATATATCTCAAAATCTGAGAGAAATTGTTTCCCTACGAATAAATGTTTCCAGGAAGGTGTGATGTACGTATAATACAATTCTGGTAATTATACAATGCATACCAAAAATTCACACTACAATCTTAAATTTATGATTTATGAAGAAACAATCATCAAAGAACAGCGGTGAATTAACATCAATAAACCGCTAAGTAGCGATACCATCATTCTATTATTAAATTACAAATGTGTATCTTAGTAAAGAAACAAAAAAAATAACTGTTGTAAAGTTATACATATTAAAAAGATCCAATATTTAACAGTTAAGTGGCATCATGTGGGCATCTGGACAGAATGTCCGCCATCACATTTTCTGAACCACGGATAGCTCGTACCGAAAAATGAAAAGGTTGAAGAGCGATTGCGTATCGAGTTGATCTCGAGCTCTTCAAGTTTTTACTTTGGATAGCCGTAAGAGCTTTTTGGTCAGTTTCCACTACGAAATGCGCGCCCAGAAGGAATCTTTGGAGTTTGAGAATTGACCAAACCATTGCCAATAATTCACGGTCTAAAACCGAGTAATTCCTTTCTGCAGCATTAAGTTTTCTGGATATATACATTACAGGATGCAGAGTTCCAGAGTACTCTTGCATTAGTGCCGCTCCAATCCCAGTGGATGAAGCGTCACTACGAAGAACAAATGTCTTATCTGTTGTAGGTAACACTAAAATAGGTGGTGATGAAAACATAGTTTTGATCTTCTCTAGTGAAGATTGGCATTCATGAGACCAGTGAACCATGTTAGGCGACCCTTTCTTTAATAGTGTAGAGAGAGGTGCCATGATAGAGGACAGATTCGGAATGAAACGTCCATAAAATTGTATGAGACCTAAAAGACTTCGCACTTGCTTTTTAGTCCTAGGGATAGAGATGTTAAGTATCTTAGTGATATTATGGTCTTCTGTCTTCAAGAAACCGTGACCTACTCGATGGCCTAAGAAAGCAATTTCGCTAAAGCCAATACAAGCTTTAGATGGTTTTGCTGTCAGGTTATACTCACGCAGAGTTGATAATAATTCAACTAACCCTGAATAGTGACTATCCCAAGTATCGCTGAAAAGACAGATCCCGTCTAGATAAGCAATGACATCTCCGATACGATAGGATTCAACTCATCATGCGTACCCCCATACTATTATGTAGCCTTGCGTTCATAAGGCCAATTCCCTTAAATTTATACTCTCCCTCTTACCTCTTAAATTCTCTAACTTCACCATTCCAATCCCAACACAAAAACTCCTTTAGACACCTAAAACTATCCCCCCATCTCAAACTCCCTAGAAAGACGAGTACTCTACCTACACAAAAAGGCATAGGTTCAGCCTTCGAACTTAACCTCCACTCCCAACTACCAATCAACCCAAATCTCACTACCCCTCCCCTCCTACATAACAATACAAAAAAACTCCCCCCCCCCCCACTTCTCCTCCACATCTCCTATTCATTAACTCAACAAATACCCACACACCAAACCACCCCCACAAAAACCCCATATAAATTCCCATACACTTTCACTTCACCTTACACCCCCACCAATTCTACATAACCTAACTCCCCCATACCATACCCATCCCATCTAAATACCCTTTCATACCTATCTTCCCACCATCCCATAAATACCCACTCCCCTCCCCAATACTCTAACACCACTCTCCCCACCTTCTCCCCCTACCCTACAAACCCATCAACCCACTCCATCCTATTTCACCAATTCCTCTTTCTCAACCCCCTCCCCCCAATAAACCACCACCATACAACCCTCCCCTATCATCTACCATCCCCATAAATCCCATCTCCACTACCTAATCCATTCCCCACTTCATACTCACTACCTTCCTAACCATTCCCACCTACCTCCACAA